>CM060924.1:452034182-452558181 GCA_030737875.1 Allium sativum
TCACAAAACCATTAATCAGAGTCAAGTACATTATCCATCTTCATAAAACAAAATACATAATCCCATTACACGAATAGCCATTAAAGAAGATAACAAGCTGGACTTTACTTCAACAGTCCAAACTTTCCAAGAGAGAGATAAAGCAATCCAATCAAACTCCACTAGAGCTGGGCTCAACCTGAGGACCTGGAGGGGAAAAAGGATAGAAATAGAGGGGGTCATACATAAAGTCTAGCGAGTATGATAATTCTAACAATACTATTATCAAAATAACTAGACTAAGGCATAAGCTGGAAGACAAGTAAATGTCTATGAACTCTTAGGAAGATAAAGAAAGCGTTTCAGATAACGTTGAAGATAACGGTAAAGGCACACCTAATTACTAACGAATGATTACTACACTTCACCGCATATTACTACACTGCACCACACCAGTCACCCTATTGTTTGATCCAACTTGCTTCACACAGAAACTTTATAAATAGCCTTATGTACGCCTAGCTGACTACATAGGTGCCGTCTGCCCCTATCTCCACTAGGTGTACCCCACTACCCACTTTCGATCAGCTCCCTACTCGTAGATACCCGTGCTGGCCCCATAGTGGGGGTGTATCACTCCCCAAGTGGCAACCCGATACAACTTGAGAATGTACGGCTTGTACCTACACGATGCAACAACGTCTTACCTACCAGCCCGGGTCCACACACGCATATGAAACTCGTTGGACTTGCGTTGCCACCGCTCCCCGTTTTGGCCTCTTACGGTTGAACCCAGCATGCGTGTCCCGTCCTCGACTTGGGTCGAGCCCACAAAGATACGTTTGGGATACTGGTCGAAATGGGCCCCCACAAGCTACCCACCTAAGCTTGTCACTAGTATATCCCACTTAACCCTCTTAGTCATGTTCATTTACATGTGTGTTTGGTTAAGTCTTACTAATCGTATTTCACATGCCACTACGGGCACCCCCTAGATTCCTCATGCCACCCAAGGCACCTACTTAACCCCCATGTCCCACCTTACATGTTTATCTGGTTAAGTATTTCTTAATTCATTCAGGCCATAACCTCATAAAGAACTCTCACATTAGACTGGCATTTATGGCAGCTGGATTTGTCGGGCGGGTCCGGGCAGTCTTACACCATAAAAGAGTCTAACCTCGTGTCTTTACAACCGTTATGCTTTAGTTTAGGCCTAGGACCTCTCACATTGGGCTGACATTTGTGACCACTGGATTTGCCGGGCGGGTTCGGGCAAGTTTACGTCACAAACGAGTCCAACCTCGTGTCCTAAGCATTGATTAACACTTAAAATCTTTTACCCCAGTTTTAATAATTCTCTATTCAAATTATTAATTAAGTCAACTTTTAATGATGTCCATAATTGACTCAATTATGGTCATCCACTTATGGCATGCAAAATCATATCAATTGCACCCCAACTTTTTAATATTAAATCCTTAATATTACCCCTACCCTACGTTTATACGTTCGCTTATTCAACGCATAATATAGGCTAGACTTGTATAGTCTAACACCTAGCACAAAGATAAATTATCACAACATATAGACAATTAAAATAAATCTAATCATAATAGGGGTGAAACTTGCATAAACTACACATGTTAAGGATCAAAAGGTGTCAACTTGTTAAATGTCTCAATTTACATGATATGATTATAGCCCAAATCTATACATAAACTTGCATATGGGGTTTTTAGGCAACATAATGATGGTGTGAACTAGCATAGGATATCACATATGTCATAGCATAATTCTAGATGTCATAATAGATGTCTTGGCATATGTTCATAACTTTTCTAATCAATCTAACTTGCATATGTTACTTGTCATATAGATCAACACAACCCAAACATGATGATTTAATCAATATGAACTAACTAGCATAGATGGTAACATCATGGCCTTTTTAACATGTATGGTTCATCACAACTTAGCATAGAAACTTTCAACATACATAACATCATCATAGCATGATTTACAACATATAAGATATCATCATCACATAACATTGGATTTACAATATACATGATAGCAAAAGGGGTTTACAGCAACATATATGATAATTCACATCATCTACTCATAATCCATTCATAAGTCAACCTAATTAAAATGATAATAATCTTGTTAAGATCATCATACTCACAATTTAGAGACGAAAAGAGAGAGTTTTGCTTTGCTTTAGGGTTGAGAGAATTAGAATTGAATTTGCTTTTCTTCTTTCTTAGTTGGCGGCGGCTCCATTGATTTCCATGGCGATGGTATGACGGTAACTATTCTATTTTAATTAGGTTTAGGTTTAGCATTAGGATGTATTAATAGGTGTAAGAAGTTATTTAGGACCATTAGATTAACCCTGAACCATGAGAACCAATCAAATGCAAAATCTGCATTTGAGCGAATCGGCCCACGGGTTGACAGCCAAACACCCTGGATTAACCCCTAGTCGACGACCCAGCGGAGCTCGGGTCGACCTCAAAAATGGGTTGGTTCGGTTATTCCCCCTCCCAATTCACTGTTTTAAACTTTTTCGCATATTTATTTATTTAATTTTTAATTTATATATATATATATATATATATCAATATATATATATTTCTCTGCGCAACCCATTTCACTTAATTCTTTTCTAAAAATTAAGTATACTTTAATTTGTGAATTTTAATGTCATAAAATTACGGGGTGTTACATTCTCCCCTCCTTAAAGGATTTCGTCCCCGAAATCTCCAAGTCAAGAAGAATGTATATCCTACCATCTAATCGTCCATCTACTCAACCATCAAACACCAGCATCCATTGTCCTTAAAAGACTTCTAATGATTTAACGTTTATATGCACAGTGTGTGTGTATATGTCCATATCTAATGCAAAATTAGGCGGTCTACTGATTCAGTCGGCCTCCTTAGTGTAATTCATGATAGTGCCATGCGTCCAATATGTATGCAAAAGATTCCTAATGATACATATTAATTCTATATGCGTGCACAACCATCCACCCGAATGCAGCAACTATATGATAATACAACCATTATACATCCATTTTACTAAATACATCCATATATATGCAACATGCAATATGAAGTGACTGAGCCGATCTTATGCCTAATAGTGTGTGTATATGCATCCACTTTGCATCCACCATACATAACATGTCTCAAACACATGTTTCAACCATAGGATTATCCTAACTAAAGGTCAAAGATACTAGTGAGGGGATATACTAAAGATAAGATATGTACAAGCTAAGCGATATAGGAGAAATTAAAGGACATACCCTAAAAAAGAAAAGGGTATCGTGAACGCATCTTCTCTTCCGTCTCCCAAGTAGCGTTGCTCTCATCATCTCCCCATTGCACTTTGACTAGTCTGACCTCTTGATTCCTCAACCTCTTGATCTCCGACCAAAAAATGCGCGTAGGAGCTCGTCGAATTGTCGCATCACGCTCTATCTCCACCTCTCTAAGCAAGCTCGGCTCTACCACTTCCGCGGTCTCGTACAAGCACTTCCTCAAATGTGACACATGGAATACGTCATGTACACCACTAAGTCTCTCGGGCAACTCCACTCTATACGCCATCCGTCCAATCCTCTCCTTAATAGGAAACGGCCCTACAAACCTTGGTGCCAATTTCCTAACGGACCCAAAGCGAACAACGTTTCGTAATGGAGACACTTTGACAAAGACCATGTCCCCAACTTCAAACTCGAGATCTGTCCTCCTCTTATCCGCATAAGATTTCTGCCTATCCTGTGCTTCTTTCATCCTCCTTCGAATCAAGTCGATCTTCTCCGAAGTCTCCCTAATCATATCGGGCCCAAGTAAGATCTTATCCGTAGATTCTCACCAGCATCTAGGTGAACGACAAGGTCGTCCATATAGAGCTTCGAATGGTGCCATACCAATGCTAGACTGAAAGCTATTATTATATGCGAACTCCACCAATGGAAGATGCTCTTCCCACGTACCCCCAAAGTCTAGGATACATAGCCTCAACAGATCCTCTAGAATGCGATTCACACTCTCGGTCTGGCCGTCCGTTTGAGGATGATATGCGGTGCCCAAACATAACTGAGTCCCTAACGCCTCTTGTAAGCTTCTCCAAAATTCGCTAGTGAAAATAGGATCGCGGTCGCTCACTATGCTAGAAGGAACACCGTGAAAACGAACTATCTCTCGAACGTATACAGAAGCTAACCATGGAGCAGTCCTCTTACTCTTCACGGGAATAAAATGGGCGCTCTTAGTAATTCTATCTACTATAACCCAAATTCCAGTATTACCCTTCCTCGATCGCGGTAATCCATCCAAAAAATATATCGAGACGCTTTCCCATTTCCATAGTGGAACCTCCAATGGGTGAAGCAACCCACCGGGTTTCTTTTGCTCCGCTTTTACTTGTTGGCACACCAAGCATCTAGCGACATACTCGGCCACATCTTTCTTCGTGCCGGCCCAAAAGTATACTCTCTTCATGTCTTTGTACATCTTGTCCCCGCCGGGATGAATGGTCATCTTCGAACGATGTGCTTCGTCAAGAATAGTCTTCCTTAGGTCATCGTATTTTGGTACACAAAGTCTACCGTCCCTACGTAACCAACCCTTATCGTCTAGGGTATACCTATGGAGATGGCTTGATGACTCCCCTCCTTTGAGTTTTTCTACTAACTCAACCAACTGCGGGTCGTCTCACTGTGCCTCACCAATCCGTCCCAAAAGCGTAGGTCTGACCTCAAAGGATGCTAGCAAACCGGGTACGAAGTCAACGGAAGGTCTAAAGTCAAACATCGAAATGAATTCTAAACTTTTCTGCTCAACAAACAAAGGACTTAAGGATAATCTTTTTCTACTTAAGGCGTCTGCCACCATGTTACCCTTGCCAGGGGTATAGGCTATTTCGAAGTCGTAGGACGCTAAGAACTCCATCCAACTTTTCTGCCTTAAGTTCAAGTCCTTTTGAGAGAATAGGTATTTTAAAGACTTGTGGTCAGTGAATAATTCGAATTTCTCGCCAAGAAGATAATGATGCCAAGACTTAAGCGTGAAAACAATAGCGGCCAACTCTAGGTCATGTGTAGGATAATTTTTCTCATGCGCTCTCAACTGCCTTCCACCATAGGCTATTACCCTACCCTCTTGCATTAAGACTGCGCCTAGTCCTGTCCCACAAGCGTCAGTATAAACGGTAAACGGCTTACTCCCGTCTGGTAATACTAAGACTGGGGCTGAAGTCAAAGCTCTCTTCAAACGTTGGAACGCATCATCACAATCTACGTCCCATGTGAAAACTAGGTTCTTCTTCGTCAAGCGTGTCAATGGAGCTGATATCTTTGCGAAGTCTTTGATAAACTTCCT
The DNA here is from genome assembly GCA_030737875.1 of Allium sativum. Taxonomy (NCBI): domain Eukaryota; kingdom Viridiplantae; phylum Streptophyta; class Magnoliopsida; order Asparagales; family Amaryllidaceae; genus Allium; species Allium sativum. The sequence continues at coordinate 452,039,558 of CM060924.1, forward strand.
ATAGTAGCCAGCCAACCCCAAGAAACTTCTCACTTCGGTAGCATTTTTAGGGACCTTCCAATCTTGGATGGCCACCACCTTCGCGTGATCCACGCTATCCCTTCTTTGGAAACCACGTGCCCCAAGAACCGTACTTCCTTCCTCCAGAAGTGACATTTAGAAAATTTAGCCTTAAGGCTATGCGTTTGTAGGGTGTCCAACACTTCCCTAAGATGTAGGTCATGCTCTTCTTCATCCTTAGAAAAGATCAAGATGTCATCTACAAAGACTACCACGAATTTGTTAATGTACTCCCTAAACACCCTGCTCATCAAATCAACAAAGTATGCGGGGGCATTTGTCAAACCGAAGGGCATCACTTGCCATTCATAGAAACCGTCTGGAGTCCTAAAGGCAGTCTTGTCAATGTTATCCTCAGCCACTCTCAACAGATTGAAACCAGTGGCTAAGTCCAACTGCGGAAACACTGAGGCGCCAACTAACTGATCGAAGAGATCGTCAATCCTTGGCAGTGGGTGTCTATTCTTCTTAGTAAGCTTATTAAGTTCTCTATAGTCGACACAATGTCTAAGGGACCCATCCGCCTTCGTGGCAAATACTACTGGAGCACCCCACTCCGATATACTTCGTCTTATGAACCCCTTCTCAAGCAACTCCTTCACTTGCTTACCGAGTTCCCTCCTTTCACGTGGAGCCATGTGGTGTACTAGCAAAGATACTGGTTTCGCATTATCCACAAGATATATTCGAAAATCTATCTCCCGCTTCGGAGGCAAGCCCTTCACCTCCTCAAACACATCCGAATATTCTCGGACCACTCTAACAGATCGTAGATTTTCCTCATACGCGTCAAGCGATTCTAAATAACTTAGCATAACCGAATTTATGGGATTACAAAAGATTTCGAGAGTGTTGCCAAGGCGAGTCACGAGCCTAACTACTCTCCTTTCACAATCAAGAACGGCCCCATTTCTGGATAACCAAACCATTCCTAAAATTAGCACATAGCCCGTGAAGCCCAACACATAAGCATCACATCTAAATTCGGCGCTAAGTATGGAAATTTTCAAATCCAAACACATCATAGATAAATAAGCTAAGCCCCCTATTGGATTCGAAACAACTAAGGGATCCTCTACTAAACTGGTGTTTAAGTGTAGTGATTCAACTAATGATGTAGAGATAAACGAATGTGATGCGCCCGAATTGAATATGGTACGGATAGGATGATCAAACAGAAAAACTAAGCTTTCAACAGAAATGGTTCTACCTCGTTCTTGCAGCGGTGGGTCCGCGAGAGCCTGAACTTGTCCCCTTGCCTGCCCTGGTGCCATAAGAGCCTGCACCTGTCCTCCCGAGGTAGCTCCTTCCCTCTGCCCCTTCTTTGGGCAGTCCTTCACTAAATGTCCCGCATCTCCACAATGAAAACAGCCTGTCTTCTTTTTCTTTCGGCAATCCTTGCTGAGATGGCCTGGGGTTCCACAGTTAAAGCACTTCTTCTTTCCCTTGCCATTATTGTCTTTTCCACCCTTCTTGTTTTGCTGTTGTGGTTTCTTCTGGTCCCCCTTCTTCTCGGGTGCCTTATCAACTTTAGCGCTTTTCTCCTCATGCACATGCGCCATTTCTACTAACTTCTCAAAGGTGGCCCCCATCGGGATGTGGGTCATAGCCAACCCTTGCAATGGTTCATTCATGCCATTCACGAACCTTAGAGCCTTCTTCTCCGGCGTGTTTACTAAGTCCAAGCCAAACCTTTCTAACTGATTAAATTTATTGACATATTCTTTCACTGATGAGCTTCTTTGCTTCAATGTCAAGAACCTTTCCATATATAGATTTTCTTCCGCCCTTGAGAGAAACTTCGCCTCGAACCTAGGTCTAAAATCCGCCCAAGAGTCAACAGGACGCTCCCCATTAGTGAGCTCCCACCAAAACGAGGCCTCTCCCTTCATCAACCAAGCTGCTAATCGAACTCTCCTCCTTTCTTCTACTTCAAAGATTTCTAGCAATTCTTCCACCTCCTTAAGCCAATCTCTAGCTTCCACAAACGTTTCTGACCCTTGAAATGGTTTTCCACCCATAGCCTTGAATTCCTTGCACGTCTTTGCAAAAGTATCTACGCAAGGAGGAAGAGGAGGAACGGGTGCAACTAGTGGTGGAGGAACATTGGCTGGACCTGCAGCGGCCCTAGCCTCTAATAACCTCCTATACCATCCTGGTATCGTTATACCGTCGGGTAGATTAAGATCTTCAGCCATGTTGAAACGAAAAAGGAAAGATTCAGAATGGAGAATTCGAAAGATAAAGATATGGGCTATTAGGGATTATGTTTTTTTTCCTTAAAAACTCCTCTTTAAATTTCTCATTAAAACATGTTTTTGAAAGCACTTCTTCCAAAAATAACTGTTTTTCTAAAGTATTTTTATCTGTTCTGGTAACCCACGTGTAACACCCCACTTCCATTAATGTCACTCACAAAGGGAATGCATTAACTTCCATGGAGGTTATAAGTGAATATAGAACAGAAAAATTACAACAAGACAGATAATGTGTAGTACTTAGAAATCTAAAACTTCATTTTATTGCAGCGGAATCATGTTTATTACATCACAAAACCATTAATCAGAGTCAAGTACATTATCCATCTTCATAAAACAAAATACATAATCACATTACACAAATAGCCATTAAAGAAGATAACAAGATGGACTTTACTTCAATGGTCCAAACTTTCCAAGAGAGAGATAAAGCAATCCAATCAAACTCCACTAGAGCTGCGCCCAACCTGAGGACCTGGAGGGGGAAAAAGGATAGAAATAGAGGGGTCAGACATAAAGTTTGGCGAGTATGATAATTCTAACAATACTATTATCAAAATAACTAGACTAAGGCATAAGCTGGAAGACAAGTAAATGTCTATGAACTCTTAGGAAGATAAAGATAGCGTTTAAGATAACGTTAAAGATAACGGTAAAGGCACACTTAATTACTAACGAATGATTACTACACTGCACCGCACATTACTACACTGCACCACACCAGATACCCTATTATTTGATCCCACTTGCTTCACACAGAAACTATATAAATAGCCTTACGTACCCCTAGCTGACTACATAGGTGTCGTCTGCCCCTATCTCCACTAGGTGTACCCCACTACCCACTTTCGATCTTCTCCCTACTCGTAGATACCAGTACTGGCCCCACAGTGGGGGTGTATCACTCCCCAAAAGTGGCAACCCGATACAACTTGAGAATCTACGGCTTATACCTACACGATGCAACAACGTCTTACCTACCAGCCCGGGTCCACACACGCATATGAAACCCGTTGGACTTGCGTTGCCACCGCTCCCCGTTTTGGCCTCTTACGGTTGAACCCAACATGCGTGTCCCGTCTTCGACTTGGGTCGAGCCCACAAAGATACGTTTGGGATACTGGTCGAAATGGGCCCCCACAAGCTACCCACCTAAGCTTGTCACTAGTATATCCCACTTAACCCTCTTAGTCATGTTCATTTACATGTGTGTTTGGTTAAGTCTTACTAATCGTATTTCACATGCCACTACGGGCACCCCCTAGATTCCTCATGCCACCCAAGGCACCTACTTAACCCCCATGTCCCACCTTACATGTTTATCTGATTAAGTATTTCTTAATTCATTCAGGCCATAACCTCATAAAGACCTCTCACATTAGACTGGCATTTATGGCAGCTGGATTTGCTGGGCGGGTCCAGGCAGTTCTACACCATAAAAGTGTCTAACCTCGTGTCTTTACAACTGTTATGCTTTAGTTTAGGCCTAGGACCTCTCACATTGGGCTGACATTTGTGACCACTGGATTTGCCGGGCGGGTCCGGGCAGGTTTACGTCACAAACGAGTCCAACCTCGTGTCCTAAGCATTGATTAACACTTAAAATCTTTTACCCCAGTTTTAGTAATTCCCTATTCAAATTATTAATAATGATGTCCATAATTGACTCAATTATGGTCATCCACTTATGGCATGCAAAATCATATCAATTGCACCCCAACTTTTTAATATTAAATCCTTAATATTACCGCTACCCCACGTTTATACGTTCGCTTATTCAACGCATAATATAGGCTAGACTTGTATAGTCTAACACCTAGCACAAAGATAAATTATCACAACATATAGACAATTAAAATAAATCTAGTCATAATAGGGGTGAAACTTGCATAAACTACACATGTTAAGGATCAAAAGGTATCAACTTGTTAAATGTCTCAATTTACATGATATGATCATAGCCCAAATCTATACATAAACTTGCATATGGGGTTTTTAGGCAACATGATGATGGTGTGAACTAGCATAGGATATCACATATGTCATAGCATAATTCTAGATGTCATAATAGATGTCTTGGCATATGTTCATAACTTTTCTAATCAATCTAACTTGCATATGTTACTTTTCATATAGATCAACACAACCCAAACATGATGATTTAATTAATACGAACTAACTAGCATAGATGGTAACATCATGGCCTTTTTAACATGTATGGTTCATCACAACTTAGCATAGAAACTTTCAACATACATAACATCATCATAGCATGATTTACAACATATAAGATATCATCATCACATAACATCGGATTTACAATATACATGATAGCAAAAGGGGTTTACAACAACATATATGATAATTCACATCATCTACTCATAATCCATTCATAACTCAACCTAGTTAAAATGATAATAATCTTGTTAAGATCATCATAATCACAATTTAGAGAAGAAAAGAGAGAGTTTTGCTTTGCTTTAGGGTTGAGAGAAATAGAATTGAATTTGCTTTTCTTCTTTCTTAGTTGGCGGCGGCTCCATTGATTTCCATGGCGATGGTATGACGGTAACTATTCTATTTTAATTAGGTTTAGGGTTAACATTAGGATGTATTTATAGGTGTAGAAAGTTACTTAGGACCAATAGATTAACCCTGAACCATGAGAACCAATAAATGCAAAATCTGCATTTGAGCGAATCGGCCCACGGGTTGACAACCAAACACCCTGGATTAACCCCTAGTCGACCCAGCAGAGCTTGGGTCGACCTCAAAAACGGGCCGGTTAGGTTATTTCCCCTCCAAATTCGTTGTTTTGAACTTTTTCGCATATTTATTTATTTAATTTTTAATTTATATATATATATATATATATATATATATATCAATATATATATTTCTCAACGCAACCCAATTCACTTAATTTTTTTTGTAAAAATTAAGTATACTTTAATTTGTGAATTTTAATGTTATAAAATTACGGGGTGTTACACAAAGCCTAGGTATTCGCTTAACTTAAGCTCTAATACCAACTGTAATGGCCCGGCGATTTCGGTAGGCTTTTTAACCATCCCTCCATCCCTCAAGCAGTAAGATAATATCCCACCGTGCCTTACAATGGTACCTCAGAACTGCTTTTACGGCCAACCTTGTGAGTAGCCCAACCCATATTTTCAGGACATGTAGGGGAAGGAGTCTACCATTCGCCACCTAACGCAAATCGAGAACCCCATATCATGCGTACCAATTAAGCAACCAGCTCTAATACCAACTGTAATGGCCTGCAAATCTGTACTGTCTGAGTTGACTACTTATGCGCCAGGTCCAACACAAATATCACATAAATACGAATCATTTTTTTAGAAGAAAAAGGTAGAAGAAGAACAGAAATAACAACACAGAATCTCACATCACAGCGGAACAAAATATAATATATCATAACTTTTGAGATAAAAACTTTTAACTGTATAACATACAATTATCAGATTACAACACTTACAACACAGTGGAAATAAAAATACTATATATATCTTACACTGAAGCCTCATGCTCCAAGCTCCTATGGATAGATCTGTAAAATCCTGAATTACTTGACTACCCGTAAAAATTTGGGCACCTAAGAGTTTGGGTAAAACAAAACAAAATAAACTCTGGGTTAGTCATGGGACTGGTATGAGTAAACAATTTAAAACAGTTTGAGAAAATAAACAAAATCTCATAAGACCACGTCGTATAAAACGGAACAATTATTTCCCTTATGAGAATCTAAAACACATGATTTAACTTTCAAATCCTTTTGAAAAGAAAATGATAATCTTTATATCAAAACTCTTTCGATATTATAATAGTGTCTAAACCAAATAAATAGAAATCTAGCAGAACGCTTTCATCTCACGCTCCATGCACATAATATACAATCAAAACCGCGAGCACTTATTGGGTAATGAATTTCCAACTATGACAAGGTATGGAACCACCTTCCGATAGTGTATCTCTAGAGGAGAATACACTGGGTTCAACAAGAACATCTTGTAACTAGGCCACACATGATCGACCACTCATTTCGATTGAGTGTATCGAATGTATATCACCAATGGTTGGGATCAGCAACCGTTTTCCTGAATGGGACAGTATAGAATAGAATAAAGAATTAAATTAATTTCTCTAGATAGGTGATGATACACCCTAATGGGAGCTACCTACATAGTCATGCTACCTACCCATTTTTTTATCATTTCCTAGTTGTTGAGGCCTGAGGCTACAATTACTTTCCATTCATTGATAGCACAATCACTTAGAATGCCACATTGTCAGATCAGTAAATCAATAACTGATCTACACAAATATATTTTGGATATTATGCTAAGAGAATAATTTCTCCACCAACATATATATTTATATAGACCAACCTATGCAGTCACTGGAAATACTCTGTCATACACTCATCCATACACGTTCATTCTAGGACTGAATGAAACTTAAGGCACAATTTCCATTAATAGAAAAAGTCCTTGCACTTTACTCCATCTACGATTATCTTCATATAATCTGATTTGCAATGCTACTGCCAATACGGAGTGGTTCACGGATAATAATCCAACTGGTCTCTCCATATTGACAACGATATTGGAAAATACTTCGATAGTCGGTTATTTAACTATCGAAGGAAAACAAACACTCATTCAAAGCATCAAACAATAAATGGACCCCTTAATTAATAATTCATTAATTAATCACTTCTCCATTTCTTTATCAATATTTGTTAACCAAATATTTTCAATAATCATCTTGGCCTCTTATGCTATTTGGAAAACATTTCCATATATCGCCTTCTTATATTTTGTATACCTTCCTTATGACCAATTCAGTTCTATACTATGTTTTAAGAGAAGCAAGAAAGCGGGTTTTGATCTGAACCATGGAGTTTTGAATCAAGAGCTTCTTTACTAGATTTGGCAGACTTAGGCGCAGCAGGCGCAAGCACCTGCAGATAGGTGTTGCCAAGCGACAGGATAAGTTGTCTTTATGGCAACTGCTCCAATAATGCATAGAGGAAGAGATTCTCATTTTCGCAGCTATGGTTCAGGTTTTAGGTCCGAACGTGTGCAAGGCGAGCGAAGTGAGCGGCAGAACCGATCCCCAAACTATTCTTACTCTGTGGTGAATTACAGGTGTATACTTAGAAAATAACTTCTGTTTATAATTGGAAAATATTCCCATTTACTTATCTCTTTCCCAAACTCGGTTATTTTTATACTTAGGAAATATTTATGATATATTTCCAAAATTCCACTTACTTGGGTTAAAACGAATGTTGTGTAATACATCGTTACAACAACCCACAATATTTCATTCAACTAAATTTCTCTAAACATTTATCTCCGAGGCTGAAACCACATATTTATCGATTAATAATTAAATCAATCAAGTTGGTTTATAATTACCTCTCAGACCTTGATTGAAATCATCATTAATTTCAAAACAATACCTATCTAATGTGAGTGGTTAGTGCTTTAATGAATGAATTAAAGCTAAGACAGGAATGGTAGGGTTAAGTTAATTAATGTAACACTTAACCAACATAACATGAATGACTAGGATTAATTTAAAACAAGAGGGAAACACTTAACCAGTATAACATGATTTGTGGTAAGGTTAAAACAAGAGGTCGGCACTTAACCAATATAACTTGATTTGTGGTAAGGTTAAGTTAAAATAAGAGAGCAACTCTTAACCAATAAAACTTGATTTGTGGTAAGGTTAAGTTAAAAACAGAGGGCAACACTTAACCAATATAACTTGATTTGTAGTCAGGTTAAGTTAAAACAAGAGGTCAGCGCTTAACCAATATAACTTGATTTGTGGTAAGGTTATCAACAGGGCAACACTTAACCAATATAACTTGATTTGTGGTAGGGTTAAATTAACACAAGAAGGCAACACTTAACCAAAGTAACATGACAAGTAGGTAGGTTTAGTTAACTTGAATTTATTAATGACACTTAACCAATACAACATGATGAATACGTGGGGGTTGAGTCAACAAAGAATGCTTGCCCAATATAACTTGATGGACGAAAGGGGTTAAGTTAATAGGAAACACTTAACTAATTCAACATGATAAGTGAGGAGGGTTAAGTTAATAGGAAACACTTAACCAACATGACAGGATGCATGAGTGGGTTAAGTTAACATGAATGGACAACACTTAACCAATACGACATAATATACGAGAGGGTTAAGTACGTATCGAGTTGGTGGGTAATATTAGTACACATAGGCCAACAAACGTAACCATTAAATAAACATGCTTGAATTGATGGGCGGGTTAAGTACATCTTGTGTAGGTGGGTAATATTAGTACATATAGGCCCATAAACTTAACCGTTAAATAAACATGCTTGAATTGATGAGAGGGTTAAGTACATCTCATGTAGGTGGGTAATATTAGTACATATAGGCCCATAAACTTAACCGTTAAATAAACATGCTTGAATCGATGAGAGGGATAAGTACATCTCATGTAGGTGGGTAATATTAGTACATATAGGCCCACAAACTTAACCGTTAAGTAAACATGCTAAAATCGGTGGGAGGGTTAAGTACATCTCGTGTAGGTGGGTAATATTTGTATATATAGGCCCACAAACTTAACCAATAAGAAACCCTAGTGACGGAGACCCATTTCATCAGTAACCCACATAGATGTATCATGTTCCCCTGAAACTAGGTAGGGTGGGGCACGATTACTGGGCTGATTATAAGCTGTCAGAACAGCGGCAAGGGGTACATCAGTGTAGGTTCCGACGGTTTACGGGCATGCACGTACTCCGGAGTGGGAAAAAGCAGGCACTGGGTACACTGTGCATCTTGAATCGTGTCGGGTCGCTATCATAAGGATTGATACACCTTATGGTGGGACCAGCACATGGTATGTACATGCAAGAGAGGGCTGATTGACACTGACACATGGAACATTAATGCAAGGAAGGAGCCGATCGATAGGGTAGTAAGGGTACATCTAACATGTTCATGGAAATTAGGCTGGTTGAGGTGGAATGCTCACGATAGGTGTACACATGAAGGCTACCACAATTACGGGGATTGGGATCACGTTATCATTTTATACAGATTACTAGTTGGGACACTAGTTAGGTGGTGCAGAAAAGTAAAATGGGTGTGATAGCATATTCAGCCTTATTATCTTATTTCTAGGGTGATGTCCTAGATTCAATTTATTCATGTCATAACCCTTTTCTTGTTTACATGCTAAATAGTCACTGGACTTACCAGACTCATGTCTGACCCATTTTCTTTCGTCTTCTTGTCATCCGTTTCCCCCTCAGATCCACCGGGAGGGAATACTTCAGCTTAGATCGGATCATTTCCAGCTTGAAGAAAGTAAATGTATTGCTTTGGACTCTCTCTTCCACTATTATGGTTGGTTCATGCTTTAGTGAGGAATATCATTGTTATTTTTATGCTTTTTTATATTTGGAAGTTTTTGAATCAAGACAGAAGTTCTATGTATTACTTTTAAGTATGATTGAGACAATTGTTGTAAAAGCTTGATTGAACCACCTCATCAATAAAATGACTTTATTTTCCTTTGCTTTATTTGTCTGTCTTGTAATTTATCTGCATCTTTTACCTAAAATTCCCCACCGAAGTTATGGCATTCCATTTGTGAGTGACCTTAACGGAGGTGGGGTGTTTCACATCGCTCGCTATAGTGGAATAGTCGGCAAACGATTATCATGATCTCCACCAGAACAATACCAACGAAACTCCCTGGTACACCGAACTCAACACCATATCCCCATCTGACCTCCTCCACATCAATATTCGAACCCTACTCGACTTTGTACCCTAACTTGAGCGTCGCCAGCTAGGTCTCGAGCTGCACAGATCTTGGCAATTTGGATTTGATGGAAATATAATGGTGCGTCTTTGATTTAAGTGATTGTATTTGGTTTTGAAAATTGATTTGAATTGTTAAAGGGGAGGATTTCGTTCTCTCAAGAGAAAAGAGAAATAAGGGAAGGGTTGCGTTATAATTGATTTGTCTGTAAACAAAGAAAAATAGAAAGGAGATTAAAGGGAGGGGTTTGTCATGATTTTTATAGATGAGCATACTTCCTGGTTAAAGAAACAGAATTAGGTGTTTTACTTGGTAAGGTATATCATAGGTAGGTTTTTCTCTAGTGTACCGTTAGCTTAGGAGGGAAGTAATAAATTTTATTGTTATTTAATTTGAACTAGTACTATTTTTATTTAATTAAAAATACCCCTTGATCCCGAACTTCTTTTTGAACACAACAACCGACATTCCTAGCGTTATCAACTCAATATTTAAAACAATATTAAATATTTAAAATTAATCAACCGAAAATCTGGGAAGTTACATTCTTCCCTCTTAAAAGAATTTCGTCCCCGAAATTACTTAGTAGAAAAATGTTATAAACTCATTTACCTTTCAAAAACTTATCTTATGCTGAAACTCAACTCTTCATATTTCGAACAAATCTTAGTTCTCACAAACTGTTGGTTTTCATTTATATGGCACATCATATATGCTTACATTCATTTAATCTGAATGATTTACAATCAATATTTCACATCCAATTCATATTCCATTCATATGTATTGGAATTCATTCGAATTTATCTAAATCAGTTTATTCACTCCGATCCGTTTAACTTGCTTAAGTTAAATTTTAATTCCATAATTCAAATTCCAGGGTTTTCATTTCAAATCTCTATGAAATCATATATAAATATATACATATATTTATTTCCATATCAAATTAAAAAATTTGAATTTTCAAACTAACTAGTTTTCTTTCAAACAATTTCCATTAAAAACTTTTCTAAGATTGCAATCCATCACTTTGAAACTCGAAAATGAACACTGACGATGTGGCGATCATCGTCAGAATTATTTTCCAGCCACTGAAGTGAGTTCAGTGCTTTATCACTTCCAAAATCCATTCAAAAAATGATTTTATTCAAAAATCATTCCAAAACAAAGCCATATTATTTTAATATATGCTCCAGAAAATATTTTCAACTTCCCAGGATTCAAATTCTAATTTATGGTTTGAATCTAGTTCCAGTTAATCTCATTTGTATATCTTATTCATATACAAATTGTTTTTGGTTATATATAACCATTCTAATTTTTATTATCTCATTTGACTATAATGTTAACATCCAACACATCCTTATATTATAATAATTTGGGAAAATTATTCTTTTTCTATCAAAAATAAAAATTTTAGGTAAAATTATTTAATTTACCCACATAAAACAATATCATTTCGAATTTTTCTGTTCAAGTATTTAAAAATTCCTATCGACTTTGTAGCATCCCACAATTCGATCAGAATTCGTAAACCACATAACAAACAAGGTAACACAATATAATTTTTTTTATATCAATTAACAAATACACACTCTCAAATAGATACGCTCAACTCATTCTTGTGTACTTCTGATCCTATCTCTAATGAGTAGACCTCACAAAGCCTAGGTATTCGCTTAACCTAAGCTCTGATAGCAACTATAATGGCCCAGCGATTTCGGTAGGCTTTTTAACCATTCCTCCATCCCTCAAGCAGTAAGATAATATCCCACCGTGCCTTACAATGGTACCTCAGAACTGCTTTTGCGGCCAACCTTGCGAGTAGACCCACCCATATTTTCAGGACATGTAGGGGAAAGAGTCTCCCACTCGCCACCTAACGCAAAGCGAGAACCCCATATCATGCGTACCAATTAAGCAACCAGCTCTGATACCAACTGTAATGGCCTGCAAATATGTACTATCTGAGTTGACTACTTACGCACCAGGTCCAACACAAATATCACAGAAATACGAATCATATTTTTAGAAGAAAAAGGTAGAAGAAGAACAGAAATAACAACACAGAATCTCACATCACAGCGGAACAAAATATAATATATCATAACTTTTGAGATAAAACTTTTAACTGTATAACATACAATTATCAGAGTACAACACTTACAACACAGTGGAAATAAAAATACTATATATATTTGACACTGAAGCCTCATGCTCCAAGCTCCAATGGATAGATCTGTAAAATCCTGAATTACTTGACTACCCGTACAAATTTGGGCACCTAAGAGTTAGGTAAAACAAAACAAAATAAACTCTAGGTCAGTCATGGGACTGGTATGAGTAAACAATTTAAAACAGTTTGAGAAAATAAACAAAATCTCATAAGACCACGTCGTATAACACGAAACAATTTTTTCCCTTATGAGAATCCGAAACACTTGATTTAACTTTCAAATCCTTTTGAAAAAAAAATGATAATCTTTATATCCAAACTCTTTCGATATTATAATAGTGTCTGATTGACATAGAAATGTATTTTCTTTATGCTCTTATATCTTATATTCTGTATATAAATAAATATTACTTGGGTATTGTTTTGTTACTTTTACAGATGTTCCAACCCAGCCCGCATGCAACCAGAAAAGTAGAGAAATGGAGATCAAATTGGTATATATTTACATTTTGAAGAATTGTAGATGAAGATCTCTTATCTAGTTGTTGTTGGACAAGGAAATGATTGGTAGAAAGACCAAGAATTTCTCAAATCAAGGGAAGCTTGTCAAAGAACCAAGAGGAAAAGAAGAAAGGCCAAAAATTTAATAGATTTAACTAAGGCCCATTTGAAACTCTTATTGTAAACTCTTTTGTGAATTCCCTAAGGCCTATCTATCATTGTATTAGGGTTAGGGTTAGGGTTTGGTTATCCCCTATAAATACCCTTGTAATGTCATTGTATCCTATCTCATTTTCTGTATTCCATTACTCAAATAAAAATTCTTTTTCTTCTTTTATTTTCTAGCATTTTTCTATTTTCTTAATGATTAGTATTGTCTACACGATTAGATTCGATAGAGCACCAATTGTATTTTACATTTTTTATTTATTAGTGATTAGTCATTTGATTAGTTTCAACGACAATCCTAAGTTTACTTTTTGTTGTTCTTCTTTTCCTACAATTTTAATTTCTGCATTTTATTTCTATTTTGCATTTTAATTTCCAATTGATAATTGTGATTTGATCGTCGGTTCAATTAGATTTGTTCTGAATCGGATCGCAGTTTCAATTTCGTTTGCTTTCAAAACCAACCTCAAAGATTTGTCTAACTCGCCCAAGAGATTATTTAAATAATTTGATTTAATTTGCCTCCTTGTGTTCGACCTGTATGCTACACACCTATATGCTTGCAGAATTTAATTTAAACGTCGCACTTTTCTAATTCATAGGAAAGTGACGATAAAGTTTTTGGCGCCGTTGCCGGGGAGGTAACGATTAAATTTTATTATTTATTTAATTTCTGATTAATGTTAGTTTTTTATTTTATTTTCTTTTTGTGTTCTTGTATATATATAATAAAACAAAAAAAAAACTTGCTTTTTATTTCCTATTCCTCTCTCTATCTCCCTTCCAAATTTCAATATATTTCTTTCCCTTTATTCTTGTACAAATTTTCTATATAAAAATAAAAAAAATCAAAAATCAAAAAAATCTTGATTAACTGATTGGGTATACACTGATACCATAATCTTCTATGCAAGAGAAAAAAAATGCCAAATTTTCTTTGATTTATTTCCTATTTTCGGCACATAGTTATCCAGTTTCTTTTACAAGTCTTTCTTCTGTCCTTTAGAAAAAGAAAAAAAAGTTTCAATTCTTCTTTATTTCTTTCCCTATTTCCACTTCCTTCCCAACCTTCTGCATTCTATTCCTTTTATAAAAAAACAATCTTTCCATTCTTTCCCCTTCTTTTACATTGATTATATTTTCTTCTAATTAAAAAATAAAAATAAGAAAAATCTTTTGCTTTTTTTTTTTGCTCCTGTTTTTGATTTCTTTCCTTCTGCTTTGTCTGCCGTAACTTCATACCACCTCAAACAGTCCCTTCTCCATTTACCAATTTCATTCTGTTCGCAGACCTCATCACCAATCTGTTCTACATCTTCAAACCATCAACTTCCTCACCACCACTTTGCAATCATCCCTGTCCACACAGCACTTCATCCCGACCACAACACACACTTTTCTCAACAAACAAGCCAATCAATTCACACGCTGCACCAACCAATATCCACATCATCGGCCCTAATTGCCTTGCCAACAATTCTCCATCATCTCCTAAATCAATTCAACGATTACCAATTACCATACACCTCAACCCACATTCTACAACAATCACCTCTACATCAACCTCCCAAAAGCCATCGCCATCATCAACCCCCTTCTCCCCATCTGAATATACAGAAATCACACCATCACCAATTCTCTGCCAAACTGATGGTGCTACATCCGCGCCAAAGCCAAAAACCCCCCTCTTCAGAAAACCATCGTCTACAACACCTTTCTCATCATTATACCATCAGTTTTGCCCCCAAGTCCTATTTCTTCCACCTGCAAAATTTTAGCCAACCACTTCAACAAACTGTCCAACTTCCTTCCATTGCCTTGCGCTTATCACCCACGCAATCCGTTCACCAGAACCACTCCTAACCCACAATTCATAAACCATCACAAGCCACTATTGAACATCACCATCTGCCAGTTCATGTTCAAGCTTTCAACAATCGTTCACCCGCACCCATACCATCTTCCAACAATAAACACCTTAACTCCCTTCAACAGACCCTTCATCACCCCTCTGATCTCCAATAGCAAATCCTGCGAATCACGTCGGCCTGTTTACATCTCTAGTTCGCAGCCCTTCCTAATCGCGAAAAACCTCCGCCAACGTCCCTGTCCATCCTCTTTCTCACCAAAAATTCCACCAATTCGCAACCCATAAAACCGATTTACAAAGCTCTGCCCAGCCAAAGCGTTCATCGACAAATCAAAGCCGATCCGAACCCCCAAAAACCGAACTCGAGCAACTGAAATACTCACGATCAACTTCTTCGAAGACCGTGGCAACCAGTCACGATCCTACCCGATCAGCACACTCGCAAATTTGGAATCCGATTCGAGAGGAAAAAAAAGGAATAATTTCCTGAACAGGATTTGGTGATTTGTGTTAATTTTTTTGGGGGATTCCTATTGTTTATAGGAATTGATTGATTTATTTCCTAATAATAATCTAAAAGAGGAGGGTAGCTGCGTTGTTTTTGGTGCGTTCTATTCTGTATTAAGTGTGGCTTTGTTCGAGCATGTGATTTGCGAGTAATTGAGATGGGTATTCGGAGTTATTTTTTTAAGGGAAATTTGGTGCACGGTTGACTCTGACAATGCTTGAGTACTTAGGAGTTGCTTGACCTTTTTGTGCTTGCGTGTTTGGTTTACTTGTTAGGGTTTAAATACACTTGTTTGATTGGGATTTTAGTGGTCGCGATTATTCCAAACCATCTATCCAGTTTCTTAGTCTTGAGTTTTATCTTTTTTATTTTTCAATTTCTTAGTTTTTTTTCTTTCTCTTATTTCTTTTTTCTATTTTCTTAATTAAAAAAAGGAAAAAAATGGACAAGGGCCAAAGTGAATAGAGTTCAAACAGCGAACAAGAAGTCAAGCAAAGAGAAATTGAATAGCAAGCTACTCATTATTCTGGACGGACAGCCATATATCACTGTAAAATTTTCCAACTCTACAGGTGCTGCAGTTGCTTGAAAAATTTATATAGACACTGCTTGTAAAATTTTCTGTAGGGGCAGCGGCTTGCTTGTACAATATTTTAAATTTTCTGCAGTTAATATTGTCTGATTTTTGTGGTTGACTTATATCTTCATAACTGAAATCCTCATTCTCATTGTTTTCAACAATAAAAATAAACATTTCAAATTAATATAATTGAAAAGTGGTGCTTTGTGAAGTTGACTGTCTCGTATAATTGGATCGCGGATATATAGCAGTTCAAATTATTAAACTACTAACAAAAGAGGTTGCATACTACCCGTAAAACATTGGTCGTATCCCTTAGTATTTATACTATACGTGAACGTCCATAAGACCCTCTTCCCCCTTCTAATTGAGTCAGTTAATTAATAGAGTACATCTTAGTATTTTATATTATATTGAAGTCAGAATAATTTCTATCTTGCCGTGACTTCTTTAAAACGTCTGATTCAAGAAAACCATTGAGAGAAATGTGGGATAATAACAGAAGTAGGCGTCCTCTTGAAGAGTATGAGTATGAATTACAAATCATGAGGCAAAATTTTCCGAAATTTCATGAGCCCAATGCCAACAATTTTCAAAATTTTCCAACCGACGAACATTTTCAAAATCATAGAAATGATCGAAATTGCGATTTCAATTCAAATTTCAATAAATTCGATTATGGGCCACATCCACATCAAAATGGCTTTGAATCTCAACATCGAGCTAATCCACAACAATATTGGGTTGTAAATCACTTCGAAAATAATTTTGAAAATGAAAATGATTTTCAAATAAACCAAAATTTCCAAAGTTACAACCCATATCCACATCTTGAGATTAACCAAAATTGCAACTTTCCCTCGAATTTCAATAGTTTTGGTTACGAACCTGATTTTCAAAATCAAAATGATTTCCAATACAATTGTCATTTTTCTGAAAATTCAAAAAACTATAACTTTGGAACTAATTTTGATTGTGAAGTTGATGTGGACTATAATTTTGATAATCAAGAAATCGAAAATGAGAGCTCTCAAATCAACGACTCTGAACAATGTCATTTTGATGAGAGGGCGGAAAGGATAAATAAAAAGATGGATGAACTTCTTGTTTAATGGCATCTTATAAAGAACAACTTGAACAACAAAATCAAATTCAAACATGCGATGAATCAGAAAACAATCCAATTTCTACTGACATTGAATATTTTCAAATAACGACTTTTGAAATTGAGAATAATCATCTTGATGAAGTTTTTCAAAATTCAACAAATGATTTGGACTTCAACTCTTTTCAGAAAAAAGATTTAAGCTTGGATTTTGATCTTCCTCTTTCAGACTGTGAGAAACTTGAAATTCCAGAAATTGAACAGAATAAAAATGTTGAATTTTTCAACTTAAAATTGGAAAAGGATTTTAACGAACATGAATGCTTTGGATTGTATGAGGATGAGTTGGCAAATGAGGATGAAATAGAATCAAGCCACCAATCTGAATTTGAAAACTTTGATTTTGAGGTTTTTAACGAACTTGAAATGGTCAGTGTCAAAAATACCTTGCCAATTGAGAAAGGTGATCACATAGTCTTCAACAACACTCAGAATTTAAATTTCACGATTGCAACTGAGTTTATATACTATCACAACTTTTTAAGCAATTACACTGATAAATTTGTTAAGCACATGAATTATTTTTGGAATGTTAAATTTGTTGAAAAACTTCATGTTAGGACGACCCTGGACATTCATTTACTGGACTACAAATCGAGGTATAAAGATGAGATGGTTTTCAAAAACTCTTGCTTGTTAGAAAACATGTCTAGACACAGTGGGAATGAGACTCATAGGGCTAGAACCAAGTGTGGGGGGGGGGGGGGGAAGATGGTGGCATTCTTTGCATCGCATGCATCGTAAACATATATATCATTGTACATATGATCCATTCTTACATTTAGCTAAACTGCATTTCATTCTTCAAACTATTTTGCATCTCATTCACCTTTGGGTACGATCTTTCAAATTTAGGAAATGTTCACAGTGTGGACAATGTTTAGTTCTAGTGTGGGGGGAGTCTGCATTGCATTCTTTTGATTTTTCTCTAATTTTTCTTTCTTTCTTTTCAAATAGGACCATCATGCATTTTAGACTGTAGTAACATGCCAAATTTTTTTTTCAAACATGAATAATTTTGGATTGATACAACAAAATAAGTTAAGGATTTTTAGTCAGTTGATAGTTTTTTTTCTCTCAATTTAGATCGAATAAGAAATATAATGAAAAGTTTAATTTTGAGGGATAATAGTGTAACCGGTACATAGGGAGATTCTTAGGTGATGGCCATGAAATCTATTCTATATTGTAGACTTTGTTTAAATAAGTGGAGAACTTAAAATACTTATATTGGCTCTTCGAATCTTTAAAAACTAAGTTGTGTTAAGTTGAATTCGCGTAACTCTCTTTTGTGCTTATATTTTCAATAATAATAGTAATCCAAGGGTATCCAACATTGCTTGCATATCGAGCGTTGGTGTGCAAACCCGCCAAGCTCTATCCGACACGTTGTTGACAAAGTCAGCATTGGAATATCTTGGTCTCATTTTATGAGATTGGACACCTAAGGATTACCGACACGTTGTTGACAAAGTCAAAGTCGGCCTGCACAATCCGCCAAGCCCTTTACCCACTCTCCGTTAGTCCGCGAGGCAGTACATGGGTGGTAAACCTTGGTCTTCTAAGTTAGGTGTATGTACTTAAACATAAGTTTTAAAATTTTATAGAATAAAGAACAAGCGATAATGCCCAAACACTTCTTGACCTTATTGATTTGACTAGCCATACATGAGAAAATAATAATACCACTTTGCAAACTGTGCCAAGCAAACTAAGAATTTATTTCATGGCTGCACTATGTTATCGACCGAACTAACCGGCCAAACTGGAATTTAACATTTGAAAACATGATATATATTGAAAATTTGTGACTAGTTGAGGTATCTAAAATAAAATCAACTGATTAGAAATTGTTAATTTAATTTGTTGTACCACTTTCTTGAAACAAGTCGTGTTTTCAATTTTTGTTTTCAATTGCATAAGTCCATTGCATTCATGTAGTTACTTTAAAGCCATATCATACGGCATTTGGATTTTGTGGGTAGTATCCGCTGAAAACCCTCACGAGACACCACTCATCCTACTAGGGACACCTAGAGGTTTAACGGCTTGTTGCATACGCTCAATGCAATCGTGTTTCCTACGAAAGTGTGACCTATCTAGTTTAGTTTTTCATTTCCTGTTTTACTCGAGGACGAGTAAAAGATAAGTGTGGGGGTATTTGATTAACATAGAATTGTGTTTATTTTATGCTTTTATATTTTATCTTTTGTATATAAATAAATATTACTTGGGTATTGTTTTGTTACTTTTACAGATATTCCAACCCAGCCCGCATGCAACCAGAAAAGTAGAGAAATGGAGATCAAATTGGTATATATTTTCATTTTGAAGAATTGTAGATGAAGAAATCATATCTAGTTGATGTTGGACAAGGAAATTATTGGTAGAAAGACCAAGAATTTCTCAAATCAAGGGAAGCTTGTCAAAGAACCAAGAGGAAAAGAAGAAAGGCCAAAAATTTAATAGATTTAACTAAGGCCCATTTGAAACTCTTATTGTAAACTCTTTTGTGAATTCCCTAAGGCCCATCTATCATTGTATTAGGGTTAGGGTTAGGGTTTGGTTATCCCCTATAAATACCCTTGTAATGTCATTGTATCCTATCTCATTTTCTATATTCCATTACTCTAATAAAAATTCTTTTTCTTCTTTTATTTTCTAGCATTTTTCTATTTTCTTAGCGATTAGTGTTGTCTACACGATTAGATTCGGTAGAACACCAATTGTATTTTACATTTTTTATTTATTAGTGACTAGTCGTTTGATTAATTTCAACGACAATCCTAAGTTTACTTTTTGTTGTTCTTCTTTTCCTGCAATTTTAATTTCTGCATTTTATTTCTGTTTTGCTTTTTAATTTCCAATTGATAATTGTGATTTGATCGTCGGTTCAATTAGATTTGTTCTGAATCGGATTGCAGTTTCAATTTCGTTTGCTTTCAAAACCAACCTCAAAGATTTGTCTAACTCGCCCAAGAGACTATTTAAATAATTTGATTTAATTTGCCTCCCTGTGTTCGACCTGTATGCTACACACCTGTATGCTTGCAGAATTTAATTTAAATGTCGCGCTTTTCTAATTCATAGGAAAGTGACGATCAGTGTCTAAACAAAATAAATAGAAATCTAGCAGAACGCTTTCATCTCACGCTCTATGCACATAATATACAATCAAAACCGCGAGCACTTATTGGGTAATGAATTTCCAACTATGACAAGGTATGGAACCACCTTCCGATAGTGTATCTCTAGAGGAGAATACACTGGGTTCAATAAGAACATCTTGTAACTAGGCTACACATGATCGACCACTCATTTCGATTGCGTGTATCGAATGTATATCACCAATGGTTGGGATCAACAACAGTTTTCCTGAATGGGATAGTATCGAATAGAATAAAGAATTAAATTAATTTCTCTAGATAGGTGATGATACACCCTAATGGGAGCTACCTACATAGCCATGCTACTTGCCCAATTTTTATCATTTCCTAGTTGTTGAGGCCTGAGGCTACAATTACTTTCCATTCATTGATAGCACAATCACTTAGAATGCCACATTGTCAGATCAGTAAATCAATAACTGATATGCACAAATATATTTTGGATATTATGCTAAGAGAATAATTTCTCCACCAACATATATATTTATATAGACCAACCTATGCAATCACTGGAAATACTCTGTCAGACACTCATCCATACACGTTCGTTCTAGGACTGAATGAAACTGAAGGCACAATTTCCATTAATAGAAAAAGCCCTTGCACTTTACGCAATCTACGACTATCTTCATATAATCTGATTTGCAATGCTACTGCCAATACGGAGTGGTTCACGGATAATAATCCAACCGGTCTCTCCATATTGACAACGATATTGGCAAATACTTCGATAGTCGGTTATTTAACTGTCGAAGGAAAACAAACACTCATTCAAAGCATCAAACAATAAATGGACCACTTAATTAATAATTCATTAATTAATCACTTCTCCATTTCCTTATCAATATTTGTTAACCAAATATTTTCAATAATCATCTTGGCCTCTTATGCTATTTGGAAAACATTTCCATATATCGCCTTCTTATATTTTCTATACTTAGAAAATAACTTCTATTTATAATTGGAAAATATTCCCATTTACTTATCTCTTTCCCAAACTCGTTTATTTTTATACTTAGGAAATATTTATGATATATTTCCAAAATTCCACTTACTTGGGTTAAAACGAATGTTGTGTAATACATCGTTACAACAACCCACAATATTTCATTCAACTAAATTTCTATAAACATTTATCTCTGAGGCTGAATCCTCCTATTTATCGAATAATAATTAAATCAATCAAGTTGGTTTATAATTACCTCTTAGACCTTGACTGAAATCATCATTAATTTCAAAACAAAAGAGACCACTTGCCTCGAACAATCAACACCATACAAATCAATTGATCATTTTAAACCCGTATATGTTTCTCTTTCTAATTTTACCAAAATTAATTACAGATTTTGTAACAACCCAGAATTTCAGGGCCAGTTTAAAATTTTTATTTTAGAAATTTTAATGGATTTTGAATATTTAAAATGGTTTATTTTAAATAATAACAACTAAAAATTTATTGTAATCGAAGTTAAAATGAATATGTTTAATTTACTTATAAAAGGAGTTAGAAATTGTGCGGGAGTTCAAAAACTCGATTTCTGATTTCAATTGATTATACATAATTCATTTTAAAACAGAATTGAACGAAACAAGAAATATTTAAATCTGTTTAACAATATCTTTCTAACAAATTTGAAAACCTAAAATTTCGTTTTAAAAGTTGAAAGTTATGTCCAGTTTAAAATTTAGAAAAGTCGCTATAGAATTTATATATATTTTAATACAATATATGGCCCTTGAAAATTGCCAATTTTAAACGACCTCCATTTTCGATGAAACCACTTTTGTTGGAACTGGAATGTCAAATTATTGCTAGGTTTCAATTTCCGTAATTTTTCGAATTAATTTGTGAGCGTGGCAAAGAAAAATATGTTTTGTCAGTTTTAGTCAAAATTAATTGGCTTGAAAATGGCCATTATTCAAACGATCTCGGAATTCGACGAAATTTGTTTTATTAGGATCGTATCGTCAAAACATAACCAGAAATATTTTTTTTGTAATTTTTAGAGTCCGTCTATGGCCCCAGTTAATTTGAATGTAAGATCATATTTAGTAATCAAATATTTTATATTTAAATTTAAAGAAAAACCTATCGAAACAATTGGATTGGGTTACGAAACATATTCCAGTGTGTCCGGAATAGGGGTATTTGGCTAGGGGCGACAGACGTTGGGATTGATTTGGAGTTCGTATTGATAAACATGAATTTTTAAAATAAATAAATTAAATAAAAAAAGGAAAATTTACTAGTATAAATACGGTCCAATACGCAAACCGTAATGAAACACCCCACCTCCGTTAGGGTCACTCTCAAAGGGAATGCCCTAATTTTGGTGGAGGTTTATAAGTACAAGTCACAGATATACAAGACAGATATAAGAACACATATTTGTAAACAGCGGAAGAACAACAAACTTTTATTTCATAAAGTCAAATGCGTGTTACAACAACATCCTTTCCAAAAACATAGCATAACACTTTCACAATCTGTCTTGAGTACATGATTTAAAGAAGCATAAATAAAACATAGATAAACTGCAAAAGCCCCATAGTGGATTGTCCAAAGCCATAGTTCAAAACAGGAAAGTCCAAGCAATACATTTCTCTTCTTCTTCAAGCTGGATGGTAAGGCTGGTCAAGCTGCCGTGTTCCCTCCCTGAGGACCTGGGGGGGGGGGGAAACGGAAGAAAGAAGACGAAAGAAAAGTAGAGTCAGACATAAAGCCTGAGTAAGTCAAGTACTATTTTGTCTATGAATAAAGAACTGGGTATGATAAGTATAAACAAGAAGTGGGCAAGCACAATGAACTTGGTTAAGTTATCGGGTCGAATATACTATCGTACCCCATGTTAATCTCTGAACCCATATACTAGTTTCCAATTTGCGCCCCATAATCAGGGTGATGTGATCCATTCTATGATGATCGGCTCCTACTCGCATAGTTACATGTGTCTTACGGCCCCCGATGTCTGTAGTTACCTATGCTGGTCCCACCATGGGGTGTATCAAGTCCCATAGTGGCAACCCGACACAACCTTAGAGTGCACAGGTATGCTACTGATGTCCAGTGCCTTATTTTTCTGCGCCGGAGTGTGTGCACGCCCGCACTCCGTTAGAACCTACACTGCTACACCACCGCCGTCGCTTTGACCTCTTACAATCAGCCCAGTAATCGTGCCCCACCCTGCCTAGTTTCAGGGTATCCTGATACACCTTTTAGGGTTACTGCTGAAAAGGGTCCCCCGTTACTAGGTTTTCTATCTCTAGCCAACATGCTAAGTTGGTTAAGTGTTTTCTAACCTAACCCCCACCAGTCCGTTTAGTTTAGCATGTTCCATTTTGATTAAGTCTTTAGTTCACTTAATCCTATCAATCCTGACTCAGCCTTAATTGTCTTATTAAGGCCCTGACCTCTCACATTAGACAGGTATTGTTGTGGCTGCCTGTTGCCGGTTGGTTCCGGGCAGTCTTACGCCACAACTCAGTCAAACCTCGGGTCCTTGCTGGGCTCCATGTTTAACCTCCCACATTGGATAGGTATTGTTGTGACTACTGGACAGCCGGGCGGTTCCGGGCAGGTTTACATCACAACTCAATCCAACCTCGGGTTAAACACATCGTATTTTCTACATTTACATATCTTGTCTTTCTTCTTTATTATATGTAAATATTTGCGGCCCATTATTAAGTTAATGGTGTAAAGATTACACCAATCATGGGCCCAACCCATACTTGAATTTGGGCCCTTCTATTTTATATTTTCATTCATTAATTAATTTTTAACCCAACGTTATTTTCCCCCGTTTTACACGTCCGTTTATATATATATTGGGCTTAGCCTTTTAAAGCCCAATTTAGCCATGCGAAAAGGGGAGGCTTATGGCGTATACACAAAGAGGGGAAGGTGAGCGCATGAACTTGCAATACGACGTTGGAAATACAAAATAGAAATTGGTGTACTTGCATAGTGGTAACATAGGTGACATGAATCAAAGCATGTGAACTTGCATAGGTTCAACTACAACATGAACCTATATTCTTATTTAGGCATAATGTCAAACATGAGCATGTCGTAAATATTTCTAGCATAAGCATAGCATAATGTCAAACATAAGCATGGCATAAATACTTTTGGCATAAGCATGGCAAAATGTCAAACATAAGCATGGCATAAATACTTTTGGCTTAAGCATGGCATAAGTAAAGTTAAATTTTGTTCATGGCATAAACATAAACATGTCATGTTCATAAGGTTTCTACATGTTTACAAAGGGGATACTTTGTTACCAACACAAAAGCATAGTTCAACTTAATCATGGTTTAAGTCTAATCACATAACGATGGTATAAACATACTTATGCATAAATATTCCTAAACATGGTGTTTGCTTTAAAACTTGCAAAAAGGGATTTTTGAGTCTAACCTAGCCATGTCTCACATATGTCATCATATAATTCTTTTAAACAAGATAGACTTAATCATAGATTTCAATTATGCCAAATATCATTCATAGCCTAGCCATATTCATAAGTTTTCAAAAGTGTGACTTAATACATGGATTATGGTGTCAAAATTCCAACATAGTTCCTTATGAACTATAACAACCAAACTTGTTTCAATTACTTGCAAAATGGTTTATGCATAAAAATATACATCATGATGACATAATAACAAAGCCCAAACTTGCATGAATTTCAATCAACTACATACATGTAGCTTCAACATAGATTACATAATTTGCGCAATATTCCAAACGTATTCTTGCATAGAACTACCGCATGTAGTTCTTTATAATGAATAACATAATTCAAAAATATCCAAACGTATATAAATTGATAAGAATGCACAAATATGAATTACTTCCATTGCCACAATTCAAGCATACACATCAACACAGTTGTTTATTTATACCAAAGTAATACTCTACTTACAATGGTTGCGGCGAATTCTCTAATTTAGGAATAAGAAGATGCGGTTTGATTTGATTTGCTTGAATTGCTTTAGGCTTTAGAATTTTCCTCCTAATCTTCTCTCCAATTTGGTGGCTACTCCTAGTCGTTCCTCAGCAACATGGCGGCTTTGTTCTTAATTTGAATGAATAGATTAGGGTTTAGTCTAGGGTTGTTTATATAGAGGTTAGGAATTGATTAGGACCCTTGATGTTGCTTGGATAGATCGTAGCCATTCATTAGGAAGAGAGACCAATAAAAACCCGCCACCTAGCCCTAATGACAAAGCAGACCACATAAAATCGACCACACACACCGACCTGGCCAGCCAGGTTGACTGGGCTCGACCAGGTCGATACCCCTGTCGACAGGGCTGTCGACAGCCCTGTCGACATGGGTAGCCCAGGTCGACAGCCCAGTTGACCTGGGTGTCCCAGGCGGGTGTTCTTCCACCCTGGCCCAATGGGCCCTACTTCGGAATATTTAATTATTTAATTCTGTTTGAATTTTAAATTTAATTCAAAACTTCCGAAGGCCATATCTTCTTCATACGGACTCCGTTTTTCGAAAACTCGGACTCTATTTCGCGTATTTTTCCGAGACGAACGCAATGGCGTATCCCGTTTCCCTTAGTTCTTTGATGTGAATTTGATTATACTTTAAATTTGTTAATTTCATAGTTATAGAATTTTCGGGGTGTTACATTCTCCCCCACTTAAAAGGATTTCGTCCCCGAAATCTTCAAGTTAGGAGGAATGTATATCCTAACATCCAATCATCCATCTACTCATCCATCAAACACGAGCATCCATTGTCCTTAAAAGACTTCTAATGCTTCATGATCATATGCAAAGTGTGTGTGTACATGTACTTATCTAATGCAAAATCAGGCGGTCTACTGATTCAGTTGACCTCCTTAATGCGAATTATGTAAGTGCCATGAATCCATTATGTATGCAAATTTTCCTATTCATGATTCTACATGAGTGCACAATCATTCAATACAAATGCAACATCCATATGACAACACATTATAGTTCAACCACATATGAAAGCAAACATATATGCATATGCAATATGAACTGACTGAGCCGATCTAAAACCTAGATTGTGTGTGTATATGCAACCACGAGCAACCACTAGCAATCACTTGCAACCACTTGCAACCATTCATACATAACATGTTTCAACTACATGTTTCCATCCAAAGGGTTTCTACCTAAAAGATAGGGTCGAGGAAATATACCTAAAAAGATAGATAAAAACGCAACTTAAGGAAAGAAAAAGATCAAGGATGTACCCTCGAACAGAAAAGGGTAGGCAGTACGTATTCTAGCTTCAGTTTCCCAAGTTGCGTCTCCCTCGGCGTCGCTCCACCGGACTTTGACGAGCTTGACTTCGCGGTTGCGTAGCCTCTTCACTTCCGTTCCTAAGATGCGGGTTGGAACTCTCCTTATGGTTGCTTCGCGCTCCACTTCGGCCTCTTCGAGGATATTTGGCTCTACCACTTCAGCAGACTCATGCAGACATTTTCGGAGATGTGAAACGTGAAAAACGTTGTGGACTCCGGCCAACTTCTCGGGTAGCTCTAATCTATAGGCCATTTTCCCAATTGTTCCTATCTAAAGGTATAGTCGAATGATAGAAGCAAGTAAAAACTTTGTGCCCATTAGGCAATGTCGAAACTGGAAATCTATGCCACATATATATTGATTAGGAGAAGAACTCTCTAAGCATCAGCCCCGAAGACCGAAATCAACATCAGACTGACACCCAAAGAATTACTCAACCCAACCACCATATATGATTCTAGGCAACTAAGCATGATGGACTCCTTTTAGGTCACAAGGGAGTCCCTTCCTAAGACCAATCTGTATCCTATAAAACCCAAAAACTTTAGTCAAACCAATGAACACCCTCGAGCCCCCAACATGTGTTACTAACAGATGAGTCATACTCCCTATGTGGTTTGCAACAGAAATTGGATTGAGAATGGGACCGAGAGGATATACTCTTAAGAAGAGATATGATGCACGAATCTAGCCTCCAATCTCCTAAGCCGCATTATTTGAGCTTAACTCCATTATGCTTTGTCCGTCTTTAACTTCACAATTTCGTAGCTTCTTAATTCTTGTTTCCAAAATATGAGTTGGGACCTATTTCCCGTTCCTCGTTCACTTATTCTCCTTCTAGTATACTTGGCTCAAGCCTAACTGCGTACTCATGGTTCCATGCAAGCTCTCCAAAATTCATTAGTGAATCTTGGATCTTGTTCACTTACTAGAAGGTATTCCACATAGATGAATTATCTCTTGAAAATAAACAAATATCAACTATGTTGCCAAATGTACGTACTAAGGTGATTCTTTACAACTCATGCATCAGCGAAATGAACCTTCAGCCTTAGTGTCGAATACTACTGGAGCGCCCTATTCTGAAATGCTCCTCCTAATGAACCCCTTTTCTAGAAGCTCTTTAATCTGTTTACTGAGCTCTTTCCTTTCTCGTGGAGCCATATGTCTAACGGGCAACGCAACGGGCTTTGCATTATCTACAAGATATATGCGGAAGTCTATTTCCCGCTTCGGAGGCAAGCCCTTCACCTCTTCAAAGACATCCGGATATTCCCGGACCACTCTAACTGATTGCAAGTTTTCAACAGAGGCATCTAGCGATTCAAGATAACTAAGCATAACCGCATACGAGGGATTACAAGAAATTTCCAAAGTATTACCTAGCTGGGTTAGGAGCCTAACAACCCTTTTCTCACAATCAAGGATGGCCCCATTACTGGATAGCCAATCCATACCCAAAATCAAACCATACCCCAGAAAGCCCAAAACAAAGGCACTACATTGAAATTCTACACTTAGAATAGAAATTTTCAATCCCACACAGATCATAGACAAATGAGCTGGGCCCCCAATTGGGTTTGAAACAATTAAGGGGTCCTCTACCACACTAGTTTTTAGGTGCAGAGATTCTACTAAAGCAGACGAGATAAAGGAGTGTGATGCGCCAGAATCAAACAAAGTGCGAACGGGGTGATCATAAAGATAAACTACACTTTCTACAGAAGTGTTTGTACCTCGCTGTTGCAATGGTGGCGCTTCTAGCACATGAACCTGTGCCCCTGGGGTGGATCCAGCGCCCTGCCCCTGTCCTCGTTTCTTTGGGCAGTCCTTAGCCCTGTGGCCTGTCTGACCGCATGAAAAGCACCCACCATTCTCCTTGGCCTTCTTTTTCCGGCAGTCCTTTACTAAGTGCCCCACTTTGCCACAGAAATTGCACTTCCTCTTCTCTTTTTTGCCTTTCCCGCCTTTCTTAAAGTCCGCCTTCTTAGGCTGCAAACCCTCTTTCTTCCCTTGAGAGGTTTCTGCCTTTGTCTCCTTCTTGCCCTTATCCTCCTTATTCAGCAATGCCATTTGCACCAATCTTTCATACGTGGCTCACATGGGTATATGGGTCATGGTCAAACTGTGTAATGGCTCATTTAACCCTTTGACGAAACGGAGAGCCTTCTTGTGCGGGGTGTTGACTAGGTCAAGTCCAAACCTAGCCAGCTCATCGAACTGATTCACATACTCTCTGACAGTCTTGTCTCCTTGCTTAAGAAATAAGATTTTTTCTAACTGCAAACTTCTTTCCGCATCTGAGAGAAATTTGGTCTCAAACCTTGCCCTAAAGTCCTCCCATGTCTCCACTGGTCTTTCAGCATTAGTGACTTCCCACCAGTAGGAAGCCTCGCCCTTCAATAGCCACACTGCCAACTGTACTTTTTGTCTATCCTCTACCTCAAAGATGATGAATAGGTCCTCCGTTTCTTTCAGCCAATTCCTAGCTGCTACGAAGGACTCAGTTCCATGGAAATCCCTTCCTCCCATAGCTTTAAAATCTTTACATATCTTAGCGAATGTGTTTCCCCGAGGAGGAGGTGGAGAAAAAGGTGCTGCTGCAGCTGGATGATTTCCTTCCGCTGGGGGAGGAGGAATGGTAGGACCTGGCTGAGTGGCCCTTGCTTCTAAGAACCGTCTAAACCAACCAGGTATTGGCACCCCTTCAGGCAAGTTAAGTTCTTGGGACATGCTGAAACAAAAAGGATAGATTCAAAACGAAGGATAAGAGATAGTACCTATGGCTTTGGGGCGTGGACTTTTGCCTTTTTAAAATAAAATAATATTTTTCTTTTAAAAATGCTTCTTTAAATTTCCTTTTTGAAAATAATTTTTCAAAACTTTTTATCTTATCTGGTAAACCTATGCTCTGATACCAAGTGAAACACCCCACCTCCGTTAGGGTCACTCTCAAAGGGAATGCCCTAATTTTGGTGGAGGTTTATAAGTACAAGTCACAGATATACAAGACAGATATAAGAACACATATTTGTAAACAGTGGAAGAACAACAAACTTTTATTTCATAAAGTCAAATGCGTGTTACAACAACATCCTTTCCAAAAACATAGCATAACACTTTCACAATCTGTCTTGAGTACATGATTTAAAGAAGCATAAATAAAACATAGATAAACTGCAAAAGCCCCATAGTGGATTGTCCAAAGCCATAGTTCAAAACAGGAAAGTCCAAGCAATACATTTCTCTTCTTCTTCTTCAAGCTGGATGGTAAGGCTGGTCAAGCTGCTGTGTTCCCTCCCTGAGGACCTGGGGGGGAAACGGAAGAAAGAAGACGAAAGAAAAGTAGAGTCAGACATAAAGCCTGAGTAAGTCAAGTACTATTTTGTCTATGAATAAAGAACTGGGTATGAGAAGTATAAACAAGAAGTGGGCAAGCACAATGAACTTGGTTAAGTTATCTAGGGTCGAATATACTATCGTACCCCATGTTAATCTCTGAACCCATATACTAGTTTCCAATTTGCGCCCCATAATCAGGGTGATGTGATCCATTCTATGATGATCGGCTCCTACTCGCATAGTTACATGTGTCTTACGGCCCCCGATGTCTGTAGTTACCTATGCTGGTCCCACCATGGGGTGTATCAAGTCCCATAGTGGCAACCCGACACAACCTTAGAGTGCACAGGTATGCTACTGGTGTCCAGTGCCTTATTTTTCTGCGCCGGAGTGTGTGCAAGCCCGCACTCCGTTAGAACCTACACTGCTACACCACCGCCGTCGCTTTGACCTCTTACAATCAGCCCAGTAATCGTGCCCCACCCTGCCTAGTTTCAGGGTATCCTGATACACCTTTTAGGGTTACTGCTGAAAAGGGTCCCCCGTTACTAGGTTTTCTATCTCTAGCCAACATGCTAAGTTGGTTAAGTGTTTTCTAACCTAACCCCCACCAGTCCGTTTAGTTTAGCATGTTCCATTTTGATTAAGTCTTTAGTTCACTTAATCCTATCAATCCTGACTCAGCCTTAATTGTCTTATTAAGGCCCTGACCTCTCACATTAGACAGGTATTGTTGTGGCTGCCTGTTGCCGGTTGGTTCCGGGCAGTCTTACGCCACAACTCAGTCTAACCTCGGGTCCTTGCTGGGCTCCATGTTTAACCTCCCACATTGGATAGGTATTGTTGTTACTACTGGACAGCCGGGCGGTTCAGGGCAGGTTTACATCACAACTCAATCCAACCTCGGGTTAAACACATCGTATTTTCTACATTTACATATCTTGTCTTTCTTCTTTATTATATGTAAATATTTGCGGCCCATTATTAAGTTAATGGTGTAAAGATTACACCAATCATGGGCCCAACCCATACTTGAATTTGGGCCCTTCTATTTTATATTTTCATTCATTAATTAATTTTTAACCCAACGTTATTTTCCCCCGTTTTACACGTCCGTTTATATATATATTGGGCTTAGCCTTTTAAAGCCCAATTTAGCCATGCGAAAAGGGGAGGCTTATGGCGTATACACAAAGAGGGGAAGGTGAGCGCATGAACTTGCAATACGACGTTGGAAATACAAAATAGAAATTGGTGTACTTGCATAGTGGTAACATAGGTGACATGAATCAAAGCATGTGAACTTGCATAGGTTCAACTACAACATGAACCTATATTCTTATTTAGGCATAATGTCAAACATGAGCATGTCGTAAATATTTCTAGCATAAGCATAGCATAATGTCAAACATAAGCATGGCATAAATACTTTTGTCATAAGCATGGCATAATGTCAAACATAAGCATGGCATAAATACTTTTGGCATAAGCATGGCATAAGTAAAGTTAAATTTTGTTCATGGCATAAACATAAACATGTCATGTTCATAAGGTTTCTACATGTTTACAAAGGGGATACTTTGTTACCAACACAAAAGCATAGTTCAACTTAATCATGGTTTAAGTCTAATCACATAACGATGGTATAAACATACTTATGCATAAATATTCCTAAACATGGTGTTTGCTTTAAAACTTGCAAAAAGGGATTTTTGAGTCTAACCTAGCCATGTCTCACATATGTCATCATATAATTCTTTTAAACAAGATAGACTTAATCATAGATTTCAATTATGCCAAATATCATTCATAGCCTAGCCATATTCATAAGTTTTCAAAAGCGTGACTTAATACATGGATTATGGTGTCAAAATTCCAACATAGTTCCTTATGAACTATAACAACCAAACTTGTTTCAATTACTTGCAAAATGGTTTATGCATAAAAATATACATCATGATGACATAATAACAAAGCCCAAACTTGCATGAATTTCAATCAACTACATACATGTAGCTTCAACATAGATTACATAATTTGCGCAATATTCCAAACGTATTCTTGCATAGAACTACCGCATGTAGTTCTTTATAATGAATAACATAATTCAAAAATATCCAAACGTATATAAATTGATAAGAACGCACAAATATGAATTACTTCCGTTGTCACAATTCAAGCATACACATCAACACAGTTGTTTATTTATACCAAAGTAATACTCTACTTACCATGGTTGCGGCGAATTCTCTAATTTAGGAATAAGAAGATGCGGTTTGATTTGATTTGCTTGAATTGCTTTAGGCTTTAGAATTTTCCTCCTAATCTTCTCTCCAATTTGGTGGCTACTCCTAGTCGTTCCTCAGCAACATGGCGGCTTTGTTCTTAATTTGAATGAATAGATTAGGGTTTAGTCTAGGGTTGTTTATATAGAGGTTAGGAATTGATTAGGACCCTTGATGTTGCTTGGATAGATCGTAGCCATTCATTAGGAAGAGAGACCAATAAAAACCCGCCACCTAGCCCTAATGACAAAGCAGACCACAGAAATTCGACCACACACACCGACCTGGCCAGCCAGGTTGACTGGGCTCGACCAGGTCGATACCCCTGTCGACAGGGCTGTCGACAGCCCTGTCGACATGGGTAGCCCAGGTCGACAGCCCAGTCGACCTGGGTGTCCCAGGCGGGTGTTCTTCCACCCTGGCCCAATGGGCCCTACTTCGGAATATTTAATTATTTAATTCTGTTTGAATTTTAAATTTAATTCAAAACTTCCGAAGGCCATATCTTCTTCATACGGACTCCGTTTTTTGAAATCTCGGACTCTATTTCGCGTATTTTTCCGATACGAACGCATTGGCGTATCCCGTTTCCCTTAGTTCTTTGATTTGAATTTGATTATACTTTAAATTTGTTAATTTCATAGTTATAGAATTTTCGGGGTGTTACACGTAATCCCCTAAAATAGTAGTTGTCGTTCTTCAAAAACCAATGGCCGAAATGGATTCACCAAATTCTCCCAATCTACATCAAATTGAATTATAATTACAAAACAAATGAAAGAGAATCTTATGCTCATCGAAATGGTACGGGTATGGTTTGTTTTAGTGGAGTGTAGTGGTCGAATTTGGGCCTGCAAGCAGTGTCGTTCGCTGTCTATTTTGGGGCACAAGGGAATTTCGAGTTCAAGGGGGTGGCTGGCGCTAGAAGAGGAATCTTGGCTCTTCACGGTGGTGGTAGTTGATCGGAAGGTTGTGGCTTCCACGGTGGTGCGTTCTGCAAATTGGAGGGGCGGATATGGGTTTAGTTTCCTGAAACAGAATGTATCGGGGAGGAACAAGGTTAAGACGTAATTAGTTAAAGTAATTTCTGTTTAACTATTTATTTTATGTAATTAACAAAAGAAATGTTTCTGTATCTTATTCAAAACAGAACAGAATCAAACGAAACAAAATTCGTTGGACTCGTATTGATAAGGACTTCGCTATGGAATAGTCCAGAACAAAAATAGAAGCAGTTGGGATTTCTAATAAAATTAAACGCTTGTTTAATTTTGTTAAAACAGTCGTTATTCAACAAATTCAAAATCATTCAAGGTGAGATCTCTATTTTAAAAATAAAATTGTTATTTATTTTGATGTAAAATTTATATATATGTGATGGGATGAAATTTAGATTGATTGTTTGAGGTTGAAATGGATGGCCAAATTGAATTGTGTATGCTAGATTGAAATGTTCGTGTTTGCCAAATTTTGATTATACAATAAAACAAAAACCATATTTTTTTATTGTAGATCTGTTTCAATAAAAAGATTAGCAATTTAAGATTGTATTTTTATTACAGATTCGTTACAATAAAAAGATTAGATTTTAGAGTTCATATTTTTGTTGTTTGCTATAATAAAAAGATTAAATTATAAAGTTTAGATTTTTATTGTTGTTTTGTTACAACAAAAAGTTCATATTATAAAGTTCATATTTTATTTTTGTTTAAGTACAATAAAAGATTATATTACTATTATTGTCACTTTGTTTCAATAAAAGAATACAAATTAAAAGATAACATTTTTATGGCAATATCGATCCCTTATTAAAGAATAGACAATAAAAAAGCTTCATTTTTATTATAAGTTGTTTTCATTAAAAGATTTGACAATGAAATAGTATTTTCATTGTATGTTGGTAATGTTACATTAGAATTGTATACAAAATGAAAATAAACATTTTTATTGTCATGTTATATTAGAATTGTATACAAAATGAAAATAAACATTTTAATTGTCATGTTATGTTAGATTTGTGTACAAGATGAAAATTTCATTCTTATTATAAAATGATAACATAAGAAAAATAACTTTTTTATTATAAAATGTTCTGTTATCAAAAATAACATTTTTATTATAAAATGTTGCATGAGAAAATGATAACATTTTTTGTTAAGAAATGTATATTATATTAAAATAACATTTTTGTTAAGAAATGTTATATTAGACAAAAATAACATTTTGTTAAGACATGTTAGATTAGAATATAATTGACCATTTTGTTAAGACATATTAGATTAGATTATAATTGTCCATTTTGTTAAGACATGTTATATTAGGAATAAAATGCCATTTTAGTAGAAATGTTTTATTAGATTAAAAATGTCATTTTCATTGGAAATGTTTTATTAGAGCAATAATATTCTTACTGTTAAACATATCATATTAGAACAATAATATCATTATTATTGGAAATAATAACATCATTATTGTTAGAAATGTCATATTAGAAATAATAATATCATCATTGTTAGCGATGTCATATTAGAACAAAAATACGATTTTTGTTATAAAATGTTATGTTAGATTAAAAATATCATTTTTGTTATAAAATGTTATGTGAAAATATCATTTTATTTAGAAATGTCATGTTAGTATAAAATGTTATTTATATAGAAATGTCATGTTAGTATAATAATGTCATGTTAGTATGATAATGTCATCTTGTTAGGCAAGAATAAAATAATTACATGTCAAAATATATGTTTGTTGAAATTTAATTATAAACATCTATTTATAATTTAAGTAGTGAAAATTAGTTTAATAGAAATAATTCAAACCAAGTAATCATTGGCTAGATTTATTAACCAGAAATCTATTTAGATGAACTGTTGTTTGAAAATCCCACACGGGTGTTGGGATGACATACACTAGACCAAATATTTAATTATATGCCAATCGATGAATTGACAGTCCATGTTGAATGTTATTTATTTATTCATTTATTTTAACGCTCACACAATTATAAATCTCACTCTGGTTGTGAATGTATTGTTTATTGACTATTCATCATTATTGTCATATGCATGCGATGTATGAAATCTATATAACTGAAATTATATGGTAATTGATAGAGTCGCATTCCGATTCAGAATCTCTTTTAAAATAAGGTATATATTTAATACAAATAACATTTTAATATAAAGAAAATTTCTTTTAAAATAAAGAATATTTTTATATAAATTTAATGAAGATTAAAACTATGATTTTTGTGGACACAAAATACTGAAACATGAAGCCGTGTTATGTAGAAATGCCATTTTTAACCCGAACGTGTTTATCGATCATTTTATCTCATTTAAAATGTATATAAAAAGAAGCGTTTTCAAAATATAATATTTTGAAATATTATTATTTTAATATGATAAAAATATAAAATATTCAATTTTGCTTTAAAATTGGAAATGATTTCGAAATCATTTTAAGATGAATTTATAAATATTTTATAAAATAAGTTTTAAATGGAAATCGACGATATATTATATATATTTATTTAATGGCCTGAATAGAATGCACCGCGCAGCGACCATTCGAAAATTTCGACTATTAACTTTAAATTGGCATTACGGGAGGTCCGACCGTCGGATTCTCTTAAAACCGGAACCGTTGGTTTTGTATCGAAAAGATCTTTCCAATGAATATAAGATTTTTGAAATCTAATGGTTGGATTTGGAATTATGTCCAAATCAAATTTGAAAACGGTCGTTGTGGATGTAGTTCGGTGGTCGTTATTGGAAACCGACTATACGGGCGATAATAAAATTATTAAAAATATGGAAAAATTATGTAAAATCATAATATATGATTTGAAAAGATTTTGGATGAAAATTCCATATTTGAAAATATAAAAATATATTTTTATCAAATTGAACTAGTTATTAATTAGAATAAATCTTTTAAATAAGATTTAATAAAGCTTTCCAATTAATTGGTTTTTATTGGAATTAAATTAAATAAATGGTATTTTGGTTCGTCGTGTATAGTGTCTTAAATAACACTATTGTTAAACCCCGTATGAAAAGAATAGATCTTTTATTTAAGATTATTAGAGTTTCCAATTACATTTGGTAATTGAAATAAAATGAGGTGTGACTTGGGTTTATCGTGAACGGTGTTTTAAACGACATTTGTTCTTTAACCTAATTAACAATGGAGGTTTAACTTGGAATTTATAAATCTTTTATTAAGATTTAAATAGAAATTTTCCAGGTAAAGTTTTTCAATTTAATATATTAAATTGGAATTGAATGGAAATTGATTTAGTAATAATCGAGATGATCTTCTAAAACGAAGACCCTTACTATACATGGAATTTAAAAGGCTTTGCCGTTATTCCATTTATATTATTAGTCTGATACAGAAATTTATATCGATTATATATTGATTTGATTTATGTGAAAATTCCATATTTAATGGAATACGATTTTCGGTTTATCGTGGACTATGTTTTTAAATTGACATTGGTTCTTTAACCAAGTAAAAGACAAGATTAATTTCTTAAAGCCAAAGAATCGTAAAGTAATGATTTTTGATATTAAAACCAAATTGGGGTTTTAACGAATCTTTAAAAAGAGGATTAAAGAATAAATTAAAGAATTTATCTTTGATAAAATTAATGGGAATCTTTCCCTAATGTTGTGAATATTTATTTAAAAGAATATTCTGAATTGGAATGAGGCATTGGATGTGCTTTTACGGTATTTTATTATTGATTTTAAAATACACGAGTTACTCGGAAAGACCGGGGTTAACCCATTCCAAGTAATTACTACGACGATCAAGAGTCGAAGATAAAGATGGCAGTTGAAGACCGAAGGTCTTCACATCATTTGGATGGTTACTGATATCTTGATTTGGGCGGCCACCCAAGACAAGGTAATAAGTGGTGATCATCTAGACGTACTTGGAGATCGATAGATATGCGAGGACCTCTCTCCTGTATTGGTATAAGGTGGCTTCGGTTTCGTTCAAACCCAGAACGGACTTGTAAATGGATGTATGTTTGGCGTTATATTCCTTTATGTTGTATTCGTTGATCTCTGCTAAATATATTTTTGTGGTGGCGGAGAATTTATTCTCTTGCTTAACACCCTTCTCTAAGACGTACGAGCTTAGAGCTTATATGTTGACAGAAATCAATGGTAGGGTATGGATTGACAATGTGGCATGCCAAGATGCAAATGGTCAAGGCTTTTGTTGAAAAGCAAAGCCTTGTGGTTGATGATCAAGGCACAACTTTAAATAGCATAGCTTTGTGTATAGCGTTACTTCGCGAGCCTCACACCTCGGTCTGAACTAGAAATGGGAGTAAGAACTGTAGGGAGGACATACATTTCTTTCTAGCTAGGAGTGGTGTCATGGTTTTTACAAGGCCTGACATTGTTACTTATGTGGATGATGGAATGAGGCGCCTCAGTTATTTGAGTCACTAGTGGCTCTATTTACCCCCCATAGGGCGGGGAAACATATTGTTCAGGCATTACTAATCCAACAATTGCACTTTGGTGGACCGGCCCTGAAGATCCAAGGGTCGCTCGAGCTCTGATCCTAAGATGTAGTAGGCTAGATTGTCTCGAATTCGGTAAGGACTATCTCTTGCGGTGGTTCATGATGGAAATCCAACTTCCAATACGACCAATGCAGTTTTTATTGTATTAGTACGGCGACATAGTATATGGTAGCTATGCCGTCTATGATTGATATTATGATTGAAATCTTTTTGAAACATATATACACTAATAGTAATATCAACTCCGTTTTATCGTATCAAGCATTTTTGACCATTATGAGGTAAAACTCTATCCTCCGGTTTGCGTTGCATTGTGTGATGGGACTTGAGTCTTATAATGGTTTCATTTTTCTAAAAAGCATTGCGTTGCTTAACAATTTACTTTATTTATGCACTGGTAATCCAATGGAGTAAACTCGTTCGTGTTAGCGGCGTGGTCCTGTGATTAGCCTTATTGTTAAAAAGGTAAAGTAAGATTTCTCATACCAGACCCACGACGGACTCGTAGTTTGTTTCACTTTGCAAACTCGGGTGCCCTCTTTTTCTCATGGGCAGCCTTCTATTCAGGTTTTAGCAGACTCATCCTGGATAGCTATGGAGCTGAAGATGGATCCTGTCATTTCTATCTTGTTGTTCAGACTTCATTTAGTATACCATGTTTTATTCTGCTACATTGTATTAATTTTGTTGTAATGAAATCTTCCGCTGTATTATTTATTCAATGTACTCTGATATTCTGTACTTTGATGTAACATTATTATAATGTTTATAAAATTCTTCTGTTATTTGTTCTGATGTGTTGTATACCCAAAGTTAAAGTATTCGTGGATTTTCAACCTTTGGATCAGACCTATGTAGTTTATGGTCAATTTAAAGGGTGGGGATTTATGGGTATTTACAGTTGGTATCAGAACTCTAGCTCAAATCTTTGGGTTTTGACTCGTTAGAACTGAACAAAAGACTCATCAGAGATTGGATTGGTAATATACTATAAAAGAATACTCATTAGAGATAGGATCAGCAGTATCCTAGAACGAGAAACTCATTAGAGATGGGGTTAGTAATGCCCTTGAAAGAGTTAAAAGTGACAAATTTATAATTCACGTATTTGTGATTATATATATAATCCAATATTAAAAAATATGATTTTTGATATATAAAAGTGTTATATATTTGAAAAGTTAATCAGCTAATAAAATTATTGAAACTAATGAAAAAATAAAAAATTGGTTAATTAAACGACTTTTAGCTTCGTTCCTTTTCAAGGACGAAAAGATTTTATGTAGGGGAGATTGTAACAACCCGAAATTTAAGGACCAATTTAAAAATTTTATTTTAGAAATTTTAATGGATTTTGAATATTTAAAACGGTTTATTTTAAATAATAATGACTAAAAATTTATTTAAATCGGAGTTAAGATGAATATGTTTTATTTAATTATAAAAGGTATTAGAAATGGCGCGGCAGTTCGAAAATTCGATCTCTAATTTCAATTGACTATATAGAAATCATTTTAAAACATAATTGAACAAAACAAAAATATTTAAATCTGTTTAACAATAACTTTCTAAAGAATCTGAAAAATTGAAATTTCGTTTTAAAAATTGAAAGTTATGTCCAGTTTAAAATATAGAAAAGTCGCTATAGAATTTATATATATTTTAATATAATATATGACTCTTGAAAATTGCCAATTTTCAAATGACTTCCATTTTCGACGGAACCACATTTGTTGGAACCAGAATGTCAAATTATTTTTAGATTTCAATTTCCATAATTTTTCGAATTAATATGTGAGCGTGGCAAAGGAAAATGTGTTTTGTCAATTTCAGTCAAAATTAATCGAGTCGAAAATGGCCATTTTTCAAACATTCTCGGAATTCAGCGAAATTAGTTTTGTTAGGACCATATCATCAAAACATAACCATAAATAATTTTTCTGTAATTTTTAGAGTCCATATGTGGCCCCGGTAAATTTGAATGTAAGATCAAATTTAATAATTAAATGTTTTATATTTAAATTTAAAGAAAAACCTATCGAAACAATTGGATTGGGTTACGAAACATATTCCAGTATGTCCGGAATGGGGGTATTTGGCTAGGGGCGATACTCATTGGGATTGATTTGGAGTTCGTGTTGATGAACATGAATTTTTGAAATAAATTAAATAAAAAAGGAAAATATACTAGTATAAATACGGTCCAATACGCAAACTCTAATCCCCTAAAACAGTAGCCGCCGTTCTTCAAAATCCAATGGCCAAAATTGATTCACCAAATTCTCCCAATCTACATCAAATTAAATTATAATTCCAAAACAATTGGAAGAGAATATTATGCTCTTCAAAATGGTACTGGTATGATTTGTTTTAGTGGAGCATAGTAGTCGAATTTGGGCCTGCAAGCGATGTCGTTTGCTATCTATTTCAAGGCATAAGGAAATTTCGAGTTCAAGGGGGTGGATGGCGCTAGAAGAGG
Source organism: Allium sativum (assembly GCA_030737875.1). Classification (NCBI taxonomy): domain Eukaryota; kingdom Viridiplantae; phylum Streptophyta; class Magnoliopsida; order Asparagales; family Amaryllidaceae; genus Allium; species Allium sativum. The sequence continues at coordinate 452,079,829 of CM060924.1, forward strand.
AGTCTCGGCTCTTCACGGTGGTGGTAGTGGATCGGAAGGTTGTGGCTTCCATGGTGGTGCGTTCTGCAATTTGGAGCGGCAGATATGGGTTTACTTTCCTGAAACAGAACGTACCGGGGAGGAAGAAGGTTAAGACGTAATTAGTTAAATTAATTTTTGTTCAAATATTATTTTTATGTAATTAACAAAAGAAATGTTTAAAATTCTGTATCTTATTCAATACAGAACAAAATCAAACAAAACAAAGTTCGTTGGACTCGTATTGATAAGGACTTCGTTATGGAACAGTCCAGATCAAAAACAGAAGCAGTTGGAATTTCTAATAAAATTAAACGCTTGTTTAATTTTGTTAAAATAGTCGTTACTCAACAAATTCAAAACCAGTCAAGGTGAGATCTCTATTTTAAAAATAAAATTATTATTTATTTTGATTTAAAATTTATATATATCTGATGGGATGAAATTTGGATTGATTGTTTGAGGTTGAACTGGAGGGCTAGATTGAATTGTGTATGCTAGATTGAAATGTTCATGTTTGTCAAATTTTGATTATAGAATGAAAAAACCATATTTTTTGTTGTAGATCTGTTTCAATAAAAAGATTAGCAATTAAAGATTGTATTTTTATTGTAGATCCGTTACAATAAAAAGATTAGATTTTAGAGTTCAGATTTTTGTTGTTTGCTACAATAAAAAGATTAAATTATAAAGTTTATTTTTTTTATTTTGTTTTGTTACAATAAAAAGTTCAAATTGTAAAGTTCATATTTTATTTCTGTATAAGTACAATAAAAAGATTATATTATTATTATTGTCACTTTGTTTCAATAAAAGAATAGAAATTAAAAGATAACATTTTTATGGCAATATCGATCCCTTAGAAAAGAATAAACAATAAAAAAGCTTCATTTTTATTATAAGTTGTTTTCATTAAAAAGTTTGACAATGAAAATTATATTTTCATTGTATGTTTGTCATGTTACATTAGAATTGTTTACAAAACGAGAATAAACATTTTTATTCTCATGTTACATTAGAATTGTATACAAAATGAAAATAAACATTTTTATTGTCATGTTATGTTAGATTTGTATACAAGATGAAAATACCACTTTTATTATGAAATGGTAGCATAAGAAAAATAACATTTTTATTATAAAATGTGGTATTAGCGAAAATAACATTTTTATTATAAAATGTTACATGAGATTAAGATAACATTTTTTGTTAAGAAATGTATATTAGATTAAAATAACATTTTTGTTAAGAAATGTTATATTAGACAAAAATAATATTTTGTTAAGACATGTTAAATTAGAATATAATTGTTCATTTTGTTTAGACATGTTAGATTAGATTATAATTGTCCATTTTGTTAAGACATGTTATATTATTAATAAAATGCCATTTTATTAGAAATGTTTTATTAGATTAAAAATGTCAATTTTATTGGAAATGTTTTATTAGAGCAATAATATTCTTATTGTTAAACATGTCATATTAGAACAATAATATCTTTATTATTGGAAATAATAACATCATTATTGTTAGAAATGTCATATTAGAAATAATAATATCATTATTGTTAGCGATGTCATATTAGAACAAAAATACCATTTTTGTTATAAAATGTTATGTTAGATTAAAAATATCATTTTTTGTTATAAAATGTTATGTTAGGTGAAAATATCATTTTATTTAGAAATGTCATGTTAGTATAATAATGTCATTTATATAGAAATGTCATGTTAGTATAATAATGTCATGTTAGTATGATAATGTCATCTTGTTAGGCAAGAATAAAATAATTACATGTCAAAATATATGTTTGTTGAAATTTAATTATAAACATCTATTTATAATTTAAGTAGTGAAAATTAGTTTAATAGAAATAATTCAAACCAAGTAATCATTGGCTAGATTTATTAACCAGAAATCTATTTAGATGAACTGTTGTTTGAAAATCCCACACGGGTGTTGGGATGACATACACTAGTCCAAATATTTAACTATATGCCAATCGATGAATTGACAGTCCATGTTGAACGTTATTTATTTATTTATTTTAACGCTCACACAATTATAAATCTCACTCTGGTTGTGAATGTATTGTTTATTGATTATTCATCATTATTGTCATATATATGCGATGTATGAAATCTATGTAACTGAAATTATATGGTAATTGATAGAGTCACATTCCGATTCAGAATCTCTTTTAAAATAAGGTATATATCTAATACAAATAACATTTTAATTTAAAGAAAATTTCTTTTAAAATAAAGATTATTTTTCAATAAAGAATATTTTTATATAAATTTAATGAAGATTAAAATTATGATTTTTGTGGACACAAAATACTGAAATATGAAGCCGTGTTATGTAGAAATGCCATTTTTAACCCAAACGTGTTTATCGATCATTTTATCTCATTATAAAATGTATATAAAAATAAGTGTTTTCAAAATATAATATTTTGAAATATTATTATTTTAATATGATAAAAATATATAATATTCAATTTTGCTTTAAAATTGAAAATGACGTTAAAATCATTTTAAGATGAATTTATAAAATAAATTTTAAATGGAAATCGACGATATATTATATATATTTATTTAATGGCCTGAATAAAATGCACCGCGCAACGACCATTCGAAAATTTCAACTATTAACTTTAAATTGACATTACGGGTGGTCCGACCATCGGATTCTCCTAAAACCAGAACCGTTGGGTTCGTATCGAAAAGAGCTTTCCAATGAATATAAGAGTTTTGAAATCTAACAGATGGATTTGGAATTATGTCCAAATCAAATTTGAAAAAGGCCACTATGGATGAAGTTCGGTGGTCGTTATTAGAAACCGACTGTACGGGCGATAATAAAATTATTAAAAATATGGAAAAATTATGTAAAATCATAGTATATGATTTGAAAAGATTTTGGATGAAAAATTCCATATTTGAAAAGATAAAAATATATTTTTATCAAATTGAACTAGTTATTAATTTGAATAAATCTTTTAAATAAGATTTAATAAAGCTTTCCAATTAATTGGTTTTTATTGGAATTAAATTAAATAAATGGGATTTGGGTTTGTTGTGAATAGTGTCTTAAATAACACTGTTCTTAAACCTTGTATGAAAAGAATAAATCTTTTATTTAAGATTTTTAGAGTTTGCAATTATATTTGGTAACTGAAATAAAATGAGGTGTGACTTGGGTTTATCGTGAACGGTGTTTTAAACGACATTTGTTCTTTAACCCAATTAACAATGGAAGTTTAATTTAGAATTTATAAATCTTTTATTAAGATTTAAATATAAATTTTCTGAGAGTAAAGTATTTCAATTTAATATATTAAATTGGAAGAATGGAATTCGATTTAATAATAATCGAGATGAGCTTCTGTAAAAGAAGACCATTACTATATATGGAATTTAAAAGGCTTTGCCGTTATTCAATTTATATTATTAGTCTGATACAGAAATTTATATCGATTATATATTGATTTGATTTCTATGAAAATTCCATATTCAATGGAAGATGATTTTGGATTTATCATGGACTATATTTTTAAACATACATTGGTTCTTTAACCGAGTTGAAGACAAGATTTGTTTCTTAAAATCGAAGAATCATAAAGTAATGATTTTTGATATTAAAACCAAATTGGGATTTTAACGAATCTTTAAAAATAGGATTAAAAAATAAATCAAAGAATTTATCTTTGATAAAAATAATGGGAATCTTTCCATAATGTTGTGAATATTTATTTAAAAGAATATTCTGAATTGGAATGAGGCGTTGGATGTGCTTTTACGGTATTTTGTTATTGATTTTAAAATACGCGATTTATTCAGAAAGACCGGGTTTAACCCATTCCGAATAATTACTACGATGATAAAGAGTCGAAGATGAAGACGGTGGTTGAAAACCGGAGGTCTTCACATCGTTTGGATGGTTACTGATGTCTTGATTTGGATGGCCACCCAAGACAAGGTCATAAGTGATGATCATCCAGACGTACTTGGAGATCGATGGATATGCGAGGACCTCTCTTCTATATTGGGATATGGTCTCCGGTTTCGTTTAGACCCAGAACGGACTTGTAAATGGATGTATGTCTAACGTTATATTCCTTTATGTTGTATTCGTTGATCTCTGCTAAATATATATCTGTGGTGGTGGAGAATTTATTCTCTTGCTTAACACCCTTCTCTGAGACGTATGAGCTTAAAGGTTATATGTTTGTAGAAATCAATGGTAGGGTATGGATTGACAATGTAGCATGCCAAGATGCAGATGATCAAGGCTTTTGTGGAAAAGCAAAGCCTTGTGGTTGATGATTAAAGCACAACTTTAAATAGCATTGCTTTGTGTATAGCATTACTTCGCGAGCCGCACACCCCGGTATAAACCAGAAACGGGAGTAAGGACTGCAGGGAGGACATACATTTCTTTCTAGCTAGGAGTGGTGTCATGATTTTTACAAGGCCTGACATTGTTACTTATGTGGATGATGGAATGAGGCGCCTCGGTTATTTGAGTCCCTAGTGGCTCTATTTATGCCCCATAGGGTGAGGAAACGTATTGTTCAGGCATTACTAATCCCACCATAGCGCTTTGGTGGTCCAGCCTTGAAGATCCAAGGGTCACTCAAGCTCTGATCTTGAGACATGGTAGGCTAGATTGTCTCGAATTCGGTAAGGACTATCTCTTGCCTTAGTTCATGATGGAAATCCAACTTCCAATACGACCCATGCGGTTTTTATTGTATAACTAGTACGGTGACAAAGTATATGATAGCTATGCCATCTATGATTGATATTATGATTGAAATGTTTTTGAAACATATATACACTAATAATAATATCAACTCCGTTTTATCGTATCAAGCATTTTTTTACCATTATAAGGTAAAACTCTGTCCTTTGGTTTGCGTTGCATTGTGTGATGGGACTTGAGTCTTATAGTGGTTTCATTTTTCTAAAAAGCATTACAAAGTTTAACAATTTACTTTATTTATGCACTGACAATCCAAAGGAGTAAACCCGTTCCGCATTAGCGACGTGGTCCTGTGATTAGCCTTATTGTTAAATAGGTTAAGTAAGATTTCTCATACCAGTCCCACGACTGACTCATAATTTGTTTCACTTTGCAAACTCGAGTGCCCTCTTTTCCGCACAGGCAACCTTTTATTCAGGTTTTAGCAGACTCATCCTGGATAGCTATAAAGCTGAAGATGGATCCTATCATTTATATCTTGCTGTTCAAACCTTATTTAGTATAGCATGTTTAATTCTGCTGCATTGTATTAATTTTGTTGTAATGAAATCTTCCGTTGTATTATTTATTCAATGTACTCTGATATTCCGTACTCTGATGTAACATTATTATGATATTTATAAAAGTCTTCTGTTATTTGTTCTTATGTGTTGTAAGCCCAAAGTTAAAGTATTCTTGGATTTTCAACCTTTGGATCAAACCTATGTTGTTTATGGGTGATTCAAAGTGTAGGGATTTAGGGTCTTTACAGATTTCCTTTTTGTTTATAATATTCTATTTTAAGTTCGTTTCCTTATCGAATTCTATATATATCGATACATTGATTTCTAACTATCAAAATTTCTTTAATATATTCTAACTCCTTAAATTTTTGGAAAAAATTCGCCATAACCTCCTTTGTACAGGTCACTCGGTATAACTACAAAACGCCTCTCTAGTCCCTTCCCATTCAAAAAGAAAATTAAAAAGCCAAGTGGCTTGCGATTCGGTGCATGAAATCTCATATGGAATTTAAACATGTACCTTTTTGTGGGGAACACAAATTATAATTTTCATATACTTCATTCCTTACCTATCTAACCTATATACATGCATTCCTAATTTATTCCAACTCAATCTAGTCATTTTAACTCAATTCGCTAATTTATTCTTTAGTTAACTATTTTGCCTATTTTACTTTTTATTTGAACATATCAAATTCAAGTAAATATTTATTTCTTTGTAAAACAATTGAATGCCATTTCTAATTCAAGTTTCATATTCGATTTTGAATATGAATTTACAAACCCCTTTTTCTGATCGAAAGTCCGATTTCGATTTAAATTTCCATTAATTATTCTTTCTTCAAACTACTTAATTCTATTCAATAATTAAACATCTAACAAATGTCATTCCATTAGTCCACTCGAGTTCAGATATTATTTATAACTCAAACCTGGATGTTTCCTAAATGAAACTCAGATTTATTTACATAAAATCCCTTTTATTTATTTAAATAGAACGTTATGGTTTTATAATGGTTATGGCACTATTTTTCTGAAAAATTGATTTTGATATAAATCAAAATATATAAGATGAAATCCAAATTTCCCATTTCAATTAGAAAACCATTATTCAATAGGTCCTAACGATTCTTGTTTCAATGAATTCTGACTTCAATTGAGTTCTATATACTCAATTGAATTTCGAAACGCAAATTTACGAGCTGCAGCGAGTTCGTTTTAATTATATTTAAATATAAACGTTTAAATTTCGTTTATACATAAATTTCAACTCTATTCTAATATATTTTAATATATATATATATACATACATATAAATCCAATTTTCCCAATCTAACTTAAATAATTCGATTATCCCTAGTCGTCGATTATTGCGGCACTTAATTATAAATTCAATCACAACTCCATTTTATTATCAATTTCCAATTCCTTTAGGAATACATTATTTTATAAAATTCTATGAAATCGAACTCCCAATAAAATTTCTTAGACTTAACCCAATTCGTTTTTATGTTCCGCTTATCGAAATAACACCGGTCATTCCCTTTCTGAAATGATTTCCAATTCACGTTTAAATTCATATTTGAATTTAAATTTCTAAATTATCAAATGATAATTAATTTTCCTTAAATTATAAACGTTGTTTATAAATTTAATTTCCTTGTTTTATAATTAAAACAAGTTTCCATTTCGATTCCATTTCAAATTCTATTTTCAAATTCATACTTGAATTTAAACTTTTAAATCATCTAATGATAATTTATTTAACTAGATTTATAAATATTGTTTATAAATCAAACATCCTTGTTTTATAATAAAACAAGTTCCATTTCAAAATCTTTTTAAAAAGCAAAATCTTATTTGGAATATTCTATTTAGTATAACTTATATATATAACACAGAATTTATTTTCATATTTAATTTTAGATCTATCTCAAACGATTCCAATATCTTTTCTGAAAAATATTCTATTTAAATAAATTTGATCTAATCGAATTCAAATCATAAATCCATACGGATTTATTTTAATTCAGTTTATATTCTAAAAATTGGAATAGATTTCATCATATTCCCTTTTAAACACGATTCTCAATTCTCATTTAAATTAATATTTGAATTTAAATATTTAAATTATCCAAATGATAATTTTTCACTTTTCTTTATAAACATCATTTATTTTACTTGTTTATATATTTAAACAAGTCTCGTTTTGAAATCCATTTGAAATTAAATTTCTACATTTGGAGAGCAAATTTTCCTTTTTAAAATTCACATTTGTATTTGTATTTTCCGAATTATCCAATGATAATTTATTTCACTTTAATTATAAACGATGTTTATAAATTCATTCCAATCCCCCGCATTATCCAATGAAAATTATTCCATTTTATTTATAAACACCGTTTATAAATTCACTTCAACTTCCTGCATTATTTAATTTATAAACATCTTTTATGAATTCACTTCAATTTCCTGCATTATTTAATTTATAAACATCGTTTATAAATTCCATTACTTGTTTTTATTATTCAAAACAAGTAAATATTTCTTAGCCCATTCAAAATTCCAAACTCAATTTTTGAAAAATAGATTTCCCATTTTAAATCTCAAAATATCATTTTTCACGATATTTTTATAAATCAACATTAGGCCCGGTGATATTCAACCAATCAAAAACACCCAATTAATAATCACTGGTTATTAAACACATCATATATGACAATATATATAAAAGCAAACAAACAATAATATTTTTGAGGAATCCAGTTGGATCCCTCCAACCTGTTTTCCTTCATCCACAGACGTTAGCCAACGTAAATAATACCCATCCCACTTCGAGGCAGGATATCGCAGTATAGAAGGTCATCCACTAACACAGTGTAGGGTGTATAAGGTCACCCGCTAATGATACTGCGGGCATCCACTAATGATACTGCGGGAATCCCACCACCAATATATATATATATATATGTATATGTATGTGTATATATATAACACACACAAACACCAATCCTAAATAACTAATATATATTTAATAGCCACAATAATATTTTAATGCAACCAAACAAAAATCAATTATGTTTAATGACAAAAAATAATTCTAAACAATAAATTGAGTGAGATTTACTCACCGTGCATGTCTTTATTAATCCGATCTATTATGCTTTTAATTTCAGCTTATGTAATTTGCAGCCATGAATTCCTCGAACCACTCCATTCGATACAATCTTGTATACATTTTAACATAACATCTATTACTTAATTTATCGAATAAATTTTAAATGCAATAAAATTACTAAATTAAATAATTACCTTTTTATTTCCCTTAATAACGTTTATTTTTCCTTATCCCTCTTCTTTCCAAACTTGTGAATCCCACTGCTTAGAAAAATACCATGGTTGCTCTTTTTTAAAACCTCTACCTCCTCCACTACTTCATGACACTTCCTGAAATTATCACCATACTTCTCAACATGCAATTCTAACCCCCCTCATACTCTTCTCGTCACACTCTTATGCTTTCCCCAAGATGCCAGTCCATTCTCAGTCCAACCAACCTCTTCCATCGACAGACATTTTTATTATTTACCTGTACCACACTATCCTAAAAGAACAGTATAACCTCCCAAAAATTACAGATCCAACATCCTATTTTAACTCAACTGTCGCACCTCTTTATTTCATTCGTTTAACCATAAATTAGGACCCCGGTTTAAATCACAACACCTTATTCCTTCCTCACAGCTTACCAACATCAGAAGTCACCAAATAAACTCAAAACCGTAGCTTGCATCGCACCCAACCGAACACCGTTGCTCATCATCCACAAGTACAGATTTACTCGATGGCCTCCTACCATTCGTCACTTCGATCCCAGTTCGCTCACTACAGTGGAAGAATCGGCAAATGATTACTACCGAGCTCCACTAGAACAATACCAACGAAACTCCCTGGTACACCGAACTCAACCAGCACCTCATCCCCATCTAACCACCTCCATGTTGATATTCGAACCCTACTCGACTCTGTCCCCTAACTCGAGTGTTGCCAACTAGGTTTCGATCTGCACAGATCTTGGCTATTTTGATTTGAGGGGAATATAATAGTGTGGCTTTGATTTCAGTGATTGTATTTGGTTTCGAAAATTGACTTGAATTGTTAAAGGTGCGAATTTCGTTCTATGAAGAGAAAAGAGAAATAAAGGAAGGCTTGCATTATAATTAATTTGTCTGTAAACAAAGAAAAATAGAAAGGAGATTAAAAAGAGGGGTTTGTCGTGATTTTTATAGACGAGCATATTTCCTGGTTAAGGAAACAGAAGTAGGTGTTTTACTGGGTAAGGCATATCACAGATAGGTTTTTCTCTAGTGTACCGTTAGCATAGGGAGGAAGTAATAAATTTTATTGTTATTTTATTTGAACCAGTACGATTTTTATTCAACTAAAAATACCCCATGATCCCGAACTTCTTTTTGAACACAACAACCGACATTCCTAGGTTATACCACTATTCTAAACACGCTAGAACAAGTTACAAAGCCCAATTCGATCACATGGAGAAGACATCAATTTAAATCGATATAAACTAAATTCAGAATAATTAATTCCTCCGTAATATATTATTATTATCGTCTATATTCAAATAGAATAAAATTTGTTCATATGAATTATTTTGACTTAGTTTTTAATATCGAATTCAACTATATTTCACATTACGATAATTCGGTACAATTGAAATTAAATTTTATTTCGATTATTAAATTGATAATTCAATAAAAAATTCCATTTATATTATCAACTCAATGTTTAAAACAATATTAAATATTTAAAATTAATCGACCAAAAATTTGGGTCGTTACAAAGTAGGTAATCCTCGAGTGATCATTTATTTTATATTTTCTACATTTTAACAGTAAATTAATTCATGTTAGTATCTGGTATAAATTCATATATTCACAATTAACTAAATGAACATTACATATGAATATTAAATACTTAGTATTGCACTGAGTCGCTGTGACTCAGTTTTCAAATCCGAGCCGCATACCGGCGTACAACAATCAAGTGGGTCATATTTGCTAACTTATACTAAATAACATGCATAATATAATACATGGTAGTACATGAATGTACTTTTTGTATGATAGTGCCAAGCCTTCAAAAAATTTATGACAAGTAAATATACATATTTAGATGACTAAATTTCACCTATATTAAACAACCAAGCCTAGAGACGGAGTGTAACACCCCACGTCCATTAGTGTCACTCACAAAGGGAATGCATTAACTACTATGGAGCGTTTTAAGTGAGTATAGAACAGAAACTTATCAATAAGATAGATATAAACAATACTTGAAGAATTAAAAACTTTATTTCATTGCAGCGAAAAATACATATGTTTGATTACATCATCAAAACCAGAGCCAAGTACATAATATCCACCTTGACTAAATCAAAGTACATAACTTGAAAGACATAATCCCCAATATAAAATAGCCATAAATAAGAGAGGCTGAACTTTACTTCAGCCATCCAAGCAATCTTCTAAAAGCAGAGATACAACAGTCCAAAATCAAGCTCCACTTGTAATAACCCAAAAATCTGAGCCAATTTAATTTTTTTTATTTTGGCAATGTAATTGACAGAAAGCGAGCACAACGAAGATTTCCTACATATGAAGAGCCGTGGTGTTTAGTTTAGCTTGTCGGTGAGAACTCCTCACTTTTATTTTTATTTCTAGTTTGAAATATATACTAGGATGGAGACGGTGCTTAGCAGCACCCGACACCCGTCGTCCACAGACCATGGATGGCTTGTTTGTTTGATTGATGCGTTGTGAAATTTTATTGTGTGAAGTGGAATGAAATTAAATATTTTATAGTGGAAAATATTTTATAGTTATAAATATGATTTTTAACGTGTAGATAAAATAAATAGTAATAAACAAATAGGAGATTTGTTTATATACACTGATTTGAATGATATTGATTGGGACGATAAATTTTGCACATCGCCCAACTGCACAAATAAAAATGTGTTTGTTGATTTGAAACCCCACACAGGTATTGGGATGATATTTGGCGTCCACTAATCCCAATTATCTAGCTGTATGTCGATCGATTGGTCGATAGACTGTGTAAGAGTTAATTATCTATATTTAATGCTTATGCAGTGCACTCTGGATAATGGTTGATTATAAATCGGTTCTATTATATACATGTGTTATAGAAAATCCAAATAATTAACATTATATGGTAATTGATTGGGCCTCATTCCAATTTAGAAATTAAATTCATGTGTTGAATTGAAAATATATATTCATGTGTTGAATTGAAAATATATATTCATGTGTTGAATAGAAAATAAATTCATGTGTTGAATAGAATAAATACTCATGTGTTGAATGAAAGCCGTGTTGATTAGACTGACGCCATTTTGACGTGAATGATATATATATCGAATTTATTCATTTTTCGATGAATATTGAAAGTGATTTCAAAATTCGAATTAAATTGAAATGAATTGAAATTCAAATAAAATTGAAATGAATTGAAATTTGAATTAAATTAAAATTGAATTGAAATCGATTTGAAATGAAATTAAAACGACTTTATATTGAAAAAATTCAATTCTGATTTGAAAAGGAAGTTGAAATCGTTTTGAAAACGAATTTAAACGAATTATAAAATACGTTTTGAAAGGAAATCGACGAAATATATAATATATAATATATATATAATGGCCTGAATAGAACGAGCCACACCGCGACAGTTCGTGAATTTCGACCATTGACTTCGAATGGACATTGTGGGAGATCCGACTGTCGGATTCTCCTAAAATCGGAACCGTTGGGTTCGTATCGAAAAAGGGCTTTCTAATGAATATTAGAGATTTGAAATCTAACGGTTGGATTTGGAATTATGTCCAAATCAAATTTGGAAAAGGTCGCTGTAAGTGCAATTCGATGGGCGTTGATTGAAATCGACTGTACGGGCCTTGATAAAATTATTAAAAATAGTAATAATTTGTGTAAAATCATAAGAAATGATTTGTGAAGAATTGGGATGAAAAACTCCATATTTGAAAAGATAAAAATCGATTTTTATCGAAATGAACTAGTTTCGAACTAGAATTATAATTCTATTTATTTTTAAAATAAATAAAGTGGATTTGAAATGGTTTCAAAGGTAACCAGAATTTCCAATAATTGAATTGGAATGGATTTGAATCGAAATTGTCTTTGGAATATTTCGATGTTGGATTTCATGATGAAACAGATATTTTATGGGAATTTGAAAGATATATTAATATCTCTATTTCCAATACGATATTTGTTGGTTGTAGAATTTAATATTGAATATAAGCCGATATATTTTCTATTCAGAGCCTTGTATTTAATATCAAATGTGATTTGGGTTTGTCATGAATGGTGTCTTCATTAACGCTGTTTGTTAGCTACTTTGTGTACTAGGCTACACAAAGAGCAAATAGTGAAAAAGACACCAATCGGATCGGATCGGAGGAAGATAGCGCAGGAGGTAAGTAACGATCAAGAATGCAGAGATTACATCGGATTAGATCGGAAGAGTGTGGCAGCAACATCATAAAGTAGGTGGCTTCGGCGGTTCGGATCGGAGGAACACTTCAGCGGCATCAGAGGAAAGCAAGCAATCCCATCGGTTCAGATCGGATGAGTACGTCAACATTATCAAGGGACAGCGAGTTGCATCACCGGATCGGATCGGAGGCCCCGATCCGAACCCCTTTTTCCCTTTGAATCTGTAGTCGTTCCTGCGCTTATCCCCTGAAGACTCGGACAAGATCTGACCATTTCTCCCACGATCTCCTACTAAATCAATGCGTTGTAGCCATCTTGGAGCCTCCGAACCCGACTCTCAAGGGATGGACGCCATGCAATTCCGAACCGGAGCCACTTCGAGGAGATTTTTCACCTATAAATACACTACCTAGAGGCATTTGAAAGGATCTTTTGGCAAATTCTCAGTCTATACTTCCTCCATAGCCGAATTCTACAATCATATTCAGATCAAAATCATCTCTTAAAATCCATTTTTGAGAGATTTAAGTGAGTTTGTGTGTTGTAATTGTGAAGTTGAGTGAGAATCATTGCTGTATTTGTATTCAAATCATCAATTAAAAGAAAACAAAGTGGACGTTGGCTTGTTAACGCCGAACCACTACAAATTGCATGTTCTTTATTGCTTTTTGATTCTATTTCATTGAATTCGTATCTAATTTGGGTGTTAGAGCCAATTTTTAGTCTAACATTTTGGTGCTTTCACTGAGAAACTTCGAATTCTAAGCCTTTCTGGGATTATCATTCTACTGTTTGGACCTTCAAGTTCAAAGAAGTTAATCCCCATTCTCTGACATCTTTCAATACTTGTTGACTAACCGTTGAAGAATCAAGTATTATGGCTAAGACCAAAGGAAAGGAAGTGCAAGGTGCTGGGGGAAATGATGCTAGAGAAAATCGGCAAGCTATTACATTAACAAGGTCACGCGCTCAAAGCTCTGGAGCAGATCACTCTAACCAGAAGGGTCCGAACCGGATCGGAGGGGCCGATCCGAACCGAGAGGAAGTGAACCGGATCGTGTTAACACCAATCCGACCTGATGATTCGAACCGTGGCGTTGATGGTGTCGGGGGCTCTCACTCTCTCCATCCGAACTGCCCCGAATAGGCTGCTGTGGGCCGATCCGATCCGAATCAGAATGAAGCTGGAACTTCTACTCGAGCTCCCTCCAATGCTCCAATTCCCGCCACGATGACTAATGTCCATCCTGATCCATCTGCACCCATTACACAGGGAGACTTTTCACATTTTCTGGACATGCTTCAGAGCACTAAGGAAGCATTGGAGGCCCAAAGGCGTGACAACCTTCGCATGTAGGAAAACATGATCACCATGGGTAGAGAATTACAAGAGCTCCGGAGGCATAGAACTCCTTCCCCACCATGCTGCATTCCTACAGATGATTCGTCTTCTTCGGAGGAGGAACGTCCTTGCGAAAGAAGGCCGCCTGAACGACGTCAGAACCTCGATCAATTAACTTTTGGATCTTTAGGATCCCGAGAAGATGCTGCCCGTGTATTGGGCCCCGATGACCCGAGTCTGCAATAGCCTATGTTGCTACCTATGCATGGATCCCGTGTCTTACCCAGGGATCCTAATATTACTATCCCCACATAGCAAAAGCTTCTCCAACCTCTACCTCCAAAGATCGACCGGGAGCGCAGAGAGCAACGTAGAGTGGCTGCCGCCAGAAACAGAACGTCATCCCCCGATCAGGAACCCAGGGGTAATCCGAACATCAGAACTAGAGAGCCTGTGCAGACATTAACCAACGCCGATGTATGGGCAATGGTGCGACAAATTATGTCTGAAAGCCGGCGATATACCAATGAAGATTAGGGCATTGAGCGAAGTCATACCCCTTTCACTGATGACATCCTGAATATCCAATACCCCGACGATTCAACTTTCCTCAGATGGATCGATATTCAGGAAGAACAAATCCAGGGCAGCACCTAATGAGATATGCATGGTTCATGAATGCGGCAGCAGCTCCAGATCCCGTAAAATGCAAAGCTTTTCCCATCTATCTTGAAGATGTAGCATTAATGTGGTTCGCTCGACTTCCTCCTCGGTCGGTGTCTAATTTCACAGAATTGAATGAGCATTTCATGAATCAGTTCCGACTCCATGGCCAAAAGTCCAAGACCGTCATAGAATTGTCACGAATTAAAGCCCAGGAGAATCTTTGAAGTCATATTTGGATCGCTTCAACCTGGCTGTCACCGAAGTCACTAATCCCTATGAGCCCACTATCCTGATGTCCTTCATAGAAGGAGTAAATCCCGACACGGAGTTCGGGGATTACTTGGCTGGAAAACCACCTACTACAAGAGAATTATTCTATGAAAAGGCTAATGACCATTTAAGGCAAGAAGAAGCTAAGGAAAATCGGAAGAGAAAGTCCGAAGGGGCCTCAAAGGAAGGTGTCCAGAGCAATGTCACCGTGAAACAGTCTGGTGACAGTTCAGGAAAGGTGGAAGTGAATGTTGGCAACCAGAGTGGTGGTAATAACAACAGAAATTGGAACGACAATAGAAGGAACAAAAACCGTGGGAATAGCTCTAATAAAAAACCCCGATTCCAGAGTTTTGAAAATTACACGCAGTTAAATGATACGTTGGAGAACATTTATCTAGACACATACAACATATTGCAGTATAAAAAACAACCACCCAGAGATTCTACTGAGAAGGAAATTGAAACAGGAAAGTTTTGCTTGTTTCATGGTACACACGGTCATTCCACCAATGAGTGTCGTCTTTTGAGGGATATCGTCGAAAAATTGCTGCGAGAAAGGAAGTTGGATGAGTACAAAGCCGCCCTAAGGGACAAGGGCAAGGGGGACAAGCCCCAAACCAAGAACAGCCTGCTTCAAAACCCACGGCTCAGCAAAAAGGTAAGAGGATCGTCATCAACTCCATTATAGGCGTGCCGCACTTGGTTGGTCGTAGTTTTAAAGCAATGGACCAGTACGTCAACGCCGCCAAGCATTATGAAGTGGGAGAATGCAGCAGGATTGAAGACGTCACTCCAATAAAACAGCAAAAAACGATGTCTGATGATGTCATATTCCGCAATAGAGACGAGTTTGGAGTTCAATCTCCAACCGACGATCCGCTAGTGGTAACCACGACAATTGGCCCCGCTCTGGTTCATAAGGTGTTAGTGGACAATGGAAGCTCGGTCAATATCCTCTTCAAGAAAGCCTTCAAACAAATGAGGCTTGAAGCAAAAGACTTAAAGCCATGTCAAGGATGGATACATGGTTTTAACGGAGTATCCACAGCTCCAATGAGTTTTGTCGAAATATCGGTCACACTAGGGCAGGGGGATCGCCAGAGTGTAAGGATCCTGCCGTTTGTAGTTCTGGATTTGGAGTTTCCTTATAATCCCTTCCTAGGCCGACCAGCCCTTGCCGAATTTAGGGCATGTATTGCACCTTGGTGTTTGCTGCTAAAATGCCCGACTGACTTGGGAGTAGGGACGATGAGAGGCGACCAAGCTACGGGACGAGCTTGTTATGTGGCAGTGTTAAAGATGCTAATGAAGGGGCCGAATATAGATGCTAAAGACGATTTCGCCTCTCCAAAGGGGGCCTCAGCATAGCAACTAAGGGGTCCTGCCCCAAGAGAGTCGCCCTCAGACGTGCTCGAGGATATAGATCCCAGAGAGGATAGAGAACCTGGGGACCTGAAGGCAACTCCTAATGAAATAACAATCGACATACCTATTGATGAAACTGATCCAATAAAAGTACTAAAGATAGGCTCACAACTGGATCCGGTTAAAGCAAGAGAATTGGCTGATTTCTTCAAGGCAAATCTGGATGTGTTTGCCTGGACTCACGCTGACATGTGTCGGATTTTGCCTACCATTATGAGCCACTATTTGTGTATCAATTAAAAACACCCACCAGTCAAGCAGAAAAGACGGATGTTGGGCCCAGAGCGGTCAGCAGCTTTGAAAGAAGAAGTAGAGAAATTAAAAGGTAACGGATTCATTAAGGACTCGAAATATCCCGACTGGATATCGAATCCTGTCCTAGTCAAAAATTCAAATGGGAAGTGGAGAACGTGCATCGACTTTTCTGATTTAAACAAGGCTTGCCCGCAGGATAGCTTTCCTCTTCCCAGAATTGATCAACTAGTAGATTCAACTACCGGGCACGAACTTTTATCCTTTATGGATGCTTATTCCGGGTACAATCAAATTCCCATGTACGTACAAGATCAAGAGCATACAAGCTTTATTACAGCCTTGGGATTATATTGTTACGTCGTAATGCCGTTTGGATTATAAAACGCGGGAGCCACATATCAGCGCCTGGTCAACCGCATGTTTTACAATCATATTGGGAAGACCATGGAAGTTTACGTAAATGATATGCTAGTGAAATCCAAGTGATCTCCCGGTTATATGAAGGACTTAGCAGAAATGTTTGGCATATTACGAAGGCATGGGATGAAGTTGAACCCTTGAATTGTTCTTTTGGCATGGCATCAGGCAAGTTCCTTGGCTTTATCGTGAGTTCCAGAGGAATCGAAATCAATTCGGACCAAATAGCAGCAATCCGGAATATAGAGGAGCCACGAAAGATTAGGGATGTTCAGAGCTTAGCTGGGAAGGTTGCAGCACTGGGCAGGTTCATCTCCAAAGCAACAGACAAGTGTGTGCCTTTCTTCGATCTCATAAAACGGGGAAAGCGAAATTTTGAGTGGACCCCCGACTGTGTGGAGGCGTTCCAGAATCTGTTAGACTTCTTAGAAAAGCCTCCAATATTATTAAAGCCCGTGCAACATGAGGATTTGTTCGTCTACTTGGCGGTGTCATCTCACGCCGTCAGTGCAGCACAAGTACGTGAAGAGGATAAAGTCCAGAAATCTGTGTATTACGTAAGCAAAAAGCTAGCTGCTGCAGAACGTAACTACCCAAAGATAGAGAAGCTTGCTTATAGCCTCCTGATAGCTTCCCGCAAACTCCGCCATTATTTTCAGGCACACCTAATAGTTGTGTATACCAACCAACCGTTGAGACAATTGTTGCAGAAACCTGAAGCATCAGGGCGGCTACTTAAATGGAATATCGAGCTGAGCCAGTTTGATTTGAACTTTCAGCCGTGAGGATCAATAAGGGGGCAGGTCTTGGCTGACTTCATAGCTGAATTTACAATTCCTGAAGATGAAACGGTGGGTGATAAGGTAGTTACTTTGGATTAAGAATTAGAGCTTAGTCCATGGAAATTATATACGGACGGAACCAAGAATGATAGAAAGTCCGGTGCCGGAGTTGATTTATTAACTCTTGAAGGATGATCTATCTACTATGCGTTGCGGTTAGAGTTTGCTGCTACAAATAATGACTCCGAGTATGAAGCCTTAATTGTCAGGCTGAAACTCGCCAAAGATTTGGGAGTGAAGACATTAGATATATATTGCGATTCCAATATAGTTTTATGTCATGTTCAGGAACAATTTGCTGCTAAAGGACCTTGACTCGTCACTTACCTCAAGTAGGTAAAGGAATTGTTGGAAGATTTGGAGCATTATAGAATAACACACATTCCGAGAGCAGAAAATCAGAAAGCAGATCGATTGGTAAAGTTATCAAGTTCAGATAGTCTTTAAGAATCTGAAATGGTTCCGACAGAGGTGTTGGATTCACCAAGTTTCGATCTAATGGAAACATAGCTAGCCCTGGAAGTTGAAGCAGAAAGAGAATCCTGGATGACATCAATTAAGAATTTTCTGAAAAATGGAACCCTCCCATTTAAAAACATTGAAACAAGAGTTGTAAGACGTAAGGCCACAAGATACGGTTTACAGGACGACGTCCTTTATCATCAAGGGTTTTCGATGCCCCTGCTATGGTGTAACGCACACGACGACATCAAACGTGTACTGCAAGAGGTACATGAAGGTGAGTGTGGAGATCATACTGGGGGCCAAACCTTAGCAAAGAATTTGTTACGGTATGGATATTTCTGGCCTACCATGAACAAAGACGCGACTGCTTATTCACGATGCTGCGACAGATGTCAAAGATATGCCAAAGTTCCCAGAGCGCCTCTGATTCAGCTCAAGTCAATGGTAAGTCCGTGGCCATTTGCCATGTGGGGAATCGACATTATTGAAGTGCTACCCATTGCCAGAGGAGGATCCAAGTATGCAATCATTGCTGTGGATTACTTCACGAAGTGGGTGGAAGCTGAACCTCTAACAACCATCACGGCAAGGAAAGTGATCAGTTTTGTGGTGAGAAACATTATTTGTCGATTTGGGATACCAATGACCATCATAACTGATAATGAGACTCAGTTTCACAGCATAGAGTTCAGAAACTTTTGCCAGAAATACAAAATTGATAAGCGATAAAATGCAGTAGCTCATCCGCAGTCAAATGGACAGGTCGAAGCCATAAATAAACTCATTAAATCAATTCTAAAGAAGCGGCTGAAACAGGCCAAAGCCAGATGGGTAGATGAGTTGCTTTTAGCCTTATGGGCATACAGGACGACCTTTAAGACGGCTACCGGCCATACTCCCTATTCGCTTTCATTTGGGTCTGAAGCGGTGATCCCGGTAGAATTGGAAGTCCCTTCTCATCGAGTTGCGTACTATGACCCGATGACGAATAAAGTGCTCCTCCTAGAGTCTCTTGATATGATTGAAGAAAAAAGAGATGAAGCCGACTTGCGTGCCTCAAGACATTGAGATCAGGTAGCCCGTTATTATGACCAAAAGGTTCGCCTCAAAACCATTGAACCAGGAGACCTAGTACTGAAGCGAGTCTTCCCGCCTTCAACCCAATTGGGTCCAAAATGGGAAGGACCGTACACCATCCAACGGAAGCTTGATACAGGAGCATTCAAGCTAAAGACCGTGGACAGTGAAAAGATTCCCAGAGCCTGGAACGCTCAACACCTACGACGATATCTGAGCTAAATATAGAATGTCATTTCTTTTGTTTTCATAAGCCATGTAAAAAGGCACGACTTGCCTTAAAAAGTCTGTTTATGTGAAAAAAAGATTATAAAGTGGATGTGGGCTACGACTTAGCCGAACCATTATAAAAATATCGTGTGTCATTTACTTTCCTGCATCATTTATATCTTCAACTATTATTCTATTATGACTGTGAAACACAAAATGTTAAATTAAAGTTGGAGATGACCTATATGCAGGAACAAACAAAACGTCTATTTGTACAATAAGACATAGAAGAATGGGAAGACGAAATTCTTAACTCTAACTCTCAAGAATCGAGAGTGAGTATAAAGGACGGGAAGATGACGTCCTCTGAGGCGTGAAGGTGCACCCAGATGAGAGACCTCCTCAGCAAAAACTCTAACCTGGATATGAGACAGGAGAGTATAAAGATGCCAGAAAGAACAGGCGTCAATGACAAAAGGAATATGACCCCCGTTAGAGAATCGAGGACATTAGGACTTTTTAATTTAATCTTGAATAGTTCTCCCTCGGTTATTCAAGATTGATCGGGGGCATACATGTACACACTTATAACCCTCCACCATGACTTCGTTACATAACTTTCGTATGACATGCTTTTGTATTTTTGCATAAGTGCTGAACTAAAGACTACCAGGCATTGCAAGAAATAAGTTATTTTTATTTACAAACGTTTGAGTTTGTACAAGGAAAACATGCAAAAAAGAAGATGCGAGGTTCACACTCGCTACAACAATTGCGAACCAATCAAATGCCAAAGTAAAACGAAGCACTTTATCATTTAGGCTTCGGGTCAGACATGGATTTTTTGGCGGCTTTATGAGCAACCTTAGCCTCCTTTTCAGCTTCGGTCATAACGCGTTTCAACTTTTTCTTCCCTGTAGCCAAAGTGTTAGAAACATTTGGTTTTTTCCCAGGAGATGGAACGCTGGAATCAAGAGAAGACTTTTTAGAAAGCTCTTTTATAATAGATCTAGTTGAAAGCTTAACAACTAACCTTAATCAAGGGTCCACCAAAGCAAGAGGCTTAAGGCTTTCGGGGTCCAGGTCTTCAACCTTTAGCTGCATACGTTTATCTTGTTCGACTTTCATTTCAGCCAAAGTGATGTCATCAGCGCTTTTTGGATCCCCGACTATAGCCACATCAGGGTCTTCCTCATGTCCCTCGCTACCGCCATCATCTTTCAAGGTGTCTATCATCTCGCCATCATGAGGAGCATCAGCCTTATCCTTCTCTCCTTCAACCTTCTCCGCTGACTTTGCTCCGGCGGTGGTTCCCAGAGGCACGTCTGTCTTTTCGGACGGTTCGACGACTACAGAATGAGAAGCAACAGTTATCAACTCAGGAGAAAATAAAGGATCCTTCATTAATTGCCCGCTGACAGAATGAGAAGCAACAGTTATCAACTCAGGAAGGTGGAGACAGCTTTGACGAATTGGGGTGAAAAGGTAGAAATACCTTCCGATGATTTCTCAGCTGGAGTGACTACCGTCTCTAACGCCGTCTCGGGAATGGGAGATAAAAGAGATGCCTGAGGGTATCCGGGTTTTCGGGGTCGTATCCCTCAACTTCAGAAGTTTCAGCGGCAGTAGAAGAAGAACCAGCCTCGGAGGTATACTTTTGTTTGGTCATCCTCTTTTCCTCCTCCATAGGAACAGCGACGAGGCGACGCCCCTCGGCCAGACGTGTCGGCTCATCATCTCTTAGATATTTTTCCATGAGCTTGTCTTCATCGACGGAATCTGCCTTTAGTTCCTCCTTCTCCCATTCAATAATTTGGCTCCACACGTGAAGTCGGATAATCTTCGATCCAAGAGATGTTTCGGTGGTGAATTATATGCGCAAAAAATTCGACCATTAATTCGTCGAAACCCTGCACATCCTCCTGGGCCTTTGACAGCTGCTTGCGGGTCTCTTCGGCCGACTTAATGACACTTTCAACATTATCCTCCGCCAGGGCAGCCCTGTTTTCGGCCCCCATCAACTAGGAAGCCAAGTCAGCATTTTTCTTCCCCAATTCAGCGTTCTTCCTCACTAACTCGGCCTTTTCTCGCTCAAGAGCAGCGTAAGCAAGTTGCATTTTGGCGTTATCCGACTTAACATCTTCTGCTTGCTTCTTCAGCTCCGAGCGCTCTTGACTATGAGACTCGAGCAAGTCATGATAACGTTTTTGTAGCTCTTCAAATTGCTGCTTGAAGTTGGAAGCATCCCGTTGAGCGATAACAAGTTGGGCCATTGTATCCCCGAGATCTTTCCCCAAATTCTTCAAGGCTTTTGCATCGGCTTCCGCAGTCTTTTTCATTGAGTTATCATCCGTGATTAGAGTTCGGATAATTCTGGAGAGCTTACGTGAATACTTGAACATCTCCGAATATTGTTTTTCGACTGCGTCAATTTTTGCTTTGGCCTCGTCTGCCCACCTCGAGGAAATAGGCTCAAGAGCAGGTAAGAAGGTCAGATTTTCAAAATAGTGTTCGGGGAATTGTTTCTTCAGATATGCCTGAAGAAGGTCAGATTTTCAAAATAGTGTTCGGGGAATTGTTTCTTCAGATATGCCTGTTTAACTTTAGCTTCATCATGCAATAGTGGAGGTGCTGTAACACCCCATGTCCATTAATGTCACTCACAAAAGGGAATGCCTTAACTTCTATGGAGCGTTTTAAGTGAATATAGAACAGAAAATCACAACAAGACAGATATGAAATAGTACGTGAAAATTTAAAACTTTATTTATTGCAACGGAAGGTAAATATGTTTGGTTACATCACCAAAACCCAAAGACTAAAGTCAAGTACATAATATCCATCTTGACAAAATCATAGTACATAATATAAAAAGCATAATCCCATAAATAGCCATAAAAGAGATAGGTTGAGCTTTACTTCAGCAATCCAAATCCAAGTGCTCCCAAAGAGATCCAAATCAAGCTTCCCACCCTAAGAACCTGGGGGGTGGGGGGGGGGGGAAGGAAGAAAAGAGGTGGAAACAAAGGGGGTCAGACATAAAGTCTGGCAAGTCCGATAAATCCAACAATATAATTATCAATGTAACTAGGATAAGACATAAGCTTGGTAAATAAGGAAATGACTGTGAATTAATGGCAAGACCATGCAACCAAAAATAATTGGATGAGCAAAGATAACGTTAAAGGCACTTCCTAATAGATATAGGGTAATTACTATACTCTACCGTACTGTACCGTACTGTACTGTACTAACACTAACTGCACCCATACTAGTCACTCTAGAAACTTGATCCCTCTTGACTAAATAGAATGATGATAGCTTCGTGTACTACTAGATGTACCCACTATCCCCACTAGATGTACCCCTTCAATGGTAATTCCATGTACTCCTAGCTGACGTCATAGGTGTCGCCTGCTCCTATCTCCACTAGGTGTACCCCTTTAATGATTAATTAATAATGGTAGCTTCGTGTACCCCTAGCTGACTACATAGGTGCCGTCTGCTACTAGATGTACCCACTACCCTGCCCCATTCGATCGACTCCCTAACTCGTAGATACCCGTGCTGGTCCCACAGTGGGGTGTATCACTCCCCTAAAGTGGCAACCCAATACAACTTAAGGATGCACGGCTTATACCTACACGATGCAACAACGTCTTACCTACCAGCCCGGGCCCACGCATGCACATGACCCCGTTGGACTTGCATTGCCACCGCTAACCCATTTTGGCCTCTAACAATCAGGCCCAGTAGGCGTGTCCCGTCCTCGACTTGGGTCGAGCTCACAAAGATACTTAATGGGCTACTGGACTGAAAAGGGCCCCCCACCAAGCTTCCCACCTAGGCTTAGTCCCCTCTAATACATCCCACTTAACCCCATGTCCACTTACATGTATAAATTTGGTTAAGTGTTTTCTAATTTAACCTAGTCTCACCCTCTTGTTTAATTAACAGGTTGTATTTGTTAAGTCTGTGGGCCTATATACACAAATATTACCCACCTACCCAAGATTTACTTAACCCTCTCACTGGTTCAGACATATTAATTTACGGCTAAGTTTGTGGGCCTTTATGTACTAATATTACCCACCTAACCAAGATTAACTTAACCCACTCATTCCGTATAACCCAGTTTACTTAACCCCAACTTAAACTTAAGTTCTTACAATCCCTAGGGATCAGATTTGGTTAAGTAGTCCATTTCATTTACCATGTCCATTTTTAATTAATTAATCAATTAATTAAAACCTTTCCCTTCATAGGTGTCAATACCTATTTTATCCAATAATTTGAATTACATGTCATAATGGTTTATATTTAAATTACTCCATTTTTCTAATCATATTTCTCATGACATCCTCATGTCACCCACATGTCACCCACTAGATTCCTCATGCCACCCAAGGCACCCACTTAACCGCCTCATGTCCCACTACATATTTACTTTGGTTAAGTGTTTCTTAATTTATTACTATCGTAACCCCTGTAGGACCTCTCACATTAGACTGACATTTGTGGCTGCTGGATTTGCCGGGCGGGTCCGGGCAGTCTTACACCACAAACGAGCCTAACCTCGTGTCCATACAATTGTTACACATTTAGTTTGGGCCTCTGACCTCTCACATTGGGCTAACATTTGTGGCTGCTGGATTTGCCGGGCAGGTCCGGGCAGTCTTACACCATAAATGAGTCCAACCTCGTGTCTTAGGCAATTAATTATACATAATTAATTTCCCCCAATATTTGAATTACTTTCCCTACTCAAATTACAAATCATTTCCATATTTATTTATGTATAAATATGCCACCTTAATTATGTCCACTATTTATGGTACATAAATTGTACCAATTTACATCTCAAATTAATTTCATGCCTTTTTAGGCATTTGTGCCAATTCCCAATATTTAATATCCCTATTCAAATTCAAATTAATCTATGTCCATAATTAAACTATGTCCATTACTACACATTAATTTTCCAATTAATGCCTTCATTAAATTTTTCGCCTTTTAAGGCAATTCACCTAAATTAATATCTCAAATTCGATATATGCCTCATTTACATGCCATTTCACATTTATTAACATAATCAATATTTTCATCCCATATTTAGATTAATTATTCATAATCAAATATGTTAATAAAATTCCAATTATCTTTATGACCATAATTCACATTAATTATGTCCATATATCACTTCGCCAATTAATATCTCAATTTACATATATGCCTCTTTTAAGGCTATTACATGCCAATTCACATTTATTAACATAATCAATAATTTTCCTATAACCCTCACGGCGTCCATTCGCATAGAATATATGATAGAATAAGAAATAGTCTAACACATGAAAAAGGAAAAAACACCACATATTCACGTAACATACAAAATAGGCCTAACTTGTATATGAGAATTTACCACATAACTTGCATAAAATCATAGATATAAACATAGGCCTAAAAGGTATGAACCTGCATGTTATGAATAAGATTTTCATCACAAAATTTACATAGGCAATAACCACAAACTTGCATAACAGGATTCATATTCCAAACTTATATTTTTATATAAACTTGCATATGTGATTTATGCAACATAACAATGGTGTAAATTTACCTCTAAACATGAAAACTAGCATGTAAAGATTTAGCATATAACTCATACATGTCATAGCCTAACTTTTGATCTAAAATAGATGTCATAATCTTTACTAACTTGCATGTGATTTATGTCTAAATCAACATCTAAACTTGCATATATACATATGATCTATCATATGAATCAACATAACCAAACTAGCATTTAAACAACATGATGATTTGATTATACATAAGCCAATCATAGAATTACAACATAGATCGTAACTTTACAACATGTATGATAACATCACAATTTAACAACATAATCATATCATATGGTCAATAATTCACATCATATCCATATAATCCACAATTATATCTAATCTTACTTAATTTAATAATTATCTTGATTATAAAAATCGAACTTGCCTTTCGTTGTTAAAGAATTATGAACAATTGATCAAACTTGATGCAGAATTGTTGTAGTGACGTTAGTTGATTCGTTGTTGAAGCTCTAAGCTTGAATTAGGTTGAATTGATTAGCTATCTTCCTCTTTAGTTGGCGGCGGCTACAGTGAGTTCCATGGCGATGGCATAACGGCTTTAGTTTCAATTTTAATTAGGTTTAGGGTTAGCATTAGGATGTATTTATAGGTGTAGGAAGTTATTTAGGACCATTAGATTAACCCTGAACCATGAGAACCAACCAAATGCAAAATCTGCATTTGAGCGAATCGGCCCACGGGTTGACAGCCAAACACCCTAGATTATCCCTAGTTGACCCAGCGCGTCTCGGATCGACCTCAAAAATGGGCCGGTTCGGTCATTCCCCCTCCCAATTCGCTGTTTTGAACTTTTTCGCATATTTCTTATTTAATTTTGAAGTTTATATATATATATATATATATATATATATATATATATCTCTGCGCAACCCATTTCACTTAATTCTTTTCTAAAAATTAAGTATACTTTAATTTGTGAATTTTAATGTTATAAAATTACGAGGGGTTACATTCTCCCTTCCTTAAAGGATTTCGTCCCCGAAATCTCCAAGTCAAGAAGAATGTATATCCTACCATCTAATCGTCCATCTACTCAACCATCAAGCACCAGCATCCATTATCCTTAAAAGACTTCTAATGCTTTAATTTTTATATGCACAGTGTGTGTATATGTCCATATCTAATGCAAAATTAGGCGGTCTACTGATTCAGTCGACCTCCTTAGTGAAATTCATGATAGTGCCATGCGTCCAATATGTATGCAAAAGATTCCTAATGATACATATTAATTCTATATGCGTGCACAAACATCCACCCGAATGCAGCAACCATATGATAATACAAACATTATACATCCATTTTACTAAATACATCCATATATATGCAATATGCAATATGAAGTGACTGAGCCGATCTGGTGCCTAATAGTGTGTGTATATGCATCCACGAGCAACCACTAGAGAACACTTGCATCCACTTTGCATCCACTTTGCATCCATCATACATAACATGTCTCAAACACATGTTTCAACCATAGGATTTCCCAAACTGAAGGTCAAAGATACTAGCGAGAGAACATACTAAAGATAAGATAAGCACAAGCTAAGCGATAAAGGAGAAATTAAAAGACATACCCTCGAAAAGAAAAGGGTACAATGAACGCATCTTCTCTTCCGTCTCCCAAGTAGCGTTACTCTCATCGTCTCCCCATTGTACTTTGACTAGTCTGACCTCTCGATTTCTCAACTTCTTGATCTCTGACCCAAGAATGCATGTAGGAGCTCGTCGAATCGTCGTATCACGCTCTATTTCCACCTCTCTAAGCAAGCTCGGCTCCACTACCTCCGCGGTCTTGTGTAAGCACTTCCTCAAATGTGATACATGGAATACGTCGTGTACACCACTAAGTCTCTCAGGAAACTCCTCTTATCCGCATAAGATTTCTGCCTATCTTGCGCTGCCTTCATCCGTCTTCGAATCAAATCAATCTTCTCTGAAATCTCTCTAATCATATCGGGCCCAAGTAAGATCTTATCCATAGATTCCCACCAACGTGTAGGTGAACGACAGTCCATAAAGAGCTTCGAAAGGTGCCATGCCAATGCTAGACTGAAAGCTATTATTATATGCGATCTCCACCAATGGAAGATGCTCTTCCCATGTACCCCTAAAGTCTAGGATACATAGCCTCAAAAGGTCCTCTAGAATACGATTCACCCTCTCGGTTTGGTCGTCCGTCTGAGGATGATATGCGGTGCTCAAACATTACTGAGTCCCTACCGCTTCTTGTAAGCTCCTCCAAAATTCGCTAGTGAAGATAGGATCGTGGTCGCTTACTATGATAGAAGGAACACCATGCAAACGAACTATCTCTCGGACGTATACAGAAGCTAACCATGGAGCAGTCCTCTTACTCTTCACGAGAATAAAATGGGCGCTCTTAATAAGTCTATCTACTATAACCCAAATCCCTTTATTACCCTTCCTCGATCTTGGTAATCAATCAACAAAATCTATCGAGATACTATCCATGTGAACTCATCGCAACTATCCATCTCCCACGCAAGCCGTCCTATTCGAACTCGATATCCCCTAAGCACAAGCCCCAAAGGTCTAAACCAATATCAGACAAGCACCCAAGGAATACCTCCTCCGATTTCAGACAGTCTACATGAGATGATACTAGCAAAACAAATAATTGGGCACTTAACCGACTCTGGCTGTCCTCGCCAATTTTTCTTCAAAACCATCACTAATCATCTAACTGACTTTGCATTATCCCCTAGGCACACACGAATACCTCGTGCCTCTAGGTAAACCCCGCACTTCATCGAAGACGTCACTATATTCACGGACCACACGAAAAGATTCTAAATCACCGTTGGATACGTCAAGAGATTCGAGACAGCTAAACGTCACTGAACCCCTAGGGTCACAAGAAATATGAGGGTCTTTCCATAATGAATCAATGGTCTAACTACCCTCCTTTCACTATCTAGGATGGCACCCCGCCTGGGTAGTCAATCCAACCTTAGAATCAATCTATAGCCCGTGAAACCAAGGATGAAGGCGTTGCATTCAAATCCAAAGATAGACACTCTCAAATCCCGACAAACCATCGAAGGATGAGCCGAACCACCAAAAAGATTTGAGATTAGGATGGGATCCTTAACTAGACTAGTATTTAGGTGCAGTGTTTTCAACTAACGAAGCAGATACTAACGAGTATGAAGCGCCAGAATCAAACAAAGTTTGAAAAGGATGATAAAGGAAACCAAATTTCTACCTGGACGGTCCTACCCCAATCAGGTATACCACTATGAGGGAATATAACTACCCTCCAGAAGATCCTGTACTTTGCCCTTGCCTCTTTCGACAATCCTAATAAGGTGTCCTATTTCTCCAAAAGGAAAACTACTAGCCTTCTTGTTCACATTCCCCATTCGTGACCTTCCACCAAGATGAGGTTTCGTCCTTCATTAACCAACAGCTATTTGAACCTTCCTCCCATCGTCTACCTTAAAGGTATCAACAAGCCCTCCACTTCCTTGAACTAACTTCTAGCCCGTCAAACGTCTAATTCCCTTGAAGTGGTTTTTCGTCCTTCGTATGGAAGTCCCTATTTATCTTAGAAAAAGCATCTATACGTGGAGGGGAAATCCAAAAAAGAGAAAGAGGAAGAGATTCAAAACGGAGAGTCGAAGGAAGGATATATGGATCTTGGGGATTATGTTTTTTAAAACAAACCTTTCTTTCAAAAATACTCTTCTACAAACATATTTTTGAAAGTATTCTTTATAAAAATGCTTTTGAAAAAATAGTTTCTCAAAATATCTTATCTGTTCTGGTAACCTTCAGCTCTGATACCACCTGTAACACCCCATGTCCATTAATGTCACTCACAAAAGGGAATGCCTTAACTTCTATGGAGTGTTTTAAGTGAATATAGAACAGAAATCACAACAAGACAGATATGAAATAGTACGTGAAAATTTAGAACATTATTTATTGCAACGGAAGGTAAATATGTTTGGTTGCATCACCAAAACCCAAAGACTAAAGTCAAGTACATAATATCCATCTTGACAAAATCAGAGTACATAATATAAAAAGCATAATCCCATAAATAGCCATAAAAGAGATAGGTTGAGCTTTACTTCAGCAATCCAAATCCAAGTGCTCCCAAAGAGATCCAAATCAAGCTTCCCACCCTAAGAACCTGGGGGGGGGGGGGAAGGAAGAAAAGAGGTGGAAACAAAGGGAGTCAGACATAAGTCTGGCAAGTCCGATAACTCCAACAATATAATTATCAAAGTAACTAGGATAAGACATAAGCTTGGTAAATAAGGAAATGACTGTGAATTAATGACAAGACCAACCAACCTAAAATAATAGGATGAGCAAAGATAACGTTAAAGGCGCTTCCTAATCAATATAGGGTAATTACTATACTCTACCGTACTGTACTAACACTAACTGCACTCTTACTAGTCACTCTAGAAACTTGATCCCTCTTGACTAAATAGAATGATGATAGATTCGTGTACTACTAGATGTACCCACTATCCCCACTAGATGTACCCCTTCAATGGTAATTCCATGTACTCCTAGCTGACGTCATAGGTGTTGCCTGCTCCTATCTCCACTAGGTGTACCCCTTTAATGATTAATTAATAATGGTAGCTTCGTGTACCCCTACCTGACTACATAGGTGCCGTATGCTACTAGATGTACCCACTACCCTGCCCCATTCGATCGGCTCCCTAACTCGTAAATACCCGTGCTGGTCCCACAGTGGGGTGTATCACTCCCCTAAAGTGGCAACCCAATACAACTTAAGGATGCACGGCTTATACCTACACGATGCAACAACGTCTTACCTACCAGCCCGGGCCCATGCACGCACATGACCCCGTTGGACTTGCATTGCCACCGCTAACCCATTTTGGCCTCTAACAATCAGGTCCAGTAGGTGTGTCCCGTCCTCGACTTGGGTCGAGCTCACAAAGATACTTAATGGGCTACTGGACTGAAAAGGGCCCCCCACCAAGCTTCCCACCTAGGCTTGGTCCCCTCTAATACATCCCACTTAACCCCATGTCCACTTACATGTATAAATTTGGTTAAGTGTTTTCTAATTTAACCTAGTCTCACCCTTTTGTTTAATTAACAGGTTGTATTGCTTAAGTCTGTGGGCCTATATACACAAATATTACCCACCTACCCAAGATTTAGTTAACCCTCTCACTGGTTCAGACATGTTAATTTATGGTTAAGTTTGTGGGCCTATATGTACTAATATTACCTACCTACCCAAGATTTACTTAACCCACTCATTCCGTATAACCCAGTTTACTTAACCCCCAACTTAAACTTAAGTTCTTACAATCCCTAGGGATTAGATTTAGTTAAGTAGTCCATTTCATTTACCATGTCCATTTTTAATTAATTAATCAATTAATTAAAACCTTTCCCTTCATAGGTGTCAATACCTATTTTATCCAATAATTCGAATTACATGTCATAATTGTTTATATTCAAATTATTCCATTTTTCTAATCGTATTTCTCATGACATCCTCATGTCACCCACATGTCACCCACTAGATTCCTCATGCCACCCAAGGCACCCACTTAACCCCCTCATGTCCCACTACATATTTACTTTGGTTAAGTGTTTCTTAATTTATTACTATCGTAACCCCTGTAGGACCTCTCACATTAGACTGACATTTGTGGCTGCTGGATTTGCCAGGCGGGTCCGGGCAGTCTTACACCACAAACGAGCCTAACCTCGTGTCCATACAATTGTTACGCATTTAGTTTGGGCCTTTGACCTCTCACATTGGGCTACCATTTATGGCTGCTGGATTTGCCCGGCGGGTCCGGGCGGTCTTACACCACAAATGAGTCCAACCTCGTGTCTTAGGCAATTAATTATACATAATCAATTTCCCCCAATATTTGAATTACTTTCCCTATTCAAATTACAAATCATTTCCATATTTATTTATGTATAAATATGCCACCTTAATTATGTCCACTATTTATGGTACATAAATTGTTCCAATTTACATCTCAAATTAATTTCATGCCTTTTTAGGCATTTGTGCCAATTCCCAATACTTAATATCCCTATTCAAATTCAAATTAATCTATGTCCATAATTAAACTATGTCCATTACTACACATTAATTTTCCAATTAATGCCTTCATTAAATTTTTTGCCTTTTTAGGCAATTCACCTTAATTAATATCTCAAATTCGTTATATGCCTCATTTACATGCCAATTTACATTTATTAACATCATCAATATTTTCATCCCATATTTGGATTAATTATTCCTAATCAAATATGTTAATAAAATTCCAATTATCTTTATGACCATAATTCACATTAATTATGTCCATATAACACTTTGCCAATTAATATCTCAATTTACATATATGCCTCTTTTAAGGCTATTACATGCCAATTCACATTTATTAACATAATCAATATTTTTCCCATAACCCCCGCGGCGTCCATACGCATAAAATATATGATAGACTAAGAAATAGTCTAACACATGAAAAAGGGAAAAACACCACATATTCACATAACATACAAAATAGGCCTAACTTGCATATGAGAATTTACCACATAACTTGCATAAAATCATATATCTAAACATAGGCCTAAAAGGTATGAACCTGCATGTTATGAATAAGTTTTTCATCACAAAATTTACATAGGCAATAACCACAAACTTGCATAACTTGATTCATATTCCAAACTCATATTTTTATATAAACTTGCATATGTGATTTATGCAACATAAAAATGGTGTAAATTTACCTCTAAACATATAAACTAGCATGTAAAGATTTAGCATATAACTCATACATGTCATAGCCTAACTTTTGATCTAAAATAGATGTCATAATCTTTAATAACTTGCATGTGATTTGTGTCTAAATCAACATCTAAACTTGCATACATACATATGATCTATCATATGAATCAACATAACCAAACTAGCATTTAAACAACATGATGATTTGATTATACATAAGCCAATCATAGAATTACAACATAGATCATAACTTTACAACATGTATGATAACATCACAATTTAACAACATAATCATATCGTACGGTCAATAATTCACATCATATCCATATAATCCACAATTATATCTAATCTTAATTAATTTAATAATTATATTTATTAGAGAAATCGAACTTGCCTTTCGTAGTTAAAGAATTATGAACAATTGATCAAACTTGATGCAGAATTGTTGTAGCGAAGTTAGTTGATTTGTTGTTGAAGCTCTAAGCTTGAATTAGGTTGAATTGATTAGCTATCTTCCTCTTTAGTTGGCGTCGGCTACACTGAGTTCCATGGCGATGGCATAACGGTTTAGTTTCAATTTTAATTAGGTTTAGGGTTAGCATTAGGATGTATTTATAGGTGTAGGAAGTTATTTAGGACCATTAGATTAACCCTTAACCATGAGAACCAACCAAATGCAAAATCTGCATTTGAGCGAATCGGCCCACGGGCTGACAGCCAAACACCCTGGATTAACCCCTAGTCGACCCAGCGGAGCTTAGGTCGACCTCAAAAATGGGCCGGTTCAGTCATTCTCCCTTCCCAATTCGCTGTTTTGAACTTTTTCGCATATTTCATTATTTAATTTTGAAATTTATATATATATATATATATCAATATATATATTTCTCTGTGCAACCCATTTCACTTAATTCTTTTCTAAAAATTAAGTATACTTTAATTTGTGAATTTTAATGTTATAAAATTACGGGGTGTTACATTCTCCCTTCCTTAAAGGATTTCGTCCCCGAAATCTCCAAGTCAAGAACAATGTATATCCTACCATCTAATCATCCATCTACTCAACTATCAAACACCAGCATCCATTATCCTTAAAAGACTTCTAATGCTTTAATGTTTATATGCACAGTGTGTGTATATGTCCATATCTAATGCAAAATTAGGCGGTGTACTGATTCAGTCGACCTCCTTAGTGCAATTCATGATAGTGCCATGCGTCCAATATGTATGCAAAAGATTCCTAATGATTCATATTAATTTTATATGCGTGCATAACCATCCACCCAAATGCAGCAACCATATGATAATACAACCATTATACATCCATTTTACTAAATACATCCATATATATGCAATATGCAATATGAAGTGACTGAGCCGATCTGGTGCCTAATAGTGTGTGTATATGCATCCACGAGCAACCACTAGCGAACACTTGCATCCACTTCGCATCCATCATACATAACATATATCAAACACATGTTTCAACCATAGGATTTCCCTAACTGAAGGTCAAAGATACTAGCGAGAGGACATACTAAAGATTAGATAAGCACAAGCTAAGCGATAAAGGAGAAATTAAAAGACATACCCTCGAAAAGAAAAGGGTACAATGAATGCATCTTCTCTTCCGTCTCCCAAGTAGCGTTACTCTCATCGTCTCCCCATTGTACTTTGACTAGTCTGACCTCACGATTTCTCAACTTCTTGATCTCCGACCCAAGAATGCATGTAGGAGCTCGTCGAATCGTCGCGTCATGCTCTATTTCCACCTCTCTAAGCAAGCTCGGCTACACTACCTCCACGGTCTTGTGTATGCACTTCCTCAAATGTGATACATGGAATACGTCGTGTACACCACTAAGTCTACCAGGAAACTCCTCTTATCCGCATAAGATTTCTGCCTATCTTGCGCTGCCTTCATCCATCTTCGAATCAAATCAATCTTCTCTGAAATCTCTCTAATCATATCGGGCCCAAGTAAGATCTTATCCATAGATTCCCACCAACGTGTAGGTGAACGACAAGGTCGTCCATAAAGAGATTAGAAAGGTGCCATGCCAATGCTAGACTGAAAGCTATTATTATATGCGAACCCCACCAATGGAAGATGCTCTTCCCATGTACCCCCAAGTCTAGGATACATAGCCTCAAAAGGTTCTCTAGAATACGATTCACCCTCTCGGTTTGGTCGTCCGTCTGAGGATGATATGCGGTGCTCAAACATAACTGAGTCATTACCACTTCTTGTAAGCTCCTCCAAAATTTGCTAGTGAAGATAGGATCACGGTCGCTTACTATGCTAGAAGGAACACAATGCAAACGAACTATCTCTCGGACGTATACAGAAGCTAACCATGGAGCAGTCCTCTTACTCTTCACGGGAATAAAATGGGCGCTCTTAGTAAGTCTATCTACTATAACCCAAATCTCCTTATTACCCTTCCTCAATCTTGGTAATCCGTCAACAAAATCTATCGAGATACTATCCATGTGAACTCATCGCAACTATCCATCTCCCATGCAAGTCGTCCAATTCGAACTCGATATCCCCCAAGCACAAGCCCCAAAGGTCTAAACCAATATCAGACAAGCACCGAAGGAATACCTCCTCCGATTTTAGACAGTCTACGTGAGATGATACTAGCAAAACAAATAATTGGGCACTTAACCGAATCTGGCTATCTTCGCCAGTCTTGCTTCAAAACCATCACTAATCACCTAACAGACTTTGCATTATCCCCTAGGCACACACGAATACCTCGTGCCTCAAGGTAAACCCCGCACTTCATCGAAGACGTCACTATACTCACGGACCACACGAAAAGATTCCAAATCACCGTTGGATACGTCAAGAGATTCGAGACAGCTAAACGTCACTGAACCTCTAGGGTCACAAGAAATATAAGGGTCTTTCCATAATGAATCAACAGTCTAACTACCCTCCTTTCGCTATCTAGGATGGCACCCCGCCTGGGTAGCCAATCCACCCCTAGAATTAAAATATAGCCCATGAAACCAAGGACGAAGGCGTTGCATTCAAATCCAACGTCCAAGATACACTCTCAAATCCCGACAAACCATCGAAGGATGAGCCGAACCACCAAAAAGATTTGAGACTAGGATGGGATCCTTAACTAGACTAGTATTTAGGTGCAGTGTTTTCAACTAACGAAGCAGATACTAACGAGTATGAAGCGCCAGAATCAAACAAAGTTCGAACAAGATGATAAAGGAAACCAAATTTCTACCAGGACGGTCCTACCCCAATCAGGTATACCAGCCGTGAGGGAATGTAACTACCATCCAGAAGATCCTGTACTTTGCCCTTGCCTCTTTGGACAATCCTAATAAGATGTCCTATTTCTCCAAAAGGATAACTACTAGCCTTCTTGTTCACATTTTCCATTCGTGACCTTCCACCAAGATGAGGTTTCGTCCTTCATTAACCAACAGCTATTTGAACCTTCCTCCCATCGTCTACCTTAAAGGTATCAACAAGCCCTCCACTTCCTTGAACTAACTTCTAGCCCGTCAAACGTCTAAGTCCCTTGAAGTGCTTTTTCGTCCTTCATATGGAAGTCCCTATTTATCTTAGAAAAAGCATCTATACGCGGAGGGGAAATCCAAAAAAGAGAAAGAGGAAGAGATTCAAAACGGAGAGTCGAAGGAAGGATATATGGCTCTTGGGGATTATGTTTTTTAAAACAAACCTTTCTTTCAAACATACTCTTCTATAAACATATTTTTGAAAGTATTCTTTTTAAAAATTCTTTTGAAAAAATAGTTTCTCAAAATATCTTCTCTGTTCTGGTAACCTTCAGCTCTGATACCACGTGTTACACCCCATGTCCATTAATGTCACTCACAAAAGGGAATGCCTTAACTTCTATGGAGCGTTATAAGTGAATATAGAACAGAAAATCACAACAAGACTGATATGAAATAGTACATGAAAATTTAAAACTTTATTTATTGCAATGGAAGGTAAATATGTTTGGTTACATCACCAAAACCCAATGACTAAAGTCAAGTACATATTATCCATCTTGACAAAATCAGAGTATATAATATAAAAAGCATAATCCCATAAATAGCCATCAAAGAGATAGGTTGAGCTTTACTTCAGCAATCCAAATCCAAGTGCCCCCAAAGAGAACCAAATCAAGCTTCCCACCCTAGGAACCTTGGGGGGGGGGAGGAAGAAAAGAGGTGGAAACAAAGGGGGTCAGACATAAAGTCTGGCAAGTCCGATTACTCCAACAATATAATTATCAAAGTAACTAGGATAAGACATAAGCTTGGTAAATAAGGAAATGACTGTGAATTAATGGCAAGACCAAGCAACCAAAAATAATAGGATGAGCAAAGATAACGTTAAAGGCACTTCCTAATCAATGTAGGGTAATTATTATACTCTACCGTACTGTACTGTACTGTACTAACACTAACTGCACCCATACTAATCACTCTAGAAACTTGGTCCCTCTTGACTAAACAGAATGATGATAGCTTCGTGAACTACTAGATGTACCCACTATCCCCACTAGATGTACCCATTCAATGGTAATTCCATGTACTCCTAGCTGATGTCATAGGTGCCGCCTACTCCTATCTCCACTAGGTGTACCCCTTTAATGATTAATTAATAATGGTAGCTTCGTGTACCCCTAGCTGACTAAATAGGTGCCATCTGCTACTAGATGTACCCACTACCCTGCCCCATTCGATCGGCTCCATAACTCGTAGATACCCGTGCTAGTCCCACAGTGGGGTGTATCACTCCCCTAAAGTGGCAACCCAATACAACTTAAGGATGCACGGCTTATACCTACACGATGCAACAACGTCTTACCTACCAGCCTGTGCCCATGCACGCACATGACCCCGTTGGACTTGCGTTGCCACCGCTAACCCATTTTGGCCTCTAACAATTAGGCCCCGTAGGCGTGTCCCGTCCTCGACTTGGGTCGAGCTCACAAAGATACTTAATGGGTTACTGGACTGAAAAGGGCCCCCCACCAAGCTTCCCACCTAGGCTTGGTCCCCTCTAATACATCCCACTTAACCCCATGTCCACTTACATGTATAAATTTGGTTAAGTGTTTTCTAATTTAACCTAGTCTCACCCTTTTGTTTAATTAACAGGTTGTATTGGTTAAGTCTGTGGGCCTATATACACAAATATTACCCACCTACCCAAGATTTACTTAACCCTCTCACTGGTTCAGACATGTTAATTTATGGTTAAGTTTGTGGGCCTATATGTACTAATATTACCTACCTACCCAAGATTTGCTTAACCCATTCATTCCGTATAACCCAGTTTACTTAACCCCCAACTTAAACTTAAGTTCTTACAATCCCTAGGGATCGGATTTGGTTAAGTAGTCTATTTCATTTACCATGTCCATTTTTAATTAATCAATCAATTAATTAAAACCTTTCCCTTTATAGGTGTCAATACCTATTTTATACAATAATTTGAATTACATGTCATAATTGTTTATATTCAAATTACTCCATTTTTCTAATCATATTTCTCTTGACATCCTCATGTCACCCACATGTCACCCAAGGCACCCACTTAACCCCCTCATGTCCCACAACATATTTACTTTGGTTAAGTGTTTCATAATTTATTACAATCGTACCCCCTGTCGGACCTCTCACATTAGACTGACATTTGTGGCTGCTGGATTTGCCGGGCAGGTCCGGGCAGTCTTACACCACAAACGAGCCTAACCTCGTGTCCATACAATTGTTACGCATTTAGTTTGGGCCTTTGACCTCTCACATTGGGCTACCATTTGTGGCTGCTGGATTTGTCGGGTGGGTCCGGGCAGTCTTACACCACAAATGAGTCCAACCTCGTGTCTTAGGCAATTAATTATACATAATTAATTTCCCCCAATATTTGAATTACTTTCCCTATTCAAATTACAAATCATTTCCATATTTATTTATGTATAAATATGCCACCTTAATTATGTCCACTATTTATGGTACATAAATTGTACCAATTTACATCTCAAATTAATTTCATGCCTTTTTAGGCATTTGTGCCAATTCCCAATATTTAATATCCATATTCAAATTCAAATTAATCTATGTCCATAATTAAACTATGTCCATTACTACACATTAATTTTCCAATTAATGCCTTCATTAAATTTTTCGCCTTTTAAGGCAATTCACCTTAATTAATATCTCAAATTCGTTATATGCCTCATTTACATGCCAATTCACATTTATTAACATAATCAATATTTTCATCCCATATTTTGATTAATTATTCCTAATCAAATATGTTAATAAAATTCCAATTATCTTTATGACCATAATTCACATTAATTATGTCCATGTATCACTTTGCCAATTAATATCTCAATTTACATATATGCCTCTTTTAAGGCTATTACATCCCAGTTCACATTTATTAACATAATCAATATTTTTCCCATAACCCCCGCGGCATCGATTCGCACAGAATATATGATAGACTAAGAAATAGTCTAACACATGAAAAAGGGAAAAACACCACATATTCACATAACATTAAAAATAGGCCTAACTTGCATATGAGAATTTACCACATAACTTGCATAAAATCATAGATCTAAACATAGGCCTAAAAGGTATGAACCTGCATGTTATGAATAAGATTTTCATCACAAAATTTACATAGGCAATAACCACAAACTTGCATAACATGATTCATATTCCAAACTCATATTTTTATATAAACTTGCATATGTGATTTATGCAACATAACAATGGTGTAAATTTACCTCTCAACATATAAACTAGCATGTAAAGATTTAGCATATAACTCATACATGTCATAGCCTAACTTTTGATCTAAAATAGATGTCATAATCTTTACTAACTTGCATGTGATTTATGTCTAAATCAACATCTAAACTTGCATACATACATATGATCTATCATATGAATCAACATAACCAAACTAGCATTTAAACAACATGATGATTTGATTATACATAAGCCAATCATAGAATTACAACATAGATCATAACTTTACAACATGTATGATAACATCACAATTTAACAACATACTCATATCATACTGTCAACAATTCACATCATATCCATATAATCCACAATTATATCTAATCTTACTTAATTTAATAATTATCTTGATTAGAGAAATCGAACTTGCCTTTCGTGGTTAAAGAATTATGAACAATTGATCAAACTTGATGCAGAATTGTTGTAGCGACGTTAGTTGATTCGTTGTTGAAGCTCTAAGCTTGAATTAGGTTGAATTGATTAGCTATCTTCCTCTTTAGTTGGCGGCGGCTACACTGAGTTCCATGGCGACGACATAACGGCTTTAGTTTCAATTTTAATTAGGTTTACGGTTAGCATTAGGATGTATTTATAGGTGTAGGAAGTTATTTAGGACCATTAGATTAACCCTTAACCATGAGAACCAACCAAATGCAAAATCTGCATTTGAGAGAATCGGCCCACGGGTTGACAGCCAAACACCCTGGATTAACCCTTAGTCGACCCAGTGGGGCTTGGGTCGACCTCAAAAATGGGCCGGTTCGGTCATTCCCCCCTCCCAATTCGCTGTTTTTAACTTTTTTGCATATTTCTTTATTTAATTTTGAAGTTTATATATATATATATATATATCAATATATATATTTCTCTACGCAACCCATTTCACTTAATATTTTTCTAAAAATTAAGTATATTTTAATTTGTGAATTTTAATGTTATAAAATTACGGGGTGTTACATGTGCGCTATATGTTAGCTCAGTATCCTTATGATGAGCGGGCACAATGGCCTCCTCGCCCTTCCTAGGCCGCTTAACAGAAACCTTATGCTTGCCTCGCGAGTCGGTATCTTTCGGCAGACACCTTTCCCTACTGCTTTTTTCTTTAGGGGTGTTTGATCTTTTGACTGCGACGTGTCTTCTCCCCGATGGCCTTGGTAGCTTTTGTATCACTCTGGATCCGACCGAATGGGGGAGCGAGAGCGCGATATCCGCAACTGATAAGAGTCATGAGGCCTTCCATCCTCTCTACCCCGGCTTTCGCAGCGATCATGGTCAATATCAGAAGGGGGTCTAGTCATACTGCGACGAATTTTCCTGATGTCATAATGAGGGTGAGACATTGTACCTGCACAACAATGCAAGAGGAATTCAGAATCAGTATTCTCATGAGAAGTAAGTGTTGTGAAGTATGGTGCAATTGTGTTAAGTGCATCCTAAGTGGTGTGCCCCCCGACAAACCCGAGTCCAAAGCCAAGCCAGTATGAGTGGGCTCTTTGGCCTTAACAGGAGTAGTCTCCTCTGAAAAAGTAAAAACTAAAGGATTTGTGCCAAAATCCTCGGAAGTATAGATAGTTTCAGGTAGGTGGAGATCTCCTAAGCCCTGAAATGTAGGATCATCAGTAGTAGGGGCATCTCCTTGGGAAGCGTCTGTGGGCAGTTCTTTAGGAGATAGTAATTTCTCAGGAGAAATAGCATCCCCAGGGATGATGTACCCTTCTCGGTGCTTTTCGGGTATGGTGGCCAGCTCATCGTCTTGAGTCAAAGATGGGTGGTATTGTGGGGCTTTTTGAGCTCTCTCCCATTCCTGGAATTACATCCACTGGAGGGATGTATACATATGGACCCGACCCGTGACCTATGCTACGGATAATTGACAATAGCCCATGATGATGAAGGTATTCATCCTTAAGGAATCCATCGATGGTTAGAAATTTTTGGTCGCCATTAAGGAGTTGATGCATCCGATCAAAGTACACTTGACCCGATATTTTTTTTGGATTATCAACTGCAAACAAAAAGAAAACGGATTAATGTGTTGGTGTGGACATTTAGAGTTGAGATTTAGAAAACCAATGCTTTACTTGATTTTGTCCATCTCCTAGCACATCCCGGGTGTTGCCTTATATAAAACCATTCCAGCTTGGAATCGTCGGCCTCGCTGCTGAGCGACGCTAAAATTATTTTCCTTTTTGGGACTAATTCGAAGTAAGAGAAAGAAGGAGTTTCTTGAGTCTGATGCTTGAAGTTATAAAAGAAATGAAGTCATCGAAAGTGAGCTCTGTACCTAAGATCTCGCGGTATGCTACATATAATGTATATAGGTAAGCATAGGAGTTGGGATGCAGCTTCATGGGGGCAATCCACATCTGTCTTAGAAAGTCGAGAACAAAAGGAGAAAACGGTGGAATAGCCCCAACCATGCACATCAATCGGGTGATTGCCATAAATCCTTCTAGAGGATTATGAGGACGGTCAGTTTTCAACCTCACCAGAGTATCCCTTCTTAGTATACCATGCTTTAGACATATGCGAGCAAGTCTATCATCGTCGATCATTGATTCAACAGAGTCTGTTGGTGATTCCAAGATAATGGCAGACTCGAATTCGTCAGGAGCTCGGTAATCTCCAATCCCTCCTTCCTCCTCATAGCCCAGAGAAACTTTGCTATCCGAAGGTGTTTCGTCGTTATGCGTTCCTATTTCATAATCAAGGCCCTCATCGTCCCATTCAAGGTCTGAAGACGAAGATAGATCATCAATAGTAACTTTCTCAGAAATTCCTGCAACTTCCATCTTCTTTACCAATCTAGAAGAACGTCTTTCGGCCATGATCACTAGACTATCGAAGAAATAATAGCAACAATTAGAGTAAAGTTTCCCATGTCCCCCTTGTGTGTACATGAACTAAAGTATGCGCTACGTGTAACAAAAATGCAGAGCAAATACATGAAACCATAATGTATAGGGCCAACAAAGAAATAATGTTCAGAACGATTCTAGATATTTGCCATGTTTGAAAAGTGCTATCCTAACTGTTCGTCAAGTTGAAGGCTATGTCAAGCATTTATTAAGATAGTTGAAAAAATTCTTGCATATTAAGTTAGGCTATTTCGGTTCGGTTCGGACATCTGCAATGGGATCGGATTGGAGGGCAAAGTCGTGTTTCGATCGAATAGTGAGTTAAACCGGATCGGCTCGAATGTAGGCTTTCGAAGCGGATCGGATCAGTTTGAGTAATCTTTCTTCTCTTTGTCTCTTATTATCATCCGATCCGAACAAGTGATTTTTGTTTTCCCCTTCTTTTTTACCTTTCTCTGCTCCAACCCGATCTGATCTTGTAAACACCATCCGATCCAGTTAAGTGGGTTTTGTTTCCTCTTTTTTGCTTTTTCTTCTGCCCCAACCTGATCCGGTTATGTGAACACCTCTCCTTTTCTTTCACTTCAACGTTTCTTCATCGGAACCGATCCCAGCTTCTCTCTTCCCCTTCATCTACTTCCTTCTCCATCTCGCAGAACCAACGTTGAACCAGATTCAATTTCACAAAAACCAATCGAAGCCAAGCACTTACATGCTCAAGCCTACCATAGCACCTTAGTTCTCTCTCTCCATGCTTCAAAGTGGTGACAGAGCCACCA
Source organism: Allium sativum (assembly GCA_030737875.1). NCBI lineage: Eukaryota > Viridiplantae > Streptophyta > Magnoliopsida > Asparagales > Amaryllidaceae > Allium > Allium sativum. Next base: position 452,122,524 of record CM060924.1, read on the forward strand.
ACAACGACGGTGAGAAGAGAGGGGACCGAGGCATTCAAATCAGGCAACGTCATGATCGAATCATCCAGTTTTGCCACAAACGTAAATCGAAATTGAATACAGTAAAGTAATTCGAGCTTTTAACCTACCAATTTGTTTGATTTAAGAAAGAACGAGAAAAGTTTCGGAGCCTTTGAAATTCTAGGGTTTTGGTATGAATTCTGTTGGACGAGAATAATGAAAGAGGAAGATAGGGGAAAGATTTATACAAAGCTGCGGTGACTACTCGTATTCCCGATTTCCTCAATTTCCTCTAACCCAATCGGACCGGATGTCAAGCCCACAAAGGAACTATGGCCTGTTAGCCCATTGATAAGCAGCGTAGGAGGGAAACCCGTTCGAATCGGGATCCGAACCGAAGAAGATTATGCTCATGGACTTATCATGAAGGCTGAATTTGAGGAGAAATAAAGAAAAGCTTACCTCGAGGAATCATCCGACATTAAAAAGAAGCTCTTAAAGTTGTTCGAAAATGAAGTAAGTGATTCATATGGATTGTGGATATATGTAAGCAGCGAAAGCCGCGACTTTATGAAGTGACACAACACTACAAGTAAATGGAGGCGATCATTCAATGATTCTAGTTCAAAGGATATTTCGTGAACTACTTCAAAGCACACTTTACCTCAGGTAAGAGTGTACTTTGAGGGGGCAAAATGTTAGCCTAATTTGTGAACTAGGCTACACAAAGAGCAAATAGTGAAAAAGACAACAATCGAATCGGATCGGAGGAAGATAGCGCAGGAGGTAAGTAACGATCAAGAATGCAGAGATTACATCGGATCAGATCGGAAGAGTGTGGCAGCAACATCATAAAGCAGGTGGCTTCGGCGGTTCGGATCGAAGGAACACTTCAGCGGCATCAGAGGAAAGCAAGTATTCCCATCGGTTCGGATCGGATGAGTACGTCAGCAGCATCAAGGGACAGTGAGTTGCATCACCAGATCAGATCGGAGGCCCCGATCCGAACCCCTTTTTCCCTTTGAATCTGTAGCCGTTCCTGTGCATATCCCCTGAAGACTCGGACAAGATCTGACCATTTCTCCCACGATCTCCTAGTAAATCAATGCGCTGTAGCCATCTTGGAGCCTTCGAACCCAACTCTCAATGGATGGATGCCATGCAATTCCGAACCGGAGCAACTTCGAGGAGATTTTTCACTTATAAATACACCACCTAGAGGCATTTGAAAGGATCTTTTGGCAAATTCTCGGTCCATACTTCCTCCATAGCCGAATTCTACAATCATATTCAGATCAAAATCATCTTTCAAAGTCCATTTTTGAGAGATTTGAGTGAGTTTGTGTGTTGTAATTGTGAAGTTGAGTGAGAATCATTGCTGTGTTTGTATTCAAATCATCAATTAAAAGAAAACAAAGTGGACGTAGGCTCGTTAACGCCGAACCACTATAAATTGCGTGTTCTTTATTGCTTTTTGATTCTATTTCATTGAATTCATATCTAATTTGGGTGTTAGAGACAATTTTTGGTCTAACACTGTCCTTAAACCCAGTTGAGAAAAAGATTAAATCTTTTATTTAGATTTAATGAAGTGTACCAATTAAATGGTATTTAATTGGAATTGAATTTGAATTGATTTTTGGGTTTATCATGAATAGTGTTTTAAATAGCACTTGTTCTTTAACCCGATAATTAATGGAATGTAATTTTGGGTTGTCGTGACCGGTATCTTCAATAATACTATTCTTAGACCCAACGGAGTTAAGAAAATTAGAAACTAACTGGAGATTAGTTAATTTGAATGGTTTCTTGGGTATTGATCTGATGTTGGTTTCGGCCTTCGGGGTTAATACTTAGGGAATTGCTCACTTGCCAATTTACGGTTAAGGACTGATTGAAATGTGATGTGATTTTGGGGTTTATCGTGAACAGTGTTTTAAATGACATCGGTTCTTTAACCCAGTTAAAGATTAAAACTAAGTGGAGTTTAATGAATCTTTAATTAGATTGAAAAGATCGAGAATGGAGTATCACCAGATTTTCTTCAGCCGATAGTTAAATCTTTAATTAGATTTGAATGTGAAATGGTAATTGAATTTAGCGATAACACCGTGGTGTTAGATATGAAGTATGACCGGTTTTACTTCATGGGATGAATAGGTTGGGATTGGGAAATAAAATAAACGATTACTTCAGTGTGGTTCGCTAATCCCGACTAGTTGAATTGATGTTCGAAAGAAGATTGAAGAATAAATTTAAGTAATCTATCATTGATAAAATTAATGGGAACCTGTAACAACTCGTATTTTCAATAACCTGTAATAACATAAATGGAGGCAGAATTAAACTGTAAAATATGAATCAAGGGAAATGGGCTATGCCATTGCGTTCGTCTCGGAAAAATACGCGAAATAGAGACCGAGTTTTCGAAAATCGGAGTCCGTATGACCAAGATATGACCTCGCGAAGTTTCACGAAAAATTCCCAAATTAAAGTATACTTAATTAAGTGAAATGGGTTGCGTAGAGAAATATATATATATATATATATATATATAATTGAAAATTAAATAAATAAATATGCAAAAATGTTCAAAACAGCGAATTGGGAGAGGGAAATAACCGAACCGGCCGATTTTTGAGGTCGACCCGAGCCTGCTGGGTCGACTAGGGGTTAATCCAGGGTGTTTGGCTGTCAACCCGTGGGCCGATTCGCTCAAATGCAGATTTTGCATTTGGATGGTTCTCATGGTTCATCTTTAATCTAAAGGCCCTAGATGGTTCCTATACTTGACTTCTTCCCCAAGACATGCTTTGATGGCTTGGATTGAATCTAGGTTTAATCCTATGGCCTAAAACACTTGCCTAATCTATAAATAAGACCCTAACCTATCCTAAATCCTCATTATTCATTCATGCAACTAAACTATGGCAAAATTGCTCCTCTCATGGCCTCCACTCAAAATCCTAGCCTCCACTTCATTTCTATGAGAGGTTTCATGATCATGAGAGTGTTAGAGAGTTTCTATGTTAGTATGTGAGCCTCTCAAGTTGATTTCAAGGCTAAAGCTTTGATCTTTGTTCATAAAGATGGGGTTTTGATTGATTTGGAGCTTTCATTTTTGGGTTTTAGGATGATGACATGCATAGGCTTTGTCTCAATCTTTCATCTAATCGATTTGTGCCTTCATAGCAATGTAAGCCCTTCCCTACTCTTAGATATTAACTATGAAGTTAAATGTTCATGTTGAAAGTTTGGGTTTGATTAATTAGAATGATGCATGCTATCATGTTATGCAAGTTTATGAAGTCATTATCTTGATCTTATGAGCTAAAAGCCACAACCTTTATGTTGAAATGTTGCATTATGCAACATGAGAATCTTCATAATCATTATGTCAACTTGCATATGAAGTCATAATCCTTATATGATGATATATGCGAGTTTCTAGCCATCATTCCATGTCTTTTGTCACCATGATTCGCTTATGTACCAAGTTTGGGTTTATGCATGTTTTGAGGCTTAAGAATGTAACATGCAAGTTAATGAACACATTATGTCTCATTTGCCACCATGTTCAACTAGTGGCTTTATACCCCCTTTTGTCATGCCTTTGACAAGTTCCTTCTTTGAATCCATTATGCGAATTTAAAAGCGTTGGGGTCACATTATGGGAAAACATAATGACATGAACATGATTTGGGTAAATGGGTATAAACATGACAACATGTAACGTTAAATATGACATGTGTTTATACTTGAAAACATGACTTGAAATATAACATGGAAGTTGACATGTAAGTATGCATAAAAACATAAGCTTGGGAATTTACCTATTAAGTTAGGTCTACCCATTGGGAATTTACCTATTAAGTTAGGTTTACCCAATTGCTGGAAAACTTGACTATGAACATGACACTAGACTAAACATGAAAGTGGCCAACTCGAGGTTGGGTTGAGTTTGCAACGTAAAACTACCCGGAACCGACCGGCCTAACTAGTAGTTGCAAACAATAGGACCCAATGTGAGAAGTTGGTCATGTTGTGCTTGAACCCGAGGTTAGACCAAGTTGTGGTGTAAAGCTACACGGAACCGACCGGCTTAACTAGTAACCACAACAAAGTCTAATGTGAGAGGTTGGGGTGCATTAAGTAATTAATGCCACATGATAGGGTTAAGTTAATTTGATTAATGACTCTTAACCAAATATGACATGGGTAAATGGGTTAAGTAAATTGGTTAGGCTAATGATACTTAACAAAACATGACAAGGTTGGGTAGTATAAGTGATTTGATTTGCCTAATGACGCTTAACCATTTTTATACGACTAGTGGACGGGGATTAGGTTAACCAACACTTAATCAATCCAACATGATAATTTGGCAAGGTTAAGTAAGTTTTCTTAATGACACTTAACCATACAAGATGATTAGGGGATGGGGTTAAGTAATTTGCACCTAACTAATCCGACACGGTAATTAGATGGGGTTAAGTAATCCACACTTAACTAATCTAAACACGGTAATTCGATGGCGTTAAGTTAAACACTTAACCAATTTAAACTCGGTAGTTCAATGAGGTTAAGTAACCAATACTTAACCAACTTAACGTGATAATTTAATGGGGTTAAGCAACTTATACTTAACCAATTATACATGATGATTTGATGGGGTTAAGTAACTTACACTTAACCAATCGAATACGCGGACCTGATAAGGTTAAGTCACAAGACCTTTTTAGAATATACTTAACCATTGTAGTACGATTAGAGGATGGGGTTAAGCCAACCTATACTTAACCAATCCGACTCGATAATTTGATGGGATTAAGATAATCTATGCTTAATCGATCTAGCAAGATAATCCGATAGGATTAAGGTAAGCTAGTACTTGACCAATTTGACTTGATAGGGTTAAGTCATGAGCCTCTGGGTACACTTAACCAACTTGTGGGACTAAGTCTTGAACTTAAATACTTAGCCAATCTTTGACGTGATTCGTGGGCGGGTTAAGTCATGGACTTGAATGATAACACTTAACCCAATAGACAAACCCTAGCTAGAAGAACTAGGTAGAAAACCGTGGTTAATCAAGGATAACGGGAGAGGAAGCTAAGTGGTAAACCTTAGTTAAGGGTAACTAAGTAATAATTCTTAGCTAAGGACATAGGACTAATTCTCAAAACGATGAGTAACCTGATACGGTAGGTCATCGCTTAGTATACGAGGGGGAGCAAGTTATCTGACTTGGATAAAAGCTCCAGCGCACTGGGTGCCGAAGTGGAAGCTTCGGGGGACGTGAGGATATTCTTGGGATCCCTCTGTGGGCTGCAAGGTAATTATACTAGGCCCATGAGAGGTTAAGGTCTGCGTTAGAAGGACCAAGAGTATGCCTTGGTTGCTATGCGAGCAACCTAAAGACTGGGATGGATTAGCGTGGAGTCGACGATTCTTGTTTTTTCCCTGGATAGCGCATCGCCGACTACCTACCATCTTTAGTCAATCGTGTACGTGCGGAAAGGCAGGGAACCCCCAACAGACCATGTGCTTGCTATCGAGTCATGGGTGAGGTTGGCCCGTAGGAAAGTGGTCTATAGTGGGGCCGTGGAGTGGTTCTTATACATGATTTTTCTTGGATTGCCTTTCAGTAGTTGAGGGAAGGGTCACGTGGGACCATAGCCACGGGTAAAAAAACAGACCTTGATATCTGCATCGGCAGACGATTTAAAGCTCCCGACCGAGTTCTGTATTTCTTGATTTGCCCTGGCACGGAACTCGGATGGCACATTGGGGAACATGTGCATCTAGACATGGAAAACGATTCACGATACATACGTGGGATCAAGGGCGCGGTTGACGGGTGGCATAATCCCTAGTGGTCCTAGGTGGCCAAAACCCAAACCGAGACACGGAAACGTTGATTAGGTAGCATAATCCCTAGCGGTCCTAGGTGGCATAAATCCTAAGTGGACGCGCGATAGTTCATGGTAAGGAAACACAACTAGATCAAGGGTTGCAGTCCAAAACAACTTCAAGGATAAACCGTTTACATGGGAAAGCCCGTACAGCCTACGGCAAAGAACTGAACTTATACATGGAAAGAAACATATGAGTAACCTATATATGCGGCATATTAGGTTGACAGGGACCATTACACGACTTCTGAGTAAGGGTCATTCACGGATAACACGTAATACAGTTGGGATACTAGTACGGTAGGTGCAGAGCAGATATACAGGATAGATACCATGGGACGTTATACGTGATAGATATCTTGGAATATTATACTTGATAGGAACTTGACGATGTGATACCTTGTTTTGTCTTGACATCGTAATTTATCATGACATCTTAGTTTATCTGAGTTCAGTAGTTCATCCTGTTATTTTGATTTAGCTTACCTATCTTGTTATCATGCTTATGTTCATCTCAGTTTCTCATGTCAGTTAACTTTACTAGTTTTTATACTAATAGTAGATAGGGCTTACTCAGTCTTTTTGACTGACCCGTTTTGTTTCGCCTCTTTTCTTCCGTTCCCCCCCTCCCAGGTTACAGGGAGGAAACACTGCTGTTTAGTTCGGACTTCTTCTGCTTGAAGGTCATCATGGATGGCTTGGACTTTTCCTGGCTATGGCTACTTTACTGTTTTTATTTGGGGAATAATTTATGAAAAAGTCTTTATGCTTCTTTACTATTGCAAGACAGGTTTTGATGTACTCTGATGTAAAAGGCTTTAGACCTTATGTATTCATGTTTATGAAAGTTCGATTTTACTTCCGCTATTTTATATGTTCTGTCTTATGATATTTCTGTGCATGTTGACCAATAATGCCCCTCTAAAGCTAGTGCATTCCTTTGCGAGTGACCCTAGCGGAGGCAGGGTGTTACATTTGGTATCAGAGCAGAAGGTTACCAGACAGGGCAAAAGTTTTTAAAGACCTTCTGAAAACTATTTGAAAATCGTTTATAAAGAAGCATTTTTCAAGAAAATTTTCTTTTAAAAGAAAAAGGCTATTCCCCAAAGGCCATTAGCACTATCCTTGTTTCCTTAATTGAATCTCTTTTCCTTTCTTTCCTCCATCTGTAGTCACAGTGGTTTTAACTGTGATATTTCTATCTACGAAAGTGTTTTCCTTACGATGGAGGTGGTTCTCGAGAGACCAGTGGTCGCGTTATAAGAAAGGATAGTGAGGAAGAGGATAAAGGATACGAGCTTAAGGAAGAACAACTTGTTGGTATGGCTTAGTCCTTAAAGGAGGGAGAAAGAGGAACAATGAAACCCATGACGAGAGAGTACCTTTGGCGTGGTAAAACGGGTGGATAGTTAAGTATTATGGGACAAGGACAAGATCATCGGGAGGGTAATAGTGTGCTCTCATTTCTAGGGTACCTCGGAAGGAGGGTAACGATCTTTTTAAAAGTTTAGCTCTTCTTTTCTATCATCCCGCCAAGACTTTGTTTTGATCCCCGCATCATTTAAGTTTGCTTCGATAGTTGAGTCTCTGCACCTTAAGTACTAGCGTAATAGAGAATCCCATTTTTGTCTCCAAGTCCTATTGGAGAATCAGTCCATTTATTCATGGCTTGTTTGGATTTGAGAATGTCTATGTCAAGTGTTGAGCTTGGAAATAATGCTTATGTTTATAAGATATGGATGGATTCTAAGGATGAAGTGGTTATCCAGTAAGGGGTGCCACTCTCGGTTTTGATAGGAGGGTAGTTAGACTCTTGACTAGCCTTGGTAATACCCTCGGAGTCTCGTGTAACCTTTTGGGTTCGGTCATGATTAGTTACTTAGAATCCCGTGATGCCTTTATTGGAAATTTGAAGCCCGATCGAGTGTTGTTCACCGATAAGATGGATGGTTTATTTCCCTTATGCATGGGTTATGGAAATCACCCTAGTAAGTGCGCTTGGTAACCTGGTTGACATCTGTTTACTTTCAAGAAGAAGTTCTTCTACATGGAATACCTTATAGAATATAAACAAGATCCAAGATTCATTAGTGAATTTTGGAAAGCTTGCATAAGATCCTGCGTACGCAGTCATGTTTGCGCCAAGTATTCTAGAAAAAGGATAAGTGCAAGTGGAACGAGAGGCGACGAAGAAATGAGTTCCAGCTCATGTTATGGAAACAGGAATAAGAAGCTACAAAATCGCGAAGTTAAAAGACGACTTTGATGGTCAAAGACTAGATACGCGCATGATATCTCTTTTTGGGAGTATATCCTTGATCCCTGTTTTCTGTAGAGCTTACTTGTAGGCTATCTTTTGTGGACATCCTCTCAGTCCTATTTTCTGTTACAAACCCCGTAAGGAGTTTGTCCTGTTTATCTTCTCGACCCTGTTTCAGGGAATCCTAGGTAGAACCCTATGGATGTAAACATGTATTTGAAACATGTTTTGATTGATATGGTTGCAAGTGGTTGCTCGTGGATGCGCGAATACACATTAGATACTAGCTCGACTCGGTCACATTTCATATTGCATATGCAGGAGTATTTATACTTGTTTATGGATGAAATCGAATGTATTATCATGCGGTTGTCGCATATGAGTGAATGATTGTGCACGCATATAGTATCTATATGGCTAGGACTATTTGCATACATGTTGGATTCATGGCACTATACATATTTTGCATTAGAAAGATTATTCAGGCCTGATCATTAGCATTAGCTAAGGAACATGTACACACACGTTTTGCATATATTCATACAGCATTAGAAATCATCTAAGGACAATGGTTGCTTGTGGATGATGATTTGAGTAGATGGATGATGGATGGTAGGATATGTTCTTCCTAACTTGGAGATTTCGGGGACGAAATCCTAAAAGGTGGGGAGAATGTAACAACCCGTATTTTGAATAACCTGTTATAACATAAATGGAGGCATAATTAAACTGTAAAATCTGAATCAAGGGAAATGGGCTATGCCATTGCGTTCGTCTCGGAAAAATACGCGAAATAGAGACCGAGTTTTCGAAAATCGGAGTCCGTATGACCAAGATATGGCCTCGCGAAGTTTCACGAAAAATTCCCAAATTAAAGTATACTTAATTAAGTGAAATGGGTTGCGTAGAGAAATATATATATATATATATATATATATATATATATATAATTGAAAATTAAATAAATAAATATGCAAAAATGTTCAAAACAGCGAATTGGGAGAGGGAAATAACCGAACCGGCCGATTTTTGAGGTCGACCCGAGCCTGCTGGGTCGGCTAGGGGTTAATCCAGGGTGTTTGGCTGTCAACCCGTGGGCCGATTCGCTCAAATGCAGATTTTGCATTTGGATGGTTCTCATGGTTCATCTTTAATCTAAAGGCCCTAGATGGTTCCTATACTTGACTTCTTCCCCAAGACATGCTTTGATGGCTTGGATTGAATCTAGGTTTAATCCTATGGCCTAAAACACTTGCCTAATCTATAAATAAGACCCTAACCTATCCTAAATCCTCATTATTCATTCATGCAACTAAACTATGGCAAAATTGCTCCTCTCATGGCCTCCACTCAAAATCCTAGCCTCCACTTCATTTCTATGAGAGGTTTCATGATCATGAGAGTGTTAGAGAGTTTCTATGTTAGTATTAGAGCCTCTCAAGTTGATTTCAAGGCTAAAGCTTTGATCTTTGTTCATAAAGATGGGGTTTTGATTGATTTGGAGCTTTCATTTTTGGGTTTTAGGATGATGACATGCATAGGCTTTGTCTCAATCTTTCATCTAATCGATTTGTGCCTTCATAGCAATGTAAGCCCTTCCCTACTCTTAGATATTAACTATGAAGTTAAATGTTCATGTTGAAAGTTTGGGTTTGATTAATTAGAATGATGCATGCTATCATGTTATGCAAATTTATGAAGTCATTATCTTGATCTTATGAGCTAAAGCCACAACCTTTATGTTGAAATGTTGCATTATGCAACATGAGAATCTTCATAATCATTATGTCAACTTGCATATGAAGTCATAATCCTTATATGATGATATATGCGAGTTTCTAGCCATCATTCCATGTCTTTTGTCACCATGATTCGCTTATGTACCAAGTTTGGGTTTATGCATGTTTTGAGGCTTAAGAATATAACATGCAAGTTAATGAACACATTATGTCTCATTTGCCACCATGTTCAACTAGTGGCTTTATACCCCCTTTTGTCATGCCTTTGACAAGTTCCTTCTTTGAATCCATTATGCGAATTTAAAAGCGTTGGGGTCACATTATGGGAAAACATAATGACATGAACATGATTTGGGTAAATGGGTATAAACATGACAACATGTAACGTTAAATATGACATGTGTTTATACTTGAAAACATGACTTGAAATATAACATGGAAGTTGACATGTAAGTATGCATAAAAACATAAGCTTGGGAATTTACCTATTAAGTTAGGTCTACCCATTGGGAATTTACCTATTAAGTTAGGTCTACCCAATTGCTTGAAAACTTGACTATGAACATGACACTAGACTAAACATGAAAGTGGCCAACTCGAGGTTGGGTTGAGTTTGCAACGTAAAACTACCCGGAACCGACCGGCCTAACTAGTAGTTGCAAACAATAGGACCCAATGTGAGAAGTTGGTCATGTTGTGCTTGAACCCGAGGTTAGACCAAGTTGTGGTGTAAAGCTACCCGGAACCGACCGGCTTAACTAGTAACCACAACAAAGTCTAATGTGAGAGGTTGGGGTGCATTAAGTAATTAATGCCACATGATAGGGTTAAGTTAATTTGATTAATGACTCTTAACCAAATATGACATGGGTAAATGGGTTAAGTAAATTGGTTAGGCTAATGATACTTAACAAAACCTGACAAGGTTGGGTAGGTTAAGTGATTTGATTTGCCTAATGACGCTTAACCATTTTTATACGACTAGTGGACGGGGATTAGGTTAACCAACACTTAATCAATCCAACATGATAATTTGGCAAGGTTAAGTAAGTTTTCTTAATGACACTTAACCATACAAGATGATTAGGGGATGGGGTTAAGTAATTTGCACCTAACTAATCCGACACGGTAATTAGATGGGGTTAAGTAATCCACACTTAACTAATCTAAACACGGTAATTCGATGGCGTTAAGTTAAACACTTAACCAATTTAAACTCGGTAATTCAATGAGGTTAAGTAACCAATACTTAACCAACTTAACGTGATAATTTAATGGGGTTAAGCAACTTATACTTAACCAATTATACATGATGATTTGATGGGGTTAAGTAACTTACACTTAACCAATCGAATACGCAGACCTGATAAGGTTAAGTCACAAGACCTTTTTAGAATATACTTAACCATTGTAGTACGATTAGAGGATGGGGTTAAGCCAACCTATACTTAACCAATCCGACTCGATAATTTGATGGGATTAAGATAATCTATGCTTAATCGATCTAGCAAGATAATCCGATAGGATTAAGGTAAGCTAGTACTTGACCAATTTGACTTGATAGGGTTAAGTCATGAGCCTCTGGGTACACTTAACCAACTTGTGGGACTAAGTCTTGAACTTAAATACTTAGCCAATCTTTGACGTGATTCGTGGGCGGGTTAAGTCATGGACTTGAATGATAACACTTAACCCAATAGACAAACCCTAGCTAGAAGAACTAGGTAGAAAACCGTGGTTAATAAAGGATAACGGGAGAGGAAGCTAAGTGGTAAACCTTAGTTAAGGGTAACTAAAAAATAATTCTTAGCTAAGGACATAGGACTAATTCTCAAAACGATGAGTAACCTGATACGGTAGGTCATCGCTTAGTATACGAGGGGGAGCAAGTTATCTGACTTGGATAAAAGCTCCAGCGCACTGGGTGCCGAAGTGGAAGCTTCGGGGGACGTGAGGATATTCTTGGGATCCCTCTGTGGGCTGCCAGGTAATTATACTAGGCCCATGAGAGGTTAAGGTCTGCGTTAGAAGGACCAAGAGTATGCCTTGGTTGCTATGGGAGCAACCTAAAGACTGGGATGGATTAGCTTGGAGTCGACGATTCTTGTTTTTGCCCTGGATAGTGCATCGCCGACTACCTACCATCTTTAGTCAATCGTGTACGTGCGGAAAGGCAGGGAACCCCCAACAGACCATGTGCTTGCTATCGAGTCATGGGTGAGGTTGGCCCGTAGGAAAGTGGGCTATAGTGGGGGCGTGGTGTGGTTCTTATACATGATTTTTCTTGGATTGCCTTTCAGTAGTTGAGGGTGGGGTCACGTAGGACCATAGCCACGGGTACAAAAACAGACCTTGATATCTGCATCGGCAGACGATTTAAAGCTCCCGACCGAGTTCCGTATTTCTTGATTTGCCCTGGCACGGAACTCGGATGGCACATTGGGGAACATGTGCATCTAGACATGGAAAACGATTCACGATACATACGTGGGATCAAGGGCGCGGTTGACGGGTGGCGTAATCCCTAGTGGTCCTAGGTGGCCAAAACCCAAACCGAGACACGGAAACGTTGACTAGGTAGCATAATCCCTAGCGGTCCTAGGTGGCATAAATCCTAAGTGGACACGCGATAGTTCATGGTAAGGAAACACAACTTGATCAAGGGTTGCAGTCCAAAACAACTTCAAGGATAAACCGTTTACATGGGAAAGCCCGTACAGCCTACGGCAAAGAACTGAACTTATACATGGAAAGAAACATACGAGTAACCTATATATGCGGCATATTAGGTTGACAGGGACCATTACACGACTTCTGAGTAAGGGTCATTCACGGATAACACGTAATACAGTTGGGATACTAGTACGGTAGGTGCAGAGCAGATATACAGGATAGATACCATGGGACGTTATACGTGATAGATATCTTGGAATATTATACTTGATAGGAACCTGACGATGTGATACCTTGTTTTGTCTTGACATCGTAATTTATCATGACATCTTAGTTTATCTGAGTTCAGTAGTTCATCCTGTTATTTTGATTTAGCTTACCTATCTTGTTATCATGCTTATGTTCATCTCAGTTTCTCATGTCAGTTAACTTTACTAGTTTTTATACTAATAGTAGATAGGGCTTACTCAGTCTTTTTGACTGACCCGTTTTGTTTCGCCTCTTTTCTTCCGTTCCCCCCCAGGTTACATGGAGGAAACACTGCTGTTTAGTTCGGACTTCTTCTGCTTGAAGGTCATCATGGATGGCTTGGACTTTTCCTGGCTATGGCTACTTTACTGTTTTTATTTAGGGAATAATTTATGAAAAAGTCTTTATGCTTCTTTACTATTGCAAGACAGGTTTTGATGTACTCTGATGTAAAAGGCTTTAGACCTTATGTATTCATGTTTATGAAAGTTCGATTTTACTTCCGCTATTTTATATGTTCTGTCTTGTGATATTTCTGTGCGTGTTGACCAATAATGCCCCTCTAAAGCTAGTGCATTCCTTTGCGAGTGACCCTAGCGGAGGCAGGGTGTTACAGAACCTCTCCCTAAGAATGTGAAATTTAACAACTAACTGAAGATTAGTTAAGATGAATGGTTTCTTGTGTATTGTTCTGATGTTGGTTTCGGCCTTTGGGATTAATATTTGGGGAATTGTTCTCTTACTAATTTACGGTTAGTGACTGGTGAATTGGAATGATGTGTATGTTGTGTATTGTATTATTTTTCCGCTGCGATGTATTTAAATGTAATTTAAATCTCTGATATTTTCTGTATTTTATTCATTCATACTTTGGAATTATTGTAATTAACAATGAAATATTCTTCTGTCTGCGTTCTTTTGTGTGTTGTTCTCGAAGTATCCGCAAAGCTCTGATACCAAGTCACGTTAGAACCATACAAAAGAATTTTTATCTATATAGTAGCGGTGTAGAAATAGAATTTTTATCTATAAAGTAGCGGTATAAAAATGTGATTTTTATCCATGTAAAGTGATTATAAAAATGTAATTTTTATATACATAGCAACATTATAAAAATGTGATTTTTATATATGTAGTGGTTACGTGTCCTTACACCACTGGTGCCAGTTCCAACCTGAGCACCTGGAGGGGAAAAGAAGAAAAGAGGAGGAAACAAAGGGGGTCAGACATAAAGTCCAGCGAGTGCGATAACTTTAACAATATAATTACCAAAATAACTAGGCTAAGGCATAAGTTGGAAAATAAGGAAATGACTATGAACAATTGAGTATGGAAGAGTAAACAAGGAAACAAGATTGAACTAAGATAACGTTAAAGCGCACCTAAACCACTACAAGATAATTACTATATTTGTAACAACCCGGAAATTCTAAGCCAATTTAAAAAATTTATTTTGGCAATTTTTACGGATTTTGATTATTTAAAATGAATTATTTTAACTAATAATGACGGAAAATTTATTTTCGATAAAGTTAAAACTTATTTTAATTATATAATGAGCCTGAAATGACGCGGCAGTTCGAAAATTCGATTTCGAATTTCAAATGAATATACAGGATTCAAAATAAATTAGAATTGAACGAAACAAGAAATACTTGAATCTGGTTAATCATATCTTTCTAACGAAGTTAGGAAACCGAGATTTCACTTTAGAAGTTGAAAGATATGTCCAGTTCAAATCTTATAAAACTCGCTGTGGAATTTATATATATTTTATTCTATATAAAGGCCCTTAAAAACGGAAATTTTGCAAACGACCTCGGTTTTCGACAAAACCACTTTAGTTGGATCCAGGATGTCAAATTATTGCTAGATTCCAAAATTCATAATTTTCTGAATCAATATGTGAGTGTGGCGAAGTTAAACATGTTTGAACGGTTTCAGCCAATTTCGATCAACCAGAAAATGGCCATTTTTCAAATGGTCTCAGAATTCGATGGAATTAGTTTTGTTAGGACCGTATCGTCAATACGAAGCTAGAAATAATTTTTCTAGAATTTTTAGTGTCGGTATGTGACCCCGGTAAATTAAAATGTGTTTTTAAATTGAATATATAAAGATTTATATTTTAATTTGAACGGAAACTGATCGTAACAAGCGAATTGGCTTACGAAACATATCGTATTGTGTTCGGAATGGGGGTAATTAGCTAGGGACAACAGGCGGTGGGTCTCATTTGGAGATCAAAATTTAAAGTTACTTTTTGGGAATTTAATGTAAATAAATATATTATAAAACAAGGTCAAACCCTTTATCTCTTCATACTCAGTCAAACATGCCCTCCCCATTCTTTATCATTCACGCATCTGAAAGGAAGAAAAAGAAACAAAACCGCACCTTGTCTTCCGTCGCTCCACCTTGGACGCGCTCCCCACCACCCCGTTCAGAGTCCCTCCGACGATGGGCGATGGCCTCTTCCCCTCCTCCTCCACGTCGCTGGCCACACCCGTTCCCCACTCTTCCCCAATTCGAGCTCCAAGAAACCCTAGCCACCCCAAAACCCACCGCCACCCCCTTAGCCATTGCAGGCCCCAACGCCGCTACCCCGACCCCGCCTCCGGCCAATAGACCCCCCTTGCGCCATCAGTCCACGAAGAAGCCCCTCCCCGTTCAATAAAAAAAAGAGAAAGAATCTAATTCAAAGGTGATTTTTTTATGTATTTATTTAAATTTGGTTTATTTTAGTTTTACTATACATAACTATGTTAGAAGAATAAGATTCTGGTTAGAAAAGGTTTGATTTTTTATATACATAGAAAAAGTTTGATTTTTTATATACGTAGAAAAAGTTTATATTTTTATAACATGAAAAGTTTATATTTTTATAACATAAAAGTTATATTTTCAAATATAGAAAAGACAAGATTTTTAATATAGGAAGGATGATATTTTTAGAATAGTAAAAATACAATTTTTATCATGAAGAGAAGAATATAAAAATACGATTTTTAACTGTATAAAGATGCGATTCTATTTATGAAAACAAAGAAAGAAAAATAGAATTTTTATCTATATAGTGGCGGTGTAAAAATAGAATTTTTATCTATATAGCAGCGGTGTAAAAATAGAATTTTTATCTATATAGTAGCGGTGTAAAAATGTGATTTTTTTCCATATAGAGTGATTATAAAAATGTGATTTTTTATATACAAAGCAACAATATAAAAATGTGATTTTTATATATGTAGTGGCTACGGACAATGAAATTGATAAAAGGCGAGCACGAGGAAGATTTTCTACATTAGAAGAGTCTCTTCGCGACATTAGGTTTAGCTAGTCGGTGAGAATTCCTCACCTTTAATTTATTTCTAGTTTGAAATATATACTAGGATGCAGACGGTGCTTAGCAGCACCTAACATCCGTCGTCCACAGACCATGGATGACTTGTTTGTTTGATTGCTGTGTTGTGAAATTTGATCGTGTGAGGTGGAATGAAATAAAATATTTTATAGTTAAAAATGTGATTTTAACGTGCATATAAAATAAATAACAATAAACAAATCGGACGATTTGTTTATATACACTGATTTGACTGATATTGATTGGGACGATAAATTTTACACATCGCCCAACTGCACTAATAAAATCTGTGTTTGTTGATTTGAAACACCACACGGTATTGGGATGAAATTTGACGTACACTAGTCCTGATTGTTTAGTTGTATGTCAATCGATAGGTTGACAGACTGTGTAAGCATTAATTATTTATATTTAATGCTTATGCAGTTGTGTGGTGCACTCTTGATGATGGTTGATTATTTATTGTTGCTATTATATACATGTGTTGTAGAAAATCATATAATTAACATTATATGGTAATTGACTGGGCCTCATTCCAATTTAGAAAATAAATTCATGTGTTGAATGGAAAATAAATTCATGTGTTGAATGGAAAATAATTTCATGTGTTGAATTGAAAATAAATTCATGTGTTGAATAGAATAAACATTCATGTGTTGAATAAAAGCCGTGTTGATTAGATTGACGCCATTTTGACGTGAACGATATTTATATCGATTTTATTCATTTTTAAAATGAAAATAGGAAAGAAAGAGATTTCAAAATATAATGTTTTGAAAATATTATCATTTGTTTATCGATGATGTAGAATATTCAATTTTGATTAGAAATTGAATATGAAGTTGAAATCGTTTCGAAAACGAATTTAAAATGATTTATAAAATATGTTTTGAAAGGAAATCAATGAAATATATATAATATATTATATATATATATATATATATATATATAATGGCCTGAATAGAATGCGCCGCGTTGAGGCACTTCGCGAATTTCGACCATTGACTTCGAATGAACATTGCGGGGGATCTGACCGTTGGATTCTCCTAAAATTGGAACCGTTGGGTTCGTATCGAAAAGAGCTTTCTAACGAATATTAGAAATTAGAAATTAGAAATCTAACGGTTGGATTTGGAATTATGTCCAATTCAAATTTGGAAAAGGTGGTTGTAAGTGCAATTCGATGGCCGTTGATGGAAATTGACTGTACGAGCCTTGATAAAATTATTAAAAATAGTAATAATTTGTGTAGATTCATAAGAAATGATTAGTGAAGAATTGGGATGAAAAACTCCATATTTGAAAAGATAAAAATAGAATTTTAACGAAATGAACTGGATTTGAACTAGAATAATAATTTATTTATTTTTAAAATAAATAAATTGGATTTGAAATGGTTTTGAAAATAACCAGAATTTCCAATAATTGAATTGGAATGGAATTGAATTGAAATTGTCTTTGGAATATTTCAGTATTAGATTCCGTGATTATACAGATATTTTGGAGGAAATTTGGAAGTTATATTTTATATCCTTATTTCCAAAGCGATATTTGTGGGTTTCAGAATTTGATATTGAATATGAGCCGATATATTTTCTATTCAGAGCCTTGTATTTAATATCAAATGGGATTTGGGTTTGTCGTGAATGGTGTCTTCATCAACACTATTCTTAAACCCCATTGAGAAAAGATTAAATCTTTTTATTTAGATTTAATGAAGTATACCAATTAATTAATATATTAATTGGAATTGAATTAGAATTGATTTGTGGGTTTATCGTGAACGGTGTTAGACCAAAAAGTGGTTCTAACACCCAAATTGACTAAATTTACAATAAAATGAGATCAAAAACAGAAAAGAGACTTCGGATTTATAGTGGTTCGACATTAAAGAGCCTATGTCCACTTTATATCACTTTTCTTGATGATGTAGATGAAAATACAATAAGATATTCACTCAATCTCACTCACTTTTCATATACATTCACTCAATTATCTCACAATACACTTTGAATGATGATTTTGATTGTTTGGGAGTGCTAGAATTCGGTTCCCAAAGATACTCAAATTCTTAGAGTGCCAAAAGACCCCTTCAAGTAAGCCTTAGAGGTCTATTTATAGGTGCAAATTCTCCCAGAAACGGGTTCAGATCGGAGGTACGTGGCATCCATCCCTGGAGATGCGGGTGTGGAGCTCTCCAGATGGTGACAACGCATCAAGCGAATGGGAGAACGTGGAAATCATGCGTGTAACCGCTCCGCCTCTTTAGGAGAACATGGGAATGAAGCAGTATTCATTCTGTGCTCGGGTCGGATAGGCCAGGTAATTGGATTCGGATCGGAGCATCATATCTGATCCGGACCGGTTCGAGTTCTGTCTTTCCTCACTTTGTCTAGCTTTATTTTTCTCTGACTACATCCGATCCGATCCAGTTTCTAGGCAGATTATTCTCTAATATTTGATCCTTTAGCTTTGTGCAGCCTATTTCACAAAGTAGGCTAACATTTTGCCCCCTCAAAGAATGCTTCTGTTGAAGACGAAGCGTGCTTTGATGTTATCTTCTCATTGGTCTTTGAATTTGACTTTGAATTGTTGAGAAGTCGTTTCTACTGACATATAAAGACACGTTGCTTCAGAAAGTTGCATCTCTTGATGTCTATATATACTTTTCATAGTATGTGAATCCCTTTTTTTATTTTCAAACAACTTGGAGAACTCTTGTTAACATCCAGTTATCCTTCCAAGTGATATTCTTTTTTATTTTTCTTTGCATTTAATTCAATTCAGATGCTAAGTTAATATATGAAATCCCATTCGGTTCGGGTTCCGACCCGAACAATCTCACCTCTTCTTTCATTTGGTATCAAGTTAGCGGGCTAGACTACGTCACTAGGCTCTCATTCCGGTCTGAGCGGAGAAGTAGCAGGAATACGAGTAGTCACCGTAACTCTATATAAGCCTATCACCTTTTTCTTTCTTCCTCTCTTTTTTCCTATTTGCTTTTTCTCAGTCGATTGAATGCAGAAACCCTAGCCCTATGAAACTAAAAAAACCTCTTTATTAATCATTAAATCGAATTCATAAGTGAATCTTAAACTTGATTTTCTTGATAATAATCGATTTCGATTATGAATTACAGTCGGTTTGATCGATTTGGGCATGGCTTTGGTTCGATTTGCTAATACGGCCTCCTCTTCCCTCACCATCGTCGTTGGTGGCTCAGTCGCCACTTCGAGGCGCTGGGAAGATGGAATTAGGGCTCTCCATAATGGATAAAACCAATGAAAACTTAATCTTGGTTAGGGCCATGAGTACGAAATTAGGTTCTAAGTTTGAAAAAGAGGAAGAAGAAAGAGGTTGCAGGGGATCGGTTCGGGTGTTGGAGTGTGGATCATGGAGAAGAAGAAAGGGAAGAGAAGTTCACAAAATCGGATCGGGTCAGAGTAAAGAATCATGAAGAGAAGCTGGACTTACTCAATCGGATCAGGTCGGACTTGTAAACAGAAAGGAGGACAGGAATCGCCTTATTGGATCGGATCGGGAATTGAAACAAAGGAAGTAAAACGGGATGGCTTCTTAATCCGATCCGGACCATTTCAGAAGTCCTCCTCCGAACCGATCCGATTTTGGTCCCTGGACACCAATACTGATTCTCAGTTAAGATGAGGCCTTATCCTTCGATCCGATCCCAAAGCACACATCCGAACCGAACCGAAGAAAACAATCCAATTTAACACTTAAGAACTTGTTTATCTAGCCCATTCAATTCTTGACATGATCTTCCAACTTAATGGACAGTTAGGATAGTGCCTTACGAATCATAAACAAACATCGAGAACTGTTCTGAACATCATCGCTTCGTCAGAACTTTACATTACGCTTTCAACTGTTCACTTTACATTTCCTGCACACACCGTACACACTTTTGTTCACACATGTGCACAGAGGGACACGGGCTAATTTACTCTAACTTGTGTTATTACTTCTTCGATAATTTAGTGATCATGGCCGAAAGACATTCTTCTAGACTGGCAGAAAAGAAAGAGATCCCAGAGACATCCAATAAAGTCACTTTTGACGACATATCTTCTTCATCAGACCCTGAATGGGACGACTAGGGATCAGATTATGAAGTGGAGGGGCATAACAGCGAAACACCTTCTGACAGTGAAGTTTCCCTGGGCTATGAAGAGGAAGGAGGGGTTGGAGATACTCGAGCTCCTGACGAATTTGAATCTGCCATCATATTGGAATCACCTCAAGATTCTGTTGAATCAACGATTGACAATGACAGACTTACTTGAATACGCTTAAAGCACGGGATACTAAAAAAGGATACCCTGCTGCCGTCGAAGACTGACCGTCCTCATAATCTTTTGGAGGGATTTATAGCAATCACCCGATTGATGTGAATGGTTGGAGCTATTCCACCGTTTTCTCCTTTTGTCGTCGACTTTCTAAGACAGATGTGGATTTCCCCCATGCAGCTACATCCCAACTCCTACGCTTACCTGTATACCTTATATGTAGCATATCGCGAGATCTTAGGCACAGAGCTCACTTTTGATGACGTTCATTTCTTTTATAACTTCAAGCATCAGACTTGAGAAACTCCTTCTTTCTCTTACTTCGAGTCTGTCCCAAAAAGGAAAATAATTTCAGCACCGTTCAGCAGCAAGGCCGGCGATTCCAAGATGGAATGGTTTTATATAAGGCAACAGCCGGGGTGTGCTAGGAGATGGACAAAATCGAGTAAGGCACTGGTTTTCTAAACCTCAACTCTGAATGCTCACGCCACCACATTAATTCGTTTTCTTTTTGTTTGCAGTTGATAATTCAAAACAAATATCGGGTCAAGTGTATTTTGATCGGATGCATCAGCTCCTTAGTGGTGACCAAAAATTTCTAATTATCGACGAGGTCCCCAAGGACGAATATCTTCATCACCACCGGCTACTGTCCATTACCCGTAGCATAGGTCACATGTCAGGTCCATATGTATATATCCCTCCGGTGGATGTAATTCCGGAAATGGACGAGAGCTCGAAAGGCCCCACCATGCCACTTCGAACTTCACCTTCTCCAAGTTCGACTCAAGACAATGAGTTGGCTAACATACCCGAAAAGCACCGAGAAGGGTACATCACCCCTTGGGGATGCTATTTCTCCTGAAAAATTAGTGTCTCCTAAAGGACAGCCAGTAGACGCTTCCCAAGGAGATGCCCCTACTACTGATAACCCTATATTCCAGGGTTTGGGAGATCTCCCCTTACCTGAAACTATCTACACTTCCGAGAATTTTGGCACAAATCCTTTAGTTTTTACATCTTCAGAGCAGACTACTCCTGTTAAGGCCAAAGAGCCCACTCGCACCGGCTCGTCTTCGGACTCTGGTTTGTCGGAGGGGGGACACCACTTAGGATGCACTTAACACAATAGCACCCCACTTCACAACACTTACTTCTTATGAGAATACTGGTTCTGAATTCCACTTACATTGTTGTGTAGGTAGAATGTCTCGTGCTCACTATGACATCACAAAACTACGCCGCAGCAATACCAGACCACCTCATGATGTTGAGCATGATCGTCGCGAAAGCCGCGGTAGGGAGGATAGAAGGCCTTATGATTCTCATCAGTCGCGGACCTCACGCTCTCGCTCTCCCATTCGGTCAGATCCAGAGCAATATAAGGGCTACCAAAGTCGTCGAGGAGATGACGCGTCGTAGTCAAAGGACCAAATCTCTTCTCAAGAAAAATGTAGTAGGGAAAGGAGCCCGCCGAGAGATACCGACTCGCGAAGCAAACGCAAGGTTCCTGCTAAGTGGCCTAGAAAGGATGAGCAGGCCATTGAGCCCTCCACACATATGGATACCGAGCTGACATTCCCTGCACCTCCACCATTGGATGCTGAAACTGCAGTTAAGCGGGCGTATCTGGAGGAGCAGTTTCCTGAACACTACTTTGAAAACTTGTCTTTCTTACCTGCACTTAAGCCTATTTCCTCGAGGTGGGTAGGTGAGGCCAAAGAAAAAATTGACGCAGTCAAGAAACAATATTCAGAGATGTTTAAGTATTCGCGTAACCTTTCCAGAATCATCCAAAATCTAATCACGAATACTAACTCGACGCAGAAGACCGCAGAAGATGACGCAAAGGCCTTGAAAAATTTAGGGAAAGACCTTGAGGATACATAGGCCCAACTTGCTATCGCTCAATAGGATGCTGCTAGTTTCAAGCAACAATTTGAAGATCTACAAAAACGTTATCATGACTTGCTCGAGTCCCATACTCAAGAGCGTTCAGAGCTGAAAAAGCAAGCAGAAGACGCCAAGTCAGATACTGCCAAAATGCAACTTTCTTACGCTGACCTTGAGCGAGAAAAGGCCGAGTTAGCAAAGAAGAACACCGAATTGGAGAAGAAAAACGCTGACTTGGCTTCCAAGTTGATGGAGGCCGAGAACAGGGCTGCCCTGGTAGAGGGTAACGTTGAAAGTGTCATCAAGTCAGCCGAAGTGTCCCGCAAGCAGCTGGCAGAGAACCAGGAGGATGTGCAATGCTTTGGTGAATTACAGATCGAATTTTTTGCACATATAATCCATCACCGAAACATCTCTTGGATCGATGATTATCCGACTACCTTGTTCCATGTGTGGAGCCAAATTTTTGAATGGGAAAAAGTAGAACTCAAGGTAGATTCTATCGAAGAGGACAAACTCATGGAAAAATATCTAAGAGATGACGAGCCAGCAAGTCTAGCTGAGGGGCGTCGCCTGATTGCTGCTGCCACAGAGGAGGAAAAGCGGAAGGTTAAACAAAAAGACATCTTGGAGGCTGGTTCTTCTTCAACTGCCGCTGAAACTTCTGAAGTAGAGGGATATGATCCCGTAAACCCGGCGATCCCTCAGGCATCTCTTTTATCTCCCATTCCTGAGTCGGTTTCAGAGACGGCAGCTACTCCAGCTGAGAAATCATCGGAAGGTATTTCTACCTTTTCACCCCAATTCGTCAAAGCTATCTCCACTTTCCATCGCATAGTCGGGCAATCGATGAAGGACCCTTTATTTTCTCCCGAGTTGATAACTATTGCTTCACATTCTGCATGTGCTGAACCATCTGAAAAAACAGACGTGCCTCAGGGGACCGCCGCTGGAACAGAATCCGCGGAGAAGGCCGAGGGAGAAAAGATAAGGCTCATGCTCCCCATGATGACGATATGATAGCCGCCTTGAAAGATGATGGCGGTGGAAAGGAGCATGAGAAAGACCCTGAGGTGGCTATAGTAGGGGACTCAAGGAACGCCGATGACATCACTTTAGCTGCATTGAAAGCTGAACAAGACAAACGTATGCAGCTTAAAGTTGAAGACCTAGACCCGGAAAGCCTTAAGCCTCTCGCTGTAGTGGATGCTGGATCAAGGTTAGTTGTTAAGCTTTCGACTAGATCTATTACAGAAGAACTTGCTAAAAAGTCTTCTCTTGATTCCAGCATTCCGACTCCCGGGAAAAAATCAACCGATACTAGCACTTCAGTCACAGGGAGGAAAAAACCAAGGCGCGTTTTAACTGATGCTGAAAGAGAGGCGAAGGATGCTTAGACGGCTGCTAAAAAATCCAAGTCCACTTCAACATCTAAGTGATGAAGTGTTTTGCTTTATTTTAGCATTTAATCGGCCCACAATTGTTGCAGCGAGTGTGGCCCTTGCATCTTTTTTTTTTGCCTGTTTTCCTGTATAAACTCATATGTTTGTATATGAATAACAATAATTCATTTCCTGCAATGCCTGTTAGTCGTTAGTTCAGTACTTATGTAAAAATACAAATGCATGTTCTACTAAAGTTGTGCAATGGAGTCATAGTAGAGGGGAATATGCGTGTACATATATGCACCCAGTCAATCTTGAAAAACTATTCAAGATTAAATTAAAAAGTCCGAATGTCCCCAATTCTCTGATGGGGGTCACATTCCTTTCTTCATTGATGCCTGTTCTTTTCTGGCATCTTTTATACTCTCCTGTCTTATATTCAGGTTAGAGTTCTTGCTGAGTTGGTCTCTCATCTGGGTACACCTTCACGCCTCAGAGGACGTCGTCTTCCCATCCTTTATACTCTCTCTCAATTCTTGAGAGTTAGAGTTAAGAATGTTGTCTTCCCATTCTTTTATGTCTTATTGTACAAACAGTCATTGTGTTTGTTCCTGCATATAAGCCATCTCCAGCTTTCCAGATTTTAATTTAACATCCCGTATTCCACAGTCATAATAGAATAATAGTTGAAGATATAAATAATGCAGGAAAGTAAATGGCACACGATATTTTTATAGTGGTTCGGCTAAGTCGTAGCCTACATCCACTTTATAGTCCTTTGTTCGCATCAACAGACTTTTCTAAGGCAAGTCATGCCTTTTTACAGGGTTCATAAAAAAACAAAAGAAAATGCAACATTCCTAATTCAAATATCGCATCAAGTGTTGGGCATTCCAAGCCCTAGGCACTTCTTCGCCATCTACGGTCGTTAACTTGAAGGCTCATGTCTCAAGTTTCCGTTGGACGACGAATGGTCCTTCCCACTTTGGACCGAGATGAGGAAAGGATGGAAAAACTTGCTTTAGCACCAAATCTCCCGGTTCAAAGGTTCTAAAACGAACTTTCTTGTCATAATAGCATGCCATATGAGGTCGATGTCTTGACGCACGCAAGTCTGCCTCGTCCCTTTTCTCTTCGACTTCATCAAGGGACTCGAGGAGGAGTGCCTAATTCTTCATTGGGTCATAATATGTCACCCTGTGAGAGGGAAATTCAAGCTCTACCAGGATTACCACTTCTAAACCAAATGAGGGAGAGAAAGGAGTATGGCAGGTAGTTGTCTTAAACATTGTTCGATATGCCCACAGAGCCAAGGGTAATTCATCCACCCATTTTGCTTTTGCACGTTCGAACCGCTTCTTGAGAATGGACTTTATGACTTTATTTATTGCTTCTACTTGCCCATTCGACTGCGGATGGGCGACTGCAGTGTACCGCTTGTCGATCTTGTATTTCTGGCAGAAATTTCTGAATTCGGCACCATCGAACTGGGTCCCATTATCAGTTATAATGGTCCTTGGAATCCCAAATCGGCATATGATATTTTTAACCATGAAACTTATCACCTTTCTCGCTGTGATTTTGGTTAAGGGCTCAACTTCCACCCACTTCATAAAATAGTCTACGACGACTATCGCAAACTTCGCTCCTCCTTTGGCAATCGGTAGAACTTCGATGATGTCAATTCCCCACATGGCAAATGGCCACGGACTCACCATCGACTTGAGCTGGGTCGATGGTGCTCTGGGGATCTTGGCGAACCACTGGCATTTGTCGCAGCGTCGTGAGTAATCGGCTGCATTTTTATTAATTGTGGGCCAGAAATACCTATACCGCAATACCTTTTTTGCTAAAGTCTAGCCCCCCGTATGATCTCCACACTCACCTTCTTGTACTTCCCTTAGTACACGCTTGATGTCGTCGTGCGCTATACATCGTTACATAGGCATAGAAAATACTTGCCGACAAAGGGTATCATCTTGAAGGATGTATCTGGTAGCTTTGCGAACTATGGCTCGCCTCTCACTCTTCTTTGGCGGGAGTACTCCATTTCTGAGGAAATTCTTGATTGGGGTCATCCACGACTCCCTCTCCGGATATGCATCGAAAGCTAATTCAATTTCCGTTAACTCAAAGCTTGGCGATCCCAACGTCTCAATTGGAACCATTTTGGTTTCCTCCGGATTGTCGGAGCTTGCCAGCTTCGCTAGCCGGTTTGCCTTCTGGTTTTCAGCTCTTGGGATATGCATTATGTTATACCGTTCCAGGTTGCTCAACAGCTCCTTCACGTTTCCAATATAGGTAATAAGTCGAGGTCTCCGGGCCACAAACTCCTTTCGTACTCGATAGACGACTATTTTGGAATCGCAGAATATATCCAATGCCTTTATACCGAATTCCTTAGCAAGTTTCAGCCCGACAATCAGGGCTTCATATTCAGAGTCATTATTGGTTGCTGAAAATTCTAGTCGCAGAGCATAATATAACGATCGTCCTTTAGTAGTAACTAAGACGACTCCAGCTCCGGACCTTCGGTCGTTCTTGGCTCCATCTGTGTACAACTTCCATGGATCTAATTTTAATTCCTCCTCTGATTTGACCACCTTATCATCGATCGTCTCTTCCTCCAGAATTGTGAACTCTGCTATAAAGTCAGCTAGAGTTTGCCTCCAGATCGATCTCCGCGACTGAAAGTTTAAATCAAACTGACTTAATTCAATATTCCACTTGATCAACCATCCTGATGCTTCGGGTCTTTGCAACACCTGTCTCAGAGGCTGATCAGTGTATATGGTTATTGGGTGAGCTTGAAAATAATGGCGAAGTTTTCGGGAGGCGATCAGAAGGCTGTAAGCAAGCTTTTCAATCCTTGGGTAGTTACGTTCTGCAGCTGCCAATTTCTTGCTTACGTAATATACCGGTCTTTGCACCTTGTCTCCTTCCCTGACCAAGGCGGTGCTAATGGCGTTAGCCAATACTGCTAGATAAACAAACAGCTCTTCGTGATCCACCGGCTTCGACAAAATCGGTGGTCTCTCTAGTAAGTCCAATAGATTTCGAAAGGCCTCAACACAGTTTGGAGTCCATTCGAAATTTTTCTTTCACCTTTTTATCAAGTCAAAAAAGGGACGCATTTGTCTGTTTCTTTGGAGATAAATCTACTCAATGCAGCTACTTTCCATGGAAGACTTTGGACATCGTTGATTGTTCATTGTTCCTCTATGTTCCTTATCGCTGCTATTTGACTGGGATTGATTTCAATCCCTCGAGAACTCACGATGAAACCTAGAAACTTTACAGATGCCACACCAAACGAGCACTTCAAAGGATTTAACTTCGTCTGTTACTTTCGTAGGATACCGAACATCTCTGCCAAGTCTTGCGTATGGCTAGAGGACTGTCTTGATTTGACGAGCATATCGTCGACATAAACCTCCATAGTCTTCCCTATTTGGTTATAAAACACCCTGTTCACCAAGCATTGGTAGATATCTCCAGCATTTTTCAATCCGAACGGCATGACTACATAGCAATACAACCCCAAATTTCTAATGAAGCTCGTGTGCTCTTGATCGGGCACATGCATGGGAATCTGGTTGTATCCGGAATATGCGTCCATAAAAGAAAGAAGTTCGTGTCCCGCCGTCGAATCCACAAGCTGGTCTATTCTGGGGAGTGGGAAGATATATTTCGGGCAGGCTTTGTTTAAGTCTAAAAAATCAATGCATGTCCGCCACTTTCCATTTGACTTCTTAACCAAAACAGGATTCGATATCCTGTCGGGATATGTCGAATCTCTAATAAATCCGTTCTCTTTCATCTTTTCCACTTCTTCTTTCAGAGCTGCCGATCTCTCTGGGCCCAGCACACGTCTCTTTTGCTTTACAGGCGGGTGTTTTGGGTTTATACTCAGCGAATGACTCATGATGGATGGTGATACCCCACACATTTTAGCGTGGGTCTAGGCAAACACATCCAGGTTAGCCTTCAGAAAGTTAGCCAGTTCTTTGGCTCGGTGCAGATCCAACTTGGATCCAATCTTCAAAACTTTTGCTGGATCAGCTTCATTAATGGGTCCATCCATTGTCGTTTCGTTAGGAGTTGTTTTTCTATCCTCATGTTCTTCATCTTCTCTAGGATCCAGTCTTCAGGCATTCCCTTGGGCAACTCCTTCGGGGCTGATCCCTCTAATTGCTATGTCGAACACTCCTTTGGAGGACGTGAAGTACTTTTAGTCTCGATGTTGAGTCCCTTCATCAGCATCTTTAATTCAGCAATATAGCAAGCTCGTCCGAAGACTTGATCTCCCCTCATTACTCCTGTTCCGGCTTCAGTTGGGAACTTTAGCAATAAGCACCACGGTGCAATACAAGCCCTGAACTTTGCCAGGGTAGGCCTTCCTAAAAATGCATTTTAGGGCGAATCTATATCTAGCACTACGAACTGAAGCATTCGTACTCTTCGACGAACCCCTTGTCCCAATATTACGGGTAGTTCTATATACCCTATTGGAGCTGTCGGTGCCCCGTTGAAGCCTCGAATCCAACCTTCACAGGGCTTTAAATCTGCAGACTCGAGTCTCATCTGATCAAACTACTTCTTAAACAAAATGTTGACAGAGCTTCCATTCTCAACTAGTACCTTATGAACCAGTGTCAGCCCAATGGTAGTGGTAATAACCAACGGATCTTCGGTAGGTGATTGGATTCCGGTGTTGTCTCTGCTACGGAACACTACATCATCGAACATTGTCTTCTGCTATTTCATAGGGGTGATATCTTCCAAATCATCACACTCGTCCACATCTATGTGCTTAACCGCATTAACGTATTGGTCCATTGCTCTGAAACTATGGATAGCTGGATGGAGTCCACCTACTATGGTGTTAATGACAATCTCTTTGCCTTTTTGTTGCGTTGTAGGCTTGGGAGCAGACTGATTCTAGTTTGGGGCCTGTCCTCCTTGCCCCATGTCCCTCAGGGCAGCCTTATACTCATCCAACTTACCTTCACGCAACAACTTCTCAACCAAATCTCTCAAGTGTCGACATTCGTTCGTTGAATGCCCGTAAGTTCCATGAAATAAACAAAAATTTCCAGAAGCGATTTCTTTCTATGTCGAATCTCATGGCGGCAGTTTTTTGTATTGCAAAACATTATACGTGTCCAAATAAACGTTCTCTAACCTATCATTCAACGAGGAATAGTTTTCAAAGGTCTGGAATCGGGGTCTTTTATCAGAATTACTTCCTCAGTTCATGTTTCTCCTATTACCATTCCCATTACGGTTGTTGTTGCCCCCGTTTCCATTATTATTGTTTCCATTATTGTTTCCAACATTCACTTCGACTTTCCCAGAGCTTTCTCCAGACTGCTTTACGGCAACATTACTCTGAACAGCTTCTTTTGAGGCCACTCCGGACTTCCTCTTTCTGTTTGCCCTTGCTTCCTCCCGTCTTAACTGAATATTGGCCTTCTCATAAAACAACTCTCTTGTGGGAGGCGGCTTCCCAGAAAGATAATCTTCAAACTCTGAATCAGGATCAAATCCTTCCATTAAGGCCATCAAGATGGTAGGCTCATGCGTGTCGCTGACTTCTGTTACAGCTAAATTGAAACGGTCTAGATACAACTTCAAGGACTCACCCGACGCTTGCTTAATTCTCGATAATTCGATAATATTCTTAGACTTTCGGGTGTGAAGTCGGAATTGATTCATAAAACATTCACTTAGTTCTTTGAAATTCGATATCGATCGAGGAGGAAGTCGGGTAAACCATAGTAATGCTACGTCTTCTAAGTAAATCGGGAATGCCTTACACTTCACAGCGTCAGGGGCAGCTGCAGCATTCATAAGTCATGCGTATCGCATCAGATGTTGTCCCGGGTCAGTTCTCCCGTTATATTTGTCCATCTGCGGCAAATTAAAACATCGGGGAAACTGAAAGTCAAGAATGTCATCAGTAAAGGGAGTATGGCTTCGCTCAATACCATAATCTTCATTGGTTTAGTTTCGACTCTCAGACATGATCTGGCGTACCATAGCCTATACATCAGCATTGGTCAAGGGCCGTTCAGGCTCCCTGGCTCTGATGTTCAGGTTTCCTCTGGGCTCCTGATCAGGGGACACCCTCCTTCTTCTAGCGGTTTCTGCTCTGCTTTGCTCCCTACTTTCTCGGTCAATCTTGGGAGGAAGGGGCTGAAGCATTAGTCCCTAAGTGGGGTTGGTGAGGTTAGGATCTCTAGGTAAAACATGGGATCCTCGCATTGGTAATAGCATAGGCTCTCTCAAGCCCGGGTCATCGGGTCCTATCACACGAGCAGCGTCTTCGCGGGATCCTAGAGATCCGAAAGTCATTTGTTCCAAATTCTGAGGTCGTTCGAGCGGCCTTCTTTCACGGGACCGTTCTTCCTCAGAAGAAGAAGACTGATCCATTGTAGTGTGATGAACGGGGGAAGGGGTTCTCTGCCTGCGAAGCTCGCCAATTTCCCTACTCATTATTCTCATATTCTCTTGCATCATAAGGTTGGTGCGCTCGTGGATTCTCATAGCCTCTTTAGTGCTCTCAAGCATGTCGAGAAGGCGCGAAAAATCTCCTTGGGTGATAGGCGCAGATGGATTGATCTGGTCATTGGTCCTGGTGGCTGGAGTCGGAGCATTTGGAGGGGCTCGAAAAGAGGTTCCAGCATCACCTAGAGTCGGATCGGATCGGAGCAAAGTGACCTGGCCGGATCAGTTCGGGTTGGGGGTGCGCACCTCTTCAACATCTTCTACTCGGTTCGGATCAGAGCTCTCCCTCCGCGATCGGTTCCGATTTCCTGAGCCAGTCCGATCCGCTCCCGAGCTTTGCCCACGAGATCTCGTCAAGACCGGGTTTTGCTGATCTTCACCAACTTCGTTCCCTCGACTGGTTTGAACTTCCTTGCCTTTTCCTTTGGCCATAATTCTTCAACAATCAACCAACAAGTATTTAAAAGCGTCGGAAATTGGGGATTAACTTCTTTGAACTCAACCGTCCATAAAGTAGAACGATAATCCAGAAAAACAGAGAATTCGAATTGTACTCAGTTAAAGCACCAAAATGTTAGACCAAAAAGTGGTTCTAACACCCAAAGTGACTAAAATTACAATAAAATATGAGATGAAAAACAGAAAAGAGACACAGGATTTATAGTGGTTCGGCGTCAAAGAGCCTACGTCCACTTTATATCACTTTGCTTGATTATGTAGATGAAAATACAATAAGATATTCACTCAATCTCACTCACTTTTCATATACATTCACTCAATTATCTCACAATACACTTTGAATGATGATTTGGATTGTTTGGGAGTGCTAGAATTCGGTTCTCAAAGATACTCAAATTCTTAGAGTGCCAAAAGATCCCTTCAAGTAACCCTTAGAGGTCAATTTATAGGTGGAAATTCTCCCAGAAACGGGTTCGGATCGGAGGTACGTGGCATCCATCCCTGGAGACGCAGGTTCGGAGCTCTCCAGATGGTGAAAGCGCATCAAGCGAGTGGGAGAACATGGGCAATCATGCGTGTAACCGCTCCGTCTCTTTAGGAGATCATGGGAATGAAGCAACTTTCATTCTGTGCTCGGGTCGGATATGCCAGGTAATGGGGTTCGGATCGGAGCATCATATCCGATCCGGACCCGTTCGAGTTCTGTCTTTCCTCACTTTGTCTAGCTTTGTTTTTCTCTGACTACATCCGATCTGATCCGGTTTCTAGGTAGATTATTCTCTAATATTTGATCCTGTAGCTTTGTGTAGCCTATTTCACAAAGTAGGCCAACAAACGGTTTTTTAAATAACACTTGTTCTTTAACCCGATATTAAATAGATTGTGATTTGGGTTTATCGTGAACTGTGTTTTAAATGACATTAGTTCTTAAACCCAATAAAAGGAGTTTTAATGAATCTATAACTAGATTGAAATGTGAATTGATAATTTAAATTATCAAATTTGGAAAATGATTGAGAATGGAGTATCACCAGTTTTGCCCCAAAGTGATAGTTAAA
This sequence comes from Allium sativum, assembly GCA_030737875.1. Taxonomy (NCBI): domain Eukaryota; kingdom Viridiplantae; phylum Streptophyta; class Magnoliopsida; order Asparagales; family Amaryllidaceae; genus Allium; species Allium sativum. The sequence continues at coordinate 452,154,333 of CM060924.1, forward strand.
TCTTTAATTAGATTTGAACGTGAAATGGTAATTAATATTTACCGATAACACCGTGTTATTAGATATGGAGTATTACCAGTTTTGCTCCATGGGATAAATAGGTTGGGATTGGGAAATAAAATAAATAATTACTTTGGTGTGGTTCGCTAATCCTGACTAGTTTGAAATGATATTCAAAGGGAGATTAAAGAATAAATTTGAAATAATTTATCTTTGATAAAATTAATGAGAACCTTTCCATAAGAATGTGAAATCTAGAAACTAACCGTTGGTTAGTTAAGATGAATTGTTTCTTGGATATTGATCTGATGTTGGTTTCGCCCTTCGGGGTTAATATTTGGGGAATTGTTCTCTTGCTAATTTACGGTTAGTGACTGATAAATTCGAATGAAGCATACGTTGTGTTTGTATGACACTTGTTTATTATATATGCGGGTTATTCAGAAGGGCTTGTACCCATTCTGAATAACCGATTCGACGATAAGTCAAAGATGAAGACGGTGGTTGAAGACCGGAAGTCTTCACATTGTTTGGGTGATTACTAATGATTTTGATTGGGCTGTACACCCAAGATGAGGGAATCAGTCGGTGATCGTCCAGACATACTTGGAGATCGATGGATATGCGAGGAAAGTGCCTCCGGTTTCATTCAAACCTAGAACGAACTTATAAATGGACTTTGTGTCTGACAGTGGATTTTATTCTGTGTTGATTGATCTCTATTAAATATACATCTATTTGGCGGTGGAGAATTTATTCTTTTGCTTAACACCCTTCTCTGGGACGTACGAGCTCAGAGGTTGTATATCAATGGATATCATTCGCATGGAGTGAATTGCCAATGTGGCATGCCTAAGTGGCAAATGATCAAGGCTTCTGTTGAAAAGCAAAGTCTTGTGGTTGATGATCAAAGCACGGCCTGTGTGGCGCAGCTTTGTGTATAACATGAATTCGCGAGCCTCACGCCTCGGTATGAGTCAAAAACGGGATAATGACTGCAGGGAGAGCACAACGTTTCTTTCTAGCTATGGGTGGTGTCAGTGCTTAAACTGGCTAATATTTATATTAATTTTACCTATGTGGTTATTGGAATGCGAGGCACCTCGATTTTAGGTCTGTTAGGACCGGGAAACATGTGTTCAGGAATAATTAATCCTCAAACGTAAGGGAGGACTGGCCCTGATGCATCCGAGGGTTACGCAGATAGAGTAGTCCTGATACATTTGCTAGATTGTCTCGAAGGGGAAAGGAGCTTGCCCCTTGCCTCGGCTGATGACAGAAATCCAATTTCCAATACGAGATATTTCGGTTTTATTTGTAGATCCTAGTATGGAGACGTAGTGTGATGGGGCACTTATGCCGTCTATGATTGATATTTATGATTGTATATAAAATCAGAAACTAACTGGAAACGAGCTAAGATGGGTGGATTCTTGGGTATTGTTCTGATGTTGGTTTCGGCCTTCGGGGTTAATACTTAGGGAATCATTCTCTTACTAATTTACGGTTGGAGTCTGATTAAGAATCAGAAGATAAAATTTCATGTATCAAGCATTCTTTGGCTGTTATAAGGTAAAACCCTATCCTCCGGCTTGCGTTGCATTGTGTGATGGGACATGAGTCTTATAACATCTTCATTTTTCTTTACTTAGCATTGTGCCGTTTGTTTTATGCACTGGTATTCTTAGGAGGAAACCCGTTCCGTGTTATAGGCGTGGTCCCCTGATTTACCAAACTTTAAAAACCAATATTAATAACTGTTTAAGTTCTCACACCTGTCACATGATTGACCTGGAGTTTATTGTTTTAACCTAAACTCTGGGTGCCCTTATTTAGACACGGGGAGCTAGTAGTTTTGGTTTTGAAGATTTATTTCGACAGGATCCTGATTTACAGCTGGAACGATACCTGTAACACCCCATAATTTAACATAAAAATTCACAAATTAAAGTATACTTAATTAAGTGAAATGGGTTGCGCAGAGAAATATATATATATTGATATATATATATATAATTGAAAATTAAATAAATAAATATGCAAAAATGTTCAAAACAGCGAATTGGGAGAGGGGAATAACCGAACCGGCCGATTTTTGAGGTCGACCCGAGCTCGCTGGGTCGACTAGGGGTTAATCCAGGGTGTTTGGCTGTCAACCCGTGGGCCGATTCGCTCAAATGCAGATTTTTCATTTGAATGGTTCTCATGGTTCAGCTTTAATCTAAAGGCCCTAGATGGTTCCTACACTTGACTTCTTCCCCAAGACATGCTTTGATGGCTTGGATTGAATCTAGGGTTAATCCTATGGCTAATACTATCCTAATCCTCTATAAAAAGACCCCTAAGCCTAGCCTAAATCACCATTATTCAATCCTACAACTAAACTATGTCAAATTTGTTCCTCTCATGGCCTCCACTCTCATGCTAAAATTCCTAAGCCTATTTCTATGAGAGATTGTGAGTTCATACAAGTGCTTTCAAACTTGTATGAGTGTTCTTAGTTTGCATTCAAGTCAAGTTGCAACATTTCTATTTCAAAGCAAGGATTTTTATTGATTTGGCGCAAGCGTTTTTCAATTGGGGCTTTCATATTTTGGTGCTTGCATAAGGGCTTCGTCTCAATCTTTATAATAAATATTCATTTGTGTCTTCATAGCGTAGTAAGCCCTTTTCTACTTTCTTTTTATTGAACTCTAAAGTTAAATGAATGATGGAAGTTTGGGGTTGATCATTATGATATGCAAGTTTGGTTGATCATTATGATATGCAAGTTTGGTTGATTATTATGATATGCAAGTTTGGTTAATCGTTATGCTATGCAAGTTGGTTTAATCATTATGTATGACACATATTGCTATGTCAAGCAAGTTAAACTTGATGTTGTGAGCATAAAGCACCAAGCTTTATATCAAAGGTTGCATTTTGGCAACATGAAAGTTATCATATCCCTTATGATAACTTGCATGTGAGGCTAAATGCGAACTTCTAGCAACTTCTACATGTCATTTATCACCATGTATCACTGATATGCTAAGTTTGGTTTTATGCATGCTTTTGAAGCCTAACAATGCAATATGGAAGTATATGAACATATGTACATCTCATATGCCACCATGATATACTTGTGGCTTCAACACCTTTTTGTCATGATTATGCCAAGTTCCCTATTTTACCCTTTATGCGTTGTCGCGATTATGTAAACGATGGGATTACGTTGGGGTTGGGTAAAATTATGACATGAACAAGATTTTTATAACATAACGTGATATGTTAACTTGTAATTATGTTTTGGAAACATAATGGACATGACACTTAGAAAATATGAGTGTGGCCTACTCGAGGTTGGGTTGAGTTTGTAGCATAAATTACCCGGACCCGCCCGGCTTAACTAGTGGCTACAAACAATAGGACCCAATGTGAGAAGTTGGTCATGTTGTGCTCGAACCCGAGGTTAGACCAAGTTGTGGTGTAAAGCTACTCGGACCCGCCCAGCTTAACTAGTAACCACAACAAAGTCTAATGTGAGAGGTTAAAGCACATTAAGTTAATTAATGCCTTCTGATTAGGGTTAAGTCATGGTCCACTTAATACTTAATCAATTTGGGATGGATGGGTTAATCGGGGTTAAGTCACGAACCTTGGGTATACTTAACCAATTTAATCCACGTTTGGATCGGGATAACCACATTTAACCCGTTAAGGAAACCTTAGTTGCGTGGTCCTTTTCAGCAGTAACCCTCTTGATAGTATCATAAGACCCTAGGACTAGGCTAGGGTGGGGCACGATTACTGGGCTGACATGTAAGCAACCAAAACGACGGCTGAGTAGGTACGCCGGTGTAGGTCCAGGCGGACTATGGTCGTGCACATAGTCCGGAGTTGGAGAATCAGGCACGGGTACTAGTAGATCTAGACTGCGCATACTTGATTCGTGTCTGAGGTTGACACCCTAGGACTTGATACACCCTAGGGTGTACCAAGCGCAGTTTAACTACATTGCATGTTTGGGCCGTATGACACTGACACTTGACGAGTTAGGCTTATAGGGAGCCAATCGACTAGACCGTGTAGTTGGACCTTAATTTAGGTCACCTCATGATGATGGGCCAAGCTTGGGCCAAGGGATCAATTCTTGTTTTTTACTTGACATGTTAGAATGCTAGTACACCCGTGGTGCAAAACTTAACCTTAATTATGCGATGACACCTTTATCTATCTTGTTAGTTTATCATCATGCCAGTATGTTGTTATCCTTATGTTCATCTCAGCTTCTCATGCCAGTTAACTTTACTAGTTCATAGACAGATAGTAGTAGGGCTTACCAGTCTTTTTGACTGACCTGTTTTCTTTTGCCTCTTTTCTTCCGTTTCCCCCCTCCCCCCCCCCCCTCAGGTTCTCAGGGTGGGAACATTGGAGCTTAGCTTGGATCTTTACAGCTTGCTTACTGGATTTGCCCATGTACGGTTTTGGACATTGAGCTAGCTATGGTTTATCACTTCATTTTGGGGATAGTACTTTATGTATTTCAGTTTTTCAGTTTATGCTTTTATCTAGACTTTGTTGTTGGAAAATAATGACCAAGTACTTTGTTATAACATGACTATGGTTTTGAAATGCTAAGTTTTATCCGCTGCTTTACTACTCTGTTTTACTTATATGTTCTGTCTTGTGATATCTGCATGCATGTTTACCTTGTTTAACGCCCCTCCAAAGCTAATGTCCTTGCAAGAGTGGCATTGGCGGAGGTGGGGTGTCACATTTGGTATCAGAGCATAAGGTTTACAAGATTTGAGCAAAAGTGTTTTTGAAACTTACCTTTTGAAAAACTATTTTCAAAACCAATTAAGTATTTTCCAAGAAAAGTCTAGTTATTTTAAAAAGGCTATTCCCCAAAAGCCATAGCACTATCCTTTGTTTCTTCGTTCTGAATCTATCTTTTTCCTTTTTCAGTATGGCTGATCTTAACCTTCCCGAGGGAGTGACCATTCCCGGATGGTTCCGGAGATACTTGGAAGCTAGGGCCAACGATGTGGGCCCAGCAAATACCCCCAATATAACTGAGGTTCCTCCTCCTCCTCCTCAGAACCCGCAAGTAGATTTCGCTAAGATTTGCAAAGACTTTAAGGCGATGGGTGGCAAGAACTTTATTGGGGCAGAGACTTTTGTGGAGGCAAGAAATTGGTTGAAAGAAACTAAAGATCTCTTCGCCATCTTTGATGTGCAAGATCATAGAAGGGTTCTATTGGCAGCATGGTTATTGAAAGAAGAAGCTGCTTATTGGTGGGAGGTCACCAATGCTACGAGGCCTATAGAGACTTGGGCCGACTTTAGGACAAGATTTGGGCATAAGTTTCTATAATCAGCTGAGGTGAATTTGCAATTAGAGAAGTTTATATCTTTGAAGCAAGGAGACATGACAGTGAGGGAGTACGTGAATGAGTTTAACAAGCTCGCCCGATTTGGTTTGGACATGATTAATACTCCCCAGAAGAAGGCTTTGCGCTTTGCACGAGGGTTGAATGAGCCATTACAAGGTTTAGCCCTATCTCATATACCTATGGGGGCCACTTTCGAAGGTCTAGTAGACATGGCATTGCTTCAAGGAGACGATAAGAATGGCAAGAAGGAAGTGAAGGCTAATGAGACCCAAGCCAAGAAGACAGACTCCAAGTGGGGAGGAAATCAGAGCAATCAGAACAACAAAAACAACAAGAACAACAAGGGCAACAAGGCCAAGGCAAAGGACCCAAGAAAATGCCAGTACTGTGGGAATGTAGGGCACATAGCTAAACACTGTAAGAAAAGGAAGAGGAAGTCGGGCGAGTGCTTTCATTGTGGAGAGACCGGACATTTTAGCAAGGATTGCCCCAAGAAGCAAGGGCAGAATCAGCGTGCAGGACCTTCTGGAGGGCAAGTGCATGCCCTCAACGCCGCTCCAGTTCAGGATCGAGGTAGCATTTCTGTAGAAAGTCTTGTTTATATGTCTGATTATCCTGTTCGCACCTTATTTGATTTTGGCGCATCGCATAGTTTTATTTCTTCTGACATTGTTGAAAGTTTGCACCTAAGTACTAGCTTAGTTGAGGATCCCGTTTGTGTTTCAAATCCAATTGGGGGTTCCGCCCATCTATCTATGATTTGTGTGGATTTGAAGATTTCTATCTTGACTGTAGAATTCGCGTGTAATGCTTATGTTCTCGGATTCACGGGATATGGGTTAATCTTGGGCATGGATTGGTTGTCCAGTTATGGAGCCATTCTCGATTGTGAACATAGGGTGGTGAGGCTCATGACCCGCCTCGGTAATACCCTAGAAATTTCTTGTAACCCTAGAGGTCCCGTCATGTTATGCTATCTTTAATCTCTCGACTCGTCCATCGATGATCTACAATCTGTAAGGGTGGTCCGAGACTATCCTGATGTCTTTGAAGAAGTTAAGGGGTTACCCCCTAAACGAGAGATAGATTTCCGCATTTATCTAGTCGATAATGCCAAGCCAGTATCATTGCCCGTTAGGCACATGGCCCCTCGTGAGAGAAGGGAGCTTAGTAAGCAAATCAAGGAGCTGCTTGAGAAGGTTCTTATTAGACAAAGCATTTCCGAATGGGGTGCTCCGGTGGTATTCGCTACTAAGGCGGATGGTTCGCTTCATCTATGTGTTGATTATCGAGAGTTGAACAAGCTGACAAAGAAGAATAGGCATCCGTTACCGAGGATTGATGATTTCTTTGACCAGCTTATAGGTGCTTCTGTTTTCTCTCAGCTCGATCTAGCCACCGGATTCCATCAGCTTAGAGTAGCTGAGGATAGCATTGATAAAACTGCGTTTAGGACTCCGGATGGATTCTTTGAATGGCTTGTCATGCCATTCGGATTGACTAATGCACCCGCCTACTTCGTAGACTTGATGAGTAGGGTGTTCAGGGAGTTCCTCAACAAGTTTGCTGTTGTCTTCGTGGATGCTATTCTGATCTCCTCAAAGGACGAGGAAGAACATGCCAGACATCTCAAGGAAGTGTTGGATACGCTTAGAGAGCATCAGTTGAAAGCCAAGTTCTCCAAATGTCATAACTGGAGAAGGGAAGTTCGGTTTCTTGGACATATAGTTTCTAAGCAAGGCATAGCGGTGGATCCCGCGAAAGTGGTTCTGGTTCAAGATTGGAAGACTCCTAGGAATGCGACCGAAGTAAGAAGCTTTCTCGGTTTGGCGGGCTACTATAGGAAGTTCATCAGAGACTTCGCTAAGATTTCGGCCCCTCTCACTAAGTTGACGAAGAAGAACTTAGTCTTTGCATGGGACTTGGAGTGTGAGCTTGCTTTTCAAAAGCTCAAAAGAGCCCTTACCTCAGGTCCAGTTTTGGCATTACCCGATAGTGGTAAGATGTTTACCGTGTACACAGATGCTTGTGGCACGGGGTTAGGAGCTGTTCTGATGCAAGAGAGAAGAGTGATATGTTATGGGGGTAGGCAACTTAAAGTCCATGCGAAGAACTATACCACTCATGATTTGGAGTTAGCGGCGATCGTCTTTGCACTCAAATCGTGGCGCCACTATCTTCAAGGCGAAAGGTTTGAGTTGTATGTTGATCACAAGTCACTCAAATACCTCTTCTCGCAAAAAGATCTGAATCTAAGGCAGCAAAGTTGGATGGAATTTTTGGCATCTTATGACTTCGAGATAGCTTATACCCCTGGCAAGGGTAACGTTGTGGCGGATGCACTAAGCAGAAGGAGATTGACTTTATGCCCCTTGTTCATTGAGATGAAGAACTTGGTATTCTTGGCAACCTTTGATTTCATGACGGCTGTTGAGTTGATGACGGGTTCATTAGCATCCCTTGAGCTTAGACCCACACTTCTTAATTAAGTTGGGGCTTCGCAGAGGGAAGATCCACAGATAGTCGAAGTTATGGATAAGTTGATTCGGGGTGAGACGTCTAGTCACCTTGCCAGATATACTATTGATGATAAAGGATGGATAAGGCATGATGGGAGATTATGTGTTCCTCGGGTGGGAGATTTGGTCCATAGAGTTCTTGAAGAAGCGCATCACTCGAAGATGACTATACATCCGGGAGGAGATAAGATGTATAGAGATATGAAGCGCAGTTTCTTTTGGGATGGAATGAAGAAAGATGTGGCAGAGTATGTTTCAAGGTGCATGGTGTGCCAACAAGTGAAGGCCGAGTCAAAGAAACCAGGTGGGCTATTACATCCATTGGAGGTCCCACAATGGAAGTGGGAGAGTATTTCTATGGATTTTGTGGATGGATTGCCTAGGTCAAGGAGAGGGAACACAAGCATATGGGTCATAGTTGACTGACTTACGAAGAGTGCTCACTTCATCCCAGTAAAGAGCAAGAGGATCGCATCAGGGCTGGCGTCTATTCATCTCCGAGAAATAGTGTGGTTGCATGGAGTTCCTTCTAGCATAGTTAGCGATCGTGACCCGATTTTCACTAGCCAGTTCTGGAACAGTTTGCAAGAAGCGATGGGTACGCGATTGAATTTGAGTACAGCCTATCACCCCCAGACGGATGGCCAAACCGAAAGGGTGAATAGAGTGCTAGAAGATCTCTTGAGGTTTTGTGTTCTCGACTTCGGTGGTACTTGGGAAGACCACCTTCCTCTTTTAGAATTTGCTTATAATAATAGCTATCAAGCCAGCATAGGGATGGCACCATTTGAAGCTTTATATGGGAGGCCGTGTAGGTCACCATCTTGTTGGTGGGAGACAACAGATAGACTTATACTTGGGCCCGATATGATACGAGACACATCCGAGAAAGTTGAATTAGTAAGAAGAAGGATGAAAGTGGCCCAAGATAGACAGAAATCCTATGCTGACAAGCGAAGGGCAGATTTGGAATTCGAAGTGGGAGACATGGTTTTCGTGAAGGTTTTTCCTTTGCGAAATGTGGTACGTTTTGGAGCAGCGGGGAAGCTGGCACCAAGGTTCGTAGGACCCTTCCCTATCATAAAGAGAATTGGAAAGATGGCCTATAAGGTGGGATTGCCCGAGAAGCTAGCCGGAGTGCATAATGTCTTTCATGTCTCGCATCTCCGAAAGTGCCTACATGAGTCCGCTGAGGTGGTTAAACCAAGCACTCTTGAAGACATTGAGGTAGAGAAAGAAGCAACCTTGAGAAGAGCTCCGATTCGTATCTTGGGAACAGAGATCAAGAAGCTAAGGAATCGAGAGGTCAAGTTGGTGAAAGTTCAGTGGGGTGAAGCCGACGAAGATGCAACTTGGGAAACCGAGGAGAAGATGCGTGGGCTTTATCCATTTCTTTTTGAGGGTACATTCTCGACCTCTTTTCCTAATTAGCATATCTTTCTTTTTATCCGCATTTATCTAGTTTATCTTGTTTCGTAGATGTTGTCATGAGAACCTTAGGTAGAAACCCTTGGTTGAAACATGTTATGCTTGATGGTTGCAAGTGGTTGCAAGTGTTTGCATGTGGATACTCGTGGATGCATGATACACATTAGGCACTAAGATCGGCTCACACACTTTCATGTTGCATATGCATGAGTGCTTATACTTATTCATGGATGAAACTTGTTGAGCTATCACGTGGATGTTGCATATGGATGAATATTATGTGCACTCATGTAGAGATTATAAATTATGTTAGGAATTTGCATACATATGGACTCATTTCACTAACGTATTTTGCATTAAGGAGGTTTACTGTATCAGTAACCGCCTGATTTTCGCATTAGATAAGTACATATACACACACCTTTGCATATGATCATACAACATTTAGAATCCTTTAAGGACAATGACTGCACGTGGATGATGTTTTGAGTAGATGGATGATGGATAGTAGGATACGTTCTTCCTAACTTGGAGATTTTGGGGACGAAATCCTTTAAGGAGGGGAGAATGTAACACCCCGTAATTTGAACATAAAAATTCACAAATTAAAGTATACTTAATTAAGTGAAATGGGTTGCGCATAGAAATATATATATATTGATATATATATATATATATATATAATTGAAAATTAAATAAATAAATATGCAAAAATGTTCAAAACAGCGAATTGGGAGAGGGGAATAACCAAACCGACCGATTTTTGAGGTCGCCCCGAGCCCGCTGGGTCGACTAGGAGTTAATCCAGGGTGTTTGGCTGTCAACCCGTGGGCCGATTCGCTCAAATGCAGATTTTGCATTTGAATGGTTCTCATGGTTCAGCTTTAATCTAAAGGCCCTAGATGGTTCCTACACTTGACTTCTTCCCCAAGACATGCTTTGATGGCTTGGATTGAATCTAGGGTTAATCCTATGGCTAATACTATCCTAATCCTCTATAAAAAGACCCCTGAACCTAGCCTAAATCACCATTATTCAATCCTACAACTAAACTATGTCAAATTTGTTCCTCTCATGGCCTCCACTCTCATGCTAAAATTCCTAAGCCTATTTCTATGATAGATTGTGAGTTCATACAAGTGCTTTCAAACTTTTATGAGTGTCCTTAGTTTGCATTCAAGTCAAGTTGCAACATTTCTATTTCAAAGCAAGGATTTTTATTGATTTGGCGCAAGGGTTTTTCAATTGGGGCTTTCATATTTTGGTTCTTGCATAAGGGCTTCGTCTCAATCTTTATAATAAATATTCATTTGTGTATTCATAGCGTAGTAAGCCCTTTTCTACTTTCTTTTTACCGAACTCTAAAGTTAAATGAATGATGCAAGTTTGGGGTTGATCATTATGATATGCAAGTTTGGTTGATCATTATGATATGCAAGTTTGGTTGATTATTATGATATGCAAGTTTGGTTAATCATTATGCTATGCAAGTTGGTTTAATCATTATGTATGACACTGATCGTCGCTAATCTATAAAGTAGAAAAGCGCGACATTTGTAATAAATTCTGCAAGCATACAGGTGTGTAGCATACAGGTCGAACACAGGGAGGAAAGTTAAACTTTTATTATTTATATGTTTCGTGGGCGTGTTAGACAGAACTTTGGGGGTTGTTTTCAATGTTGTTGAAATAATGTTATTGAAACTGCTACAAATCTGAATCTAATCAGACGTATATCAAATTCAACAACAGGAAAGAAAATAACAAGTACTAGCAAAAACAACAAAAGTAAATAATAACTGGAACAATAACAGAGAATTAAAAATAGAGTTGTTGTTGAAACTAATCAAACAGTCAACACTAGTATGCAGTAACAAAGACAATAACAATATGTGTTCTACCGAATCTAATCGTGTAGATACACAAATTGTTTTAAAAGAAAAGTAAATAACTAGAACAAGAAAATTTTATTAAACTAATGGCAGTACAGAATTATGAGATGCTTTTTACAATGGTTACAATCACATATTTATAGATGAGAAGGGGAAAACCCTAACTAGGTCTATGAATAAATGGCCCTCCTCATTCATGAATATTTCTTGCCTTCCTTGACTACCTGATTGGAGAAAATCTGGGCATATCATGGTAAATATTTTCCATATCTTTCAATTTTCCCATGTGGCTTGATTGATAGAAGATTGCATCTAATTTAATTCTTCCAAACAAGGACGCTTATCAGACTCCAAAGGCAATATAAGATAAAATCTTCAAAATTGATTTTTCTCTTGGCAACAATTCAATCAGCAAATCTTCTAATTGAAATTGAATGATTCGAATTTAATTCCATGATAAGAATATGGCTATTGCTGAAATGTTAATTGGTGCACATCATAAATACATACACATGAATATGTGTATGTATTTATATAACATAACAATAATCCAGATATTTCTCAAAGCAAAGGGGCCAGTGTGAACGCGCTCCGTTTCTTTGGCAAAAAAGTGAGCTTGACGGGGTTCGAACTCAGGTCTCTCAGCACCAATTCCTATGCCTTTACCAGTGAGCTGCTACTTCTTTTGCAATTGAAATGAATTTGATGTGAGGAAGTAGCTCTTTCTTGTAGTTGGCCTTTGATTTGAATTGAAGGAGGCATTTCTTGACATCCTGTAAAAACATGCAAAAGTAGCCAAAGTATCATTTATTTATTTACAAAAGATAAAGCATAAGAGTAATAAAATAAACACTTTTCAGTGTCAATCAAATACCCCCACACTTATCTTTTACTCGTCCTCGAGTAAAACAAGAAATGAAAGACTAACTAGATAGGTTGCACTTTCGTAGGAAACACGATTGCATTGAGCGTATGCAACAAGCCGTTAAACCTCTAGGTGTCCCTAGTAGGACGAGTGGTGTCTCGTGAGGGTTTTCAGCGGATACTACCCACAAAATCCAAATGCAGTCTGCTATGATTCTAATGAAACTACATGGATGCAATGGACATATGTAGAAATAAAAACGAAAAATGACAACACGACTTGTTTCAGGGAAGTGGTACAACAAATTAAGTTAACAATTCCTAGTCAGTTGATTGTACTTTAAATACCTCAATTTGCCATAAATTTTCAATATAAATCAAGTTTTCAAATGTTAAATTCCAGTTTGGCCAGTTAGTTCGGTCGACAACATAGTGCAGCCATGAAATAAATTCTTAGTTTGCTTGGCACAGTTTGCAAAGTGGTATTCTAATTTTCTCATGTATGGCTAGTCAAATCAATAAGGTCAAGAAGTGTTTGGGCATCATCGCTTATTCTTTATTCTATAAAATTTTAAAATTTATGATTAAGTACATACACCTAACTAAAAAGACCAAGGTTTACCACCCATGCACTGCCTCGCGGACTAACGGAGAGTGGGTAAAGAGCTTGGCGGATTGTGCAGGCCGACTTTGACTTTGTCAACAACGTGTCGGTAATCCTTAGGTGTCCAATCCCATAAAATGAGACCAAGATATTCCAACTTTGACTTTGTCAACAACGTGTCGGATAGAGCTTGGCGGGTTTGCACACCAACGCTTGATATACAAGCAATGTTGGATACCCTTGGAATACTGTTATTATTGTTATCGAAAATATAAGCACAAAAGAGAGTAACGCGAATTCAACTTAACCCAACTTAGTTTTAAAGATTTGAAAAGCCAATATAAGTATTTTAAGTCCTCCACTTATTTAAACAAAGTCTACAATATAGAATAGATTTCATGGCCATCACCTAAGAATCTCCCTATGTACCGGTTACACTATTATCCCTCAAAATTAAACTTTTCATTATATTTCAAATTCGATCTAAGTTGAGAGAGAAAAATACTATCAACTGGCTTAAAATTGTAAACTTATTTTGTTGTATCAATTGAAAATGAGTCGTATTTTAAAAAAAATGGCGTGTTACTACAGTCTAAAATGCATGATGGTCCTACTGAAAATAAAAAGAAATAAAAACAAAGAAAAATGAAAATGGGTGAAATGCAGACTCCCCCCCCCCACACTTGATTCAGACAGTGTCCCAACTGTCTAAGGCAGAAAAACAAAAATAAAATGAAAAAAACTGAAAAAGAAAAGTAAAAGAAAAAGAACGTGTACCACCTGATTTCATGGTGGATGATCATGCAGATCGATAGAGTCATCTTCGTCATATTGCTTGAATTCCAAAAAAGGTTTCAGTCGTTGACCGTTTACTTTGAAGACTCTTCCATCCCTAGGATTTTCAATTTCAACCGCTCCATGAGGGTATACTGTTTTCACGACATAAGGTCCAGTCCATCGAGATCTAAGTTTTCCTGGAAACAAGTGAAGTCTAGAGTCGTATAAAAGAACTTTTTGACCTATGTTGAATTCCTTACGAAGTATGTTTTTTTCGTGTTGGGCTTTGGTTCTTTCTTTGTAGATTTTCGCATTTTCATACGCCTCATTTCTTAATTCCTCCAATTCAGAAATTTGTAACTTCCTATGTGAGCCGGCCTTTTCTAAGTCAAAGTTCAAAAAATTTATGGCCCAAAGAGCACGATGCTCTAATTCAAGAGGTAAGTGACAGGCCTTTCCAAAGACTAATCGATATGGTGACATCCCTAGATTGGTTTTATAAGCAGTGCGAAAAGCCCAAAGTGCATCAATCAGTTTTATGGACCAATCTTTTCTATTGGAATTCACCGTTTTCTCAAGAATTTGTTTGATTTGTCTATTGGAAACCTCTACCTCCCCACTAGTTTGTGGATGGTAGGGGGTCGACAGCTTGTGTGTGATTGAGTATTTCTTGAGCAAGGACTCAAAAGCACGATTACAGAAATGAGTGCCATTATCGCTAATGATAGCTCGAGGTGTGCCAAAGCGTGAAAAGATGTTTTCTTTGAGGAATTTGACAACAACCTTGTTGTCATTGGTTTTGGTCGGAATGGCTTCAACCCATTTTGAGACATAATCTACTGCAAGAAAGATGTAAAGATTCCCAAATGAATTGGGGAATGGTCCCATGAAGTCGATGCCCCAAACATCGAATAACTCAATCACTAAAATGGGGTTGAGAGGCATCATGTTTCGCTTAGAGATTCGACCCGTTCTTTGACATCGCTCACATTTAGAGCAAAATTCGAAAGCGTCACGGAAGAGTGTGGGCCAATAAAAACCGCATTGCAAAACTTTTGCAGCAGTTTTTCTTGCTCCAAAATGACCGCCACAAGCATGGTCATGTGAGAAAGAGAGAATACTTTGGTGTTCATGATCGGGCACACACCTTCGAATGATTTGGTCTGGACAGTATTTGAAAAGATATGGGTCATCCCAATAGAAGTTTCGAACTTTTGAGAGAAATTTTTGTTTATCTTGTTTCGACCATTCAGCGGGCATTTGTTGTGTGACAAGATAATTCACAATGTCAGCGTACCAAGGAGTGTTAGAGATCGAAAGGAGTTGTTCGTCAGGAAAATAGTCATCGATTTGGGTGTCGTTATCATTTTCGTTCACAATTCGAGAGAGATGATCAGCTACGACATTTTCAGAACCCTTTTTATCTCGTATTTCTATATCGAATTCTTGAAGAAGAAGGATCCAACGAATCAAGCGGGCCTTGGCATCCTTTTTAGAAAGCAGATATCGTAGGGCAGCATGGTCAGTGTAAACTATGACTTTGGATCCTACGAGATATGGTTTGAAATTCTCAAGAGCGAAGACAACTGCCAAAAATTCCTTTTCAGTAGTTGAGTAATTCAATTGGGCCTCGTTCAAGGTTTTGCTAGCGTAGTAAATGACTCGAGGGAGTTTATTGATACGCTGACCCAAGATGGCTCCAATTGCAAAGTCAGAAGCGTCGCACATAAGTTCAAAGGGTTGAGTCCAATCAGGAGGTTGAATGATGGGAGTTGTGGTCAAGAGTGATTTAAGAGTTTCAAAAGATGTTTGGCAATCAGTGGAAAATTCAAACTTTACGTCTTTAGCAAGTAAATTCGAGAGAGGTTTTGAAATTTTTGAGAAATCCTTAATGAATCTTCTATAGAATCCCGCATGGCCAAGAAATGAACGAACATCTTTGACAGATTTAGGAGGAGGTAAATTAGCAATCAAATTGATTTTGGATTTATCGACTTCTAGGCCATCTTTGGAGACGACATGACCTAGAACTATCCCCCTTTTTACCATAAAGTGGCATTTTTCCCAATTAAGCACGAGTGATTTCTCCTTACAACGTTTGAGGACAAGTTCTAGATGAGTGAGACATTGGGAAAAAGATGATCCATATATTGAAAAATCGTCCATGAATATTTCCAAGAATTCTTCCACCATATCAGAGAATATACTCATCATACACCTTTGGAAAGTCGCGGGGGCATTACAAAGACCAAAAGGCATGCGACGATAAGCAAAGGTTCCAAAGGGACAAGTAAAGGTGGTCTTATGTTGATCTTCTAAAGCAACAGGAATTTGGTTATAGCCAGAGTATCCATCGAGAAAACAGTAGTACTCATGTCCCGCTAAGCGTTCGAGCATTTGGTCAATAAAAGGCAAGGGAAAATGGTCTTTTCGTGTGGCTGAGTTAAGCTTTCGATAGTCGATGCACACACGCCATTTGGTTTTGATTTTTGTTGGGACGAGTTTATTACTGTCGTTTTTGATCACTGTGACTCCCGACTTCTTTGGTACAACTTGTACCGGACTCACCCAAGTACTGTCAGAGATGGGATAGATGATGTTATTGTCTAGACATTTGATTATCTCCTCCTTGACCACTTCTCTCATGTTTGGGTTTAATCGCCTTTGAGCCTCACGGGTGGGTTTAGCCTCATCAACTAAATGTATGCGATGTTCCACAATTGATGGGCTAATTCCTTTTATATCGCTAATTTCCCACCCCAAGGCGTCCTTATTTTCCCGTAAAGTTTCAAAAACTTTTTCTTCTTGGTCTTCGGTAAGATCAGAGGCCAAGATTACGGGGAAAGTTTCTGAGGAGTCTAGGTAGGCATACTTAAGATCTGGTGGCAAGGGTTTGAGGTCAAACTTAGGAAGTTCTTGTGTATCAACATTGGTCAACATTCCTTGGTTAGATTTAGATGACGAAGTGTCGGAGTCAAGAATTTTGTTTAGTTCAGAAATGTATTCGAGTTCATCGAAATCAGAGTCGAAATGGTCAAGACACATTTTCAGGGCTTCAGAAGTGTCACTAGAGGTCTCTTCAACTGTGGTTTGAATCATGTCAATTTCATCGATCTCAAAATCCCTAGGTTGTTTGTTGAGATTAAAGATGTTTAGCTCAATGGTTAGGTGCCCGAAGGAAAGTCGAAGTTGACCATTCCTACAATTAATGACAGCATTAGAGGTTGCTAAGAAGGGGCGTCCTAAGATCAATGATATTTGAACGTTGGGATTTGAGACAGGCTCTGTTTCTAGGACTATAAAATCGACAGGGAAGTAAAACTGTTCGATCTGTATCAAGACGTCTTCGATAACTCCCAATGGCTTTTTGACAGATCGATCGGCTAGTTGAAGTGTGATGTTTGTTGGTTTAATCTCCCCTAGTCCAAGTTGACGATAGACAGTATAAGGAAGAAGGTTGACAATGGCACCAAGGTCGAGTAGGGCACGAGAGATGTGAGTGTTTCCTATTTTACAATCAATCGTAGGGCAGCCAGGGTCTTTATACTTGACTGGGGCAAGATTCGAGAGAACAGAGCTTGTATTTGCAGTTAGAAAAGCGGTTTTTGGGACATTGGTCGCACGTTTTTGTGTACACAATTCCTTAAGGCATTTAGCATATTGAGGAATCTGTTCAATGGTGTCTAAAAGAGGAATGTTCACACGGACTTGTTTGAAAATTTCCAGAATTTTATCGAAATTTGCCGCTTTCTTCTTATTATTGAGCCTATGGGGAAAAGGAGCAACTGGTTTTTCGACGCTGTGATGAGTTTCATCATCCGAAGAAAAAGGTGGTAGGGGTGTAGAAGATGAAATGTTGGGATTGCCAACATTGGTTTTCAAAGGTGGGTCGGGTTTGCCGACACAAGGAGAAGAACTGTTGGGATTGCCAACATTTACGGGAGTTTGAGGTTCAGAAGAATTGGCATTCGAAGCCAATGGATGATCATCAAGATTAGGGATTGGGGTCGAGTTAGAAGATTCGCCTGGGTTGCCTACGTTATTATCAATCCGCTTTCCAGATCGAAGGGTTGTAATAGCGTTGACTGGATTATGGTTTTCGTCCTCACAAGAATTTACAGTACGAGAGTTATATTTTGGATTCACCTCAGGTTGACTAGGCAACTTTCCTTTCTCATTATTTTTCATAAATTCCTTCATCATATTAAACATTTGGTCGATTTTAGCGTCTTGATTATTTATTTGTTTTTCTAATCGAACAATATCTTGTGATGGTTGAGAAGATTGAGATGATTGGTTCGATGATTGAAAATTGGGGTGCCTATACGGTTGTTTGGATTGAGGTGCAGCTTGAGAGGTTTGAGAATTGGGGGGTGGAGTTTGGTAATTCGGATTGGGAATAAAGGGTTGCATGTGAGATGGGTTTGCCGAATTATTGGGGTTTGACCAAGAAAAGTTTGGGTGGTTCCTCCAACCAGGGTTGTACGTGGATGAGTAAGGATTATTTTGAGCTATGGCATTGGCTTGGTCCTGAGAGTAATAGTGGGGTAATCCTTCTCCGGCTTGAGGAGTTTGATTTTCTACGGGAATTTGATTTGGTTCCACGACATGCACTCCTCTAGTAGAAGTACGATTGGGAACGCGAATTGATTCCCATTGCATGTCCTTTTCAGAATAATCTTCTAAGAACCGCCAAGCTTCATCGGCTGTTTTAGACATAAAATCTCCTCCACACATTGATTCTAGTTGAGTTTTAGACTGATAGTTAAGCCCTTCATATACAATTTGACACAAGTTGTCTTTTAGAATTCCATGATGAGGACAACTATACAGTAGTTGGTTGAATCTCTCAAAATATTTTGAAAAAGTTTCCCCCTCATTTTGACAAAATTGATTTATCTCAGTTCGGATTTTGAGAGTTTTATGGAAAGGGAAAAACTTTTTCAAAAATGCAGTGACAAATTCATCCCAACTTCTTATGGAATGTTTTGGAAGAGAATTTAGCCATCTTTTAGCGCTTTCAAGTAGTGCAAATGGGATTAGCCTTAGCTTGATCGATTCGTTAGACAATTGTTGCATTTTTGTTGTGGACGCATACAATTCAAATTCACTCAGAAATTCATAAGCATTTTCAGACCCAGTAAATTTTGGTACCCCTTGAATAAAGGAATGTTTCAACTCAAAATTGTTTCCTTCAGCTGGTGGGAAAACGATGACAGAGGGTTGGACGGTCCTAGTTGGATAACATCGTTCACGAAGAGATAAGGGTCTATCCATCTGAATATTGAGATTTTGAAAATTTTGATTTATCTGATTTTGATCCCCGAAGTTTGGAAAATTTTGATTTACTCGATTTTGATCCAATTCGGTTGGAAAATTTTGGTTGATTCGAGAACCCCTAGGAGAATTTTGTTGGCTAACACTTTTTTCACTCATTGTTGTTAAATGCAAGCACAGAAATTAGCTACAATGAAGTTTTCTGTCCTTATTGGCTCCTAACCCAAAATTATAAAGTGACACGTTTGATTACTTAGATCAAAAGATTTCTCAGCCAGTTAACGGACAGGAGTTATCGGTGCACCAGGAATCACCCTAGCAATGCAGCCGAAGGTTTAAGTACCTTCAGAGTAACAACCGATATAATATTTACGAATCACCGTAATATTTATAAACGGCTATTTCTCTGCCGTAGTCTAGACACCAAGAAATAATTCGCTCCAAATGAATGAACTATCACAATATAATTAAGCCCTAGATGAGCCCGTGACTCCCTTAAGTCCAACGTCTAACCGTTATTATTAGTCAGATTCTACGATGAAATGCAATTTGTGGGCTAAGGAAAGGGTGATGAAATCCCTCACCTTATGTGAATTGGGGTATTGCCCTTAACAGAATGAATAAAATTGCAGAAATAACAACAATCACACAAATCAATTGCAGAAATTAAAAATTGTACATTCAAAGCCGCTGCCCCTGCAGAAAATTTTACAACAATTGTCGATATATTTTTTTCTTTTTGCAGCAGAGCACCTGTAGAGTTTAAAAAAATTTCTCACCTTGATCGGCAGTCCGTCCAGTGCTATGATATTTTACTATTTTCTTCGTTCGACCTTCGAACCCTTGTTTCTTTGTTTGACTGTTTTGCTTTGACCCTTGTTTGATTGCTTGAATGTTTTTGCTTTTTCGATCTTGAGTGAATGTTTGCTGAAATTTCTCTTCTCTCTCTTTTTTTTTTGTAGAAAAGAAAGCAAATAAAACAATCGAAAGGAGGATAAAACCCTACTTGGAATTAACCTTAAAAAAAAATAACTGGACTAAATAAGAAAAGGGAAAAAATAATAAATTAGAAATAGAAATAAAACTAAGCCTAAAAAAAAAAAAAAAATAATAACAAGTACAGGTGTGTAGCATACAGGTGTAATAAATTCTGCAAGCATACAGGTGTGTAGCATACAGGTCGAACACAGGGAGGAAAGTTAAACTTTTATTATTTATATGTTTCGTGGGCGTGTTAGACAGAACTTTGGGGGTTGTTTTCAATGTTGTTGAAATAATGTTATTGAAACTGCTACAAATCTGAATCTAATCAGACGTATATCAAATTCAACAACAGGAAAGAAAATAACAAGTACTAGCAAAAACAACAAAAGTAAATAATAACTGGAACAATAACAGAGAATTAAAAATAGAGTTGCTGTTGAAACTAATCAAACAGTCAACACTAGTATGCAGTAACAAAGACAATAACAATATGTGTTCTACCGAATCTAATCGTGTAGATACACAAATTGTTTTAAAAGAAAAGTAAATAACTAGAACAAGAAAATTTTATTAAACTAATGGCAGTACAGAATTATGAGATGCTTTTTACAATGGTTACAATCACATATTTATAGATGAGAAGGGGAAAACCCTAACTAGGTCTATGAATAAATGGCCCTCCTCATTCATGAATATTTCTTGCCTTCCTTGACTACCTGATTGGAGAAAATCTGGGCATATCATGGTAAATATTTTCCATATCTTTCAATTTTCCCATGTGGCTTGATTGATAGAAGATTGCATCTAATTTAATTCTTCCAAACAAGGACGCTTATCAGACTCCAAAGGCAATATAAGATAAAATCTTCAAAATTGATTTTTCTCTTGGCAACAATTCAATCAGCAAATCTTCTAATTGAAATTGAATGATTCGAATTTAATTCCATGATAAGAATATGGCTATTGCTGAAATGTTAATTGGTGCACATCATAAATACATACACATGAATATGTGTATGTATTTATATAACATAACAATAATCCAGATATTTCTCAAAGCAAAGGGGCCAGTGTGAACGCGCTCCGTTTCTTTGGCAAAAAAGTGAGCTTGACGGGGTTCGAACTCAGGTCTCTCAGCACCAATTCCTATGCCTTTACCAGTGAGCTGCTACTTCTTTTGCAATTGAAATGAATTTGATGTGAGGAAGTAGCTCTTTCTTGTAGTTGGCCTTTGATTTGAATTGAAGGAGGCATTTCTTGACATCCTGTAAAAACATGCAAAAGTAGCCAAAGTATCATTTATTTATTTACAAAAGATAAAGCATAAGAGTAATAAAATAAACACTTTTCAGTGTCAATCAGACACATATTGCTATGTTATGCAAGTTAAACTTGATGTTGTGAGCATAAAGCTCCAAGCTTTATATCAAAGGTTGCATTTTGGCAACATGAAAGTTATCATATCCCTTATGATAACTTGCATGTGAGGCTAAATGCGAACTTCTAGTAACTTCTACATGTCATTTATCACCATGTATCACTCATATGCTAAGTCTGGTTTTATGCATGCTTTTGAAGCCTAACAATGCAATATGCAAGTATATGAACATATGTACATCTCATATGCCACCATTATAAACTTGTGGCTTCAACACCTTTTTGTCATGATTATGCCAAGTTCCCTATTTTACCCTTTATGTGTTGTTGCGATTATGTAAACGATGGGATTACGTTGGGGTTGGGTAAAATTATGACATGAACAAGATTTTTATAACATAACGTGATATGTTAACTTGTAATTATGTTTTGGAAACATAATGGACATGACACTTAGAAAATATGAGTGTGGCCAACTCGAGGTTGGGTTGAGTTTGTAGCATAAATCTACCCGGACCCGCCCGGCTTAACTAGTGGCTACAAACAATAGGACCCAATGTGAGAAGTTGGTCATGTTGTGCTCGAACCCGAGGTTAGACCAAGTTGTGGTGTAAAGCTACCCGGACCCGCCCGGCTTAACTAGTAACCACAACAAAGTCTAATGTGAGAGGTTAAAGCACATTAAGTTAATTAATGCCTCCTGATTAGGGTTAATTCATGGTCCACTTAATACTTAATCAATTTGGGATGGATGGGTTAATCGGAGTTAAGTCACGAACCTTGGGTATACTTAACCAATTTAATCCACGTTTGGATCGGGTTAACCACATTTAACCCGTTAAGAAAACCATAGTTGCGTGGTCCTTTTCAGCAGTAACCCTCTTGATAGTATCATAAGACCCTAGGACTAGGCTAGGGTGGGGCACGATTACTGGGCTGACATGTAAGCGACCAAAACGACGGCTGAGTAGGTACGCCGGTGTAGGTCCAGGCGGACTATGGTCGTGCACATAGTCCGGAGTTGGAGAATCAGGCACGGGTACTAGAAGATCTAGACTGCGCATACTTGATTCGTGTCTGAGGTTGACACCCTAGGACTTGATACACCCTAGGGTGTACCTAGCGCAGTTTTACTACATTGCATGTTTGGGCCGTATGACACCGACACTTGACGAGTTAGGCTTATAGGGAGCCGATCGACTAGACCGTGTAGTTGGACCTTAATTTAGGTCACCTCATGATGATGGGCCAAGCTTGGGCCAAGGGATCAATTCTTGTTTTTACTTGACATGTTAGAATGCTATTACACCCGTGGTGCAAAACTTAACCTTAATTATGCGATGACACCTTTATCTATCTTGTTAGTTAATCATCATGCCAGTATGTTGTTATCCTTATGTTCATCTCAGCTTCTCATGCCAGTTAACTTTACTAGTTCATAGACAGATAGTAGTAGGGCTTACCAGTCTTTTTGACTGACCTGTTTTCTTTCGCCTCTTTTCTTCCGTTCCCCCGCCCCCTCAGGTTCTCAGGGTGGGAACATTGGAGCTTAGTTTGGATCTTTACAGCTTGCTTACTGGATTTGCTCATGTACGGTTTTGGACATTGAGCTAGCTATGGTTTATCACTTCATTTTGGGGATAGTACTTTCTGTATTTCAGTTTTTCGGTTTATGCTTTTATCTAGACTTTGTTGTTGGAAAATAATGACCAAGTACTTTGTTGTAACTTGACTATGGTTTTGAAATGCTAAGTTTTATCCGCTGCTTTACTACTCTGTTTTACTTATATGTTCTGTCTTGTGATATCTGCATGCATGTTTACCTTGTTTAACGCCCCTCCAAAGCTAATGTCCTTGCAAGAGTGGCATTGGCGGAGGTGGGGTGTTACAATACCCGAAAGCTCTATATCCGTGTATTACTTCTAGTTATGTATTGTATTATTTTCCGCAGCTATGTAATGTATTATAATCTCTGATATTTTATAATGTGTAATATTTATTCATACTTTGTATATTCTTGTATTCTTATGGAATTGTTGTAATAAGCAATGAAATGTTCTTCTTTTTGTGTTCTGATTTGTTGTGTTCTCAACTCAATCCATTCTTTCCTTCACGGGGAAGTTCGGGTCATGTCAGTTTGGTATCAGAGCTTTGGTTTACAGAGCTCAAGAATAAGACACATTAGAACCGAACGAAAGAATTCATCACATATTGGATTAGTAATATCCAATGAGAATTACTCGTTAGAGATAGGATCACTAGTATCCTAGAACGAGTGTGAAGAGTATATTTTTCAAATGAAAACAATTTTGTTTTGAAATTTAAATCGTTTTATACGCATTTGAATATTTTATTTGTATTGAATTTGGACAATCTAGTGTATAAGGGTTTTGCATATACGCGTCATGAAAGTATATTCGAAGTTTTAATATACTAGATAGATATAGAATCACATTCTAGTCGCCCGGGGATGGTTCTGATGATCGCTATAGTACGTACATCATCAAAATTTATATTCGAGTTTCGAAAGTGTGATATCTATATATTTCCACTGACTGGTGTGAGAACAAAATATAGATAGATTTATTGTTGTGATTTGGCATCAAAAACATGATTTTCTGTATATATATCGAAGTTATGGATTTGAAATGATAATCAACTAATTGATTGATGGTTGTGTTGTTTGTTTATTTGTTTGATAAGTTTTGAACCGAATATTGAACTGTATTGAAAAATGATTACAAATGCATGCATATACATGTACTTACATTGAACAGGTCATAGCAAGGAGGCTAGAGCAGAAGAATAAAATTGTTTTCCCGACAAATGGGTACATGTTTATTGTATTTCTTGGGTTTTGGATGATTCTATGAGTCGATTGGCTAGCCGCTTGGCTTTTTATTTTTCTTTTGGATTGAAGAAGTCCATGGGAGGCTATATGAAATATCCCGAAGTCCCTGGTGCAGGGGAGGTTATGGCGAAATTTTTCGAAAATTTAGGGTGTTAGGCAAATTTTTGAAAATTTTAAAAAGTTCTTAGAGACTGAAAAGTTGAAGAACTTAAGCTGTAAAGAAAATAATGAAAGTTGAGTTGATTTGTAAAACAACTTTCGGCTTTGTTCCTTTTCGAGGACGAAAAATTTTAAATGGGGGAGATTGTAACAACCCGGAAATTCTGAGCCAATTTAAAAATTTTATTTTGGCAATTTTTATAGATTTTGATTATTCAAAATGAATTATTTTAAATAATAACAACAAAAAATTTATTTTCGACGAAGTTAAAACGAATAGTTTTATTTTAATTATATAACGAGCCTGAAATGGCGCGGTAGTTCAAAAATTCGATTTCGAATTTTAAATGAATATACAGGATTCAAAATAAATTAGAATTGAAAGAAATAAGAAATATTTGAATTTGGTTAATCATATCTTTCTAACGAAGTTAAGAAACTGAGATTTCACTTTAGAATTTGAAAGATATGTCAAGTTCAAAATTCAGAAAAGTCACTGTGGAATTTATATATATTTTAATAAATATAAAGGCCCTTAAAAATGGAAATTTTGCAGACGACCTCGGTTTTCGACAAAACTGCTTTTTTTGGATCCAGGATGTCAAATTATTGCTAGATTCCAAAATTCATAATTTTCTGAATCAATATGTGAGCGTGGCGAAGTTAAACGCGTTTGAACGGTTTTAGGCAATTTCGATCGACCAGAAAATGGCCATTTTTCAAACGGTCTCAGAATTCGAAGAAATTAGTTTTGTTAGGACCGTACGGTCAATACGAAGCTAGAAATAATTTTTCTGGAATTTTTAGAGTCAGTATGTGACCCCGGTAAATTAAAATGTGTGTTTAAATTGAATATACAAAGATTTATAATTTAACTTGAACGGAAACTGATCGTAACAAGCTAATTGGATTACGAAACATATCCTATTATGTTCGGAATGGGGGTAATTAGCTAGGGACGACAGGCGGTGGGTCTCGTTTGGAGATCGAAATTTAAAGTAACTTTTAGGGGATTTAATGTAAGTAAATATATTATAAAACAAGGTCAAACCCTTTATCTCTTCATACTCAGTCAAACCCTCCCTCCCCATTCTTTATCGCTCACTCATCTGAAAGGACGAAAAAAAACCACGCCTTGTCTTCCGTCGCTCCTCCTTGGTCGCGCCCGCCACCACCCCGTTCAGAGTCCTTCCGACGATGGACGATGGCCTCTTCCCCTCCTCCTCCACGTCGCTGGCCACACCCCTTCCCATTTCTTCCCCAATTCGAGCTCCAAGAAACCCTAGCCCCCCCCATAAAACCCGTCGCCACCCCCTTAGCCACTGCAGGCCCCAACGCCGCTACCCCGACCCCGCCTCCGACCAGTAGTCCCCCCCCCCTGCGCCATCAGTCCACGAAGAAGCCCCTACCCCTTCAAAAAAAGGGAAAGAATCGAATTCAAAGGTGAGTTTTTTTATGTATTTATTTACATTTGGTTTATTTCAGTTTTACTATACATAACTATGTTAGAAGAATATGATTCTAGTTAGAAAAAGTTTGATTTTTTATACACATAGAAAAAGTTTGATTTTTTATATACATAGAAAAAGTTTATAGTTTTATAACATGAAAAGTTTATATTTTTATAGCGTGAAAGTTATATTTTCAAATATAGAAAAGACGAGATTTTTAATATAGGAAGGACGAGATTTTTAGAATAGTAAAAATATAATTTTTATCATGAAGAGAAGAATATAAAAATACGATTTTTAACTATATAAAGATGCGATTCTATTTATGAAAACAAAGAAAGAAAAATAGAATTTTTATCTATATAGTAGCGGTGTAAAAATAGAATTTTTATCTACATAGTAGCGGTGTAAAATAGAATTTTTATCTGTATAGTAGCGGAATAAAAATGTGATTTTTTTTCCATATAGAGTGATTATAAACATGTGATTTTTATATACAAAGAAACAATATAAAAATGTGATTTTTATATATGTAGTGGCTATGGACAATGAAATTGACAAAAGGCGAACACGAGGAAGATTTTCTACATTAGAAGAGTCGTGGCATTTGGTTTAGCTAGTCGGTGAGAATTCCTCACCTTTAATTTATTTCTAGTTTGAAATATATACTAGGATGCAGACGGTGCTTAGCAGCACCTGACACCCGTCGTCCGCAGACCATGGATTACTTATTTGTTTGATTGCTGTGTTGTGAAATTTGATTGTGTGAGGTGGAATGAAATAAAATATTTTATAGTTAAAAATATGATTTTAACATGTATATAAAATAAATAGCAATAAACAAATTAGATGATTTGTTTATATACACTATTTGACTGATATTGATTGGGACGATAAATTTTACACATCGTCCAACTACACAAATAAAATCTGTGTTTGTTGATTTGAAACCCCACACGGGTATTGGGATGATATTTGATGTACACTAATCCCAATTGTTTAGTTGTATGTCAATCGATAGGTTAACAGACTGTGTAAGCGTTAATTATTTATATTTAATGCTTATGTAGTTGTGTGGTGCACTCTGAATGATGGTTGATTATTTATCGTTGCTATTATATACATGTGTTGAAGAAAATCCATATAATTAACATTATATGGTAAGTGATTGGGCATCATTCCAATTTAGAAAATAAATTCGTGTGTTGAATGGAAAATAAATTCATGTACCTCCCATGTACCTCCGATAGACTGAAAGTTGTTATTATATGCAAACTCCACCAACAGAAGACGTTCCTCCCATGTACCTCCGAAGTCTAAGACAAACAACCTCAATAGGTCCTCTAGAATACAATTCACTCTCTCGGTCTGGCCGTCCGTCTGAGGATGATATGCGGTGCTCAAACATAACTAAGTCCGTACAGCTTCTTGTAAGCTTTTCCAAAATTCATTAGTGAATATAGGATCGCAGTCGCTCACTATGCTAGATGGAACACCGTGCAAACGAACTATCTCTCGAATGTATACAGAGGCTGTGACGACAAGGAATTTCGCTCGATCCAAATCAGTCGTTAAACTGATCTAGACCGTTCGAAACCCCTGATCGTTTGAGAACATGACAAATCAGAACAAAGACGGAAGAACATTTCATTGCTATTACAACAATTCCATCAGATACAAGAATATACAGAGTATAAATGAATAAATTACATTCGATAAATTTCAGAGATTACAATAAATTACATAGCAACGGAAAAATAATACAAAGCACAACTGAAGGTGATATACGGATACAGAGCCTTCCGGATATCATTCCAGCTGTAAACCAGGATCCTGTGAATATAAATCTGCAAAACCAAAACTACTAGCTGCCCGTGTGGAAAATACGGGCACCCAGAGTTTAGGTTAAAACAATAAACTCCAGGTCAGTCATGTGACTGGTGTGAGAACTAAAACAGTTATTTAAAATTTTACTTTAAAAGTGAGTAATTCAAGGGACCACGCCGTATAACACGGAACGGGTTTCCTCCCAAGAATACCAGTGCATAGAATAAACAACGCAATGCTTTTTCGGAAAATGAAGCTATTATAAGACCCAGGTCCCATCATACAATGCAACGCAAGCCGGAGGATAGGGTTTTCCCTTATAATAGCCAAACATGCTTGGTACGTTTAAAACAAATCATTTGATACTATAATAAGTGTATAGTGTCAAAATAATTCAAATCATAAATATAAATTAGGCGGCATGGGTACCATCTATCACGTCGCCATACTAGTTCTACAATTAAAACCGCAATACAGGTATTGGAAATTGGATTTCCGTCATGAGTCGAGGCAAGGGGCAAGCTCCTCTCCGCGTTCGAGACACTCTAGCAAATGTCCCTGGGCTACGCACTCTGGGCAACCTTTGGATGCTTCAGGGCCGGTCCTCACTTACGTTAGAGGATTGGCAATTCCTGAGCACACGTTTCCCGGTCCTTACAGACCTAAAATCGAGGCGCCTCATCCAACAACCACATAGGTGAAAAGTATATAAATGTCAGGGAAGGTAAGTCACTGACACCACCAAAGCTAGAAAGAAACGTCGTGCTCTCCCTGTAGTCCGTATCCCGTTTTTGACTCATACCGAGGTGTGAGGCTCGCGAATTCACGTTATACACAAAGCTGCCACGTAGGCCGTGTTTTGATCATCAACCACAAGACTTTGCTTTTCAACAGAAGCCTTGATCATTGCATCTTAGCGTGCCACATAGGCAATTCATGCCATACGACTGATGTCCATCGATATACAACCTCTGAGCTCGTACGTCTCAGAGAAGGGCGTTAAGCAAGAGAATAAATTCTCCGCCGCCAAACAGATATATATTTAACAGAAATCAATCAACACAGAATAAAATCCAATGTCAGACACACAATCCATTTACAAGTTCGTTCTGGGTCTGAACGAAACCAGAGGCACTTTCCTCGCATATCCATCCATCTCCAAGTACGTCTGGACGATCACCAACTATTTCCATCCTCTTGGGTGTACAGCCCAATCAGGATCGTCAGTAATTATCCAAACGATGTGAAAACTTCCGGTCTTCGACCACCGTCTTCATCTTCGACATATCGTCGAATCGGTTATTCAGAATGGGTATAAACCCGGCCTTTCCGAACAACCCGCGTATATTAAAACAAATGTTATACAAACACAACATACGCCTCATTCCAATTCATATTCTCAGGGAAAGGTTCCCGTTAATTTTATCCAAGATAAATTCTTTAAATTTTATTCTTTAATCTTCCTTTGGATCCCATTTCAAACCAAGTTATGGTTTTCCAAACTAGTCGAGATTAGCGAACCACAATGAAGTAATTATTTATTTTATTTCCCAATCCCAACCTATTCATCTCATGAAGCAAAACTGGTAATACTCCATATATAATACTATGGTGTTATCGGTAAAATTAATTACCATTTCACGTTCAAATCTAATTAAAGATTTAACTATCGCTTTGGAGCAAAACTGGCGATACTCCATTCTCGCTCATTTCTAAATTTGATAATTTAAATTATAGATTCACATTTCAACCTAATAGCAGATTCGTTAAAACTCCTTTTACTAGGTTAAAGAACTAGGTGTTATTTAAAACACAGTTCACGACAAACCCAAATCACATTCTATTTATTATCGGGTTAAAGATCTAGTGTTATTTAAAACACCGTTCACGATAAACCCATTTCAAATCCAATCAAATATATTAGAAATTCCGATTATTTAAAACCCCTTTTTAAATCTAATTTATTTATTTAAAAATAATTGGGTTTTAAATTTAGTTCAAAACTAGTTCATTTCGATAAAAATCCATTTTTATCTTTTCAAATATGGAGTTTTTCACCCCAATTTTTCTCAAATCATTTCTTATGATTTTTACACAAATTATTGATATTTTTAATAATTTTATCAAGGCCCGTACAGTCGATTTCCATCAACGGCCATCGAACTGCACTTACATCGACCTTTTCCAAATTTGATTTGGATGTATCTCCAAATCCAACCGTTAGATTTCAAATTTCTAATATTCGTTAGAAAGCTCTTTTCGATACGAACCCAACGATTCCGGTTTTAGGAGAATCCGACGGTCGGATCTCCCGTAATGTCCGTTTGAAATAAATGGTCGAAATTCACGAACTGCCGCGGCGCGGCGCGTTCTATTCAGGCCATTATATTATATATATAATATATATAATATATATTTCGTTGATTTCTATTTAAAACAAATTATATAAATACTTTTAAATTCGTTTCAAAAACAATTTCGACTTCCATTTCAATTCAAATCAAAATTGAATTTCTCTTTATAAATTCGTTTTAAAATTCATTTCTATTCAATTCAAATTTCAATTCAATTTGAATTCATTTCAATTCGCTTTCAATTCAATTTGAATTCTTTTTCAATTCAATTTCAAAGTCGTTATCTATTCAATTCAATTCGAAGTCGTTATCCATTCAATTCAATTCGAATTCGTTATTTATTCAATTCAATTCGAATTCGTTATCTATTCAATTCAATTCGAAGTCGTTATCCATTCAATTCAATTTCAATTTGTCATTTATTCAATTCAATTCGAATTCGTTATCTATTCAATTCAATTCAAAGTCGTTATCCATTCAATTCAAATTCAATTTGTTATTTATTCAATTCAATTCGAATTCATTATCTATTCAAATTCAATTGATTTTCTACTCTATTCGAATTCAATTTGTTTTCTATTCAATTCAAATTTGTTTTCTATTCAATTCAATTCAAATTGGTTTTCTATTCGATTCAATTCAAATTGGTTTTCTATTCGATTCAATTCAAATTGGTTTTCTATTCGATTCAATTCAAATTTCATTTCAAAATATTCGATTTTGAAATCACTTTTCAATATTCATTTTAAGATGAATAAAATCGATATAAATATCGTTCACGTCAAAATGGCGTCAATCTAATCAACACGGCTTCATATATTTCTATTTTCAAATATTCTATTTCAAATATTTCTTTTTCAAATATTTCCTATTCCAAATATTTCTATTTCAAATATTTCTATTTTTAAAATATTTCGTTCAACACATGACTAATCTCAACGGATGAGTGTTGTCAACACATGAACCTTTATTTTATATTGATAAAGATGTAAATTTTATTATTAAAATATTTCGTTCAACACATGACTAATCTCAACGGATGAGTACTGTCAACACATGAACCTTTATTTTATATTGATAAAGATGTAAATTTTATTATTAAAATATTTCGTTCAACACATGACTAATCTCAACGGATGAGTACTGTCAACACATGAACCTTTATTTTATATTGATAAAGATGTAAATTTTATTATTAAAATATTTCGTTTAACACATGACTAATCTCAACGGATGAGTACTGTCAACACATGAACCTTTATTTTATATTGATAAAGACGTAAATTTTATTATTAAAATATTTCGTTCAACACATGACTAATCTCAACGGATGAGTACTGTCAACACATGAACCTTTATTTTATATTGATAAAGATATAAATTTTATTATTAAAATATTTCGTTCAACACATGACTAATCTCAACGGATGAGTACTGTCAACACATGAACCTTTATTTTATATTGATAAAGATGTAAATTTTATTATTAAAATATTTCGTTCAACACATGACTAATCTCAACGGATGAGTACTGTCAACACATGAACCTTTATTTTATATTGATAAAGATGTAAATTTTATTATTAAAATGTTTCGTTCAACACATGACTAATCTCAACGGATGAGTACTGTCAACACATGAACCTTTATTTTATAATATTCTTTATCTTCTAAATTGGAATGAGGCCCAATCCATCACCATATAAAGTTAATTATATGGATTCCATTCAACACATGTATATAATAGCAATGATAAATAATCAACCATCATCCAAAGTGCACTTCACTGTATAAGCATCAAATATATATATCTAACGCTTATACAGCCTGTCAATCAATCGATCGACCTATTTAATCAATCAGGATGAGCGAACTTCAAATTTCATCCCAACACCCGCGTGGGGTTTCAAACAATCAAACACAGATTTTATTTGTGCAGTTGGGCGATGTGTAAAATTTATCATCCCAATCAATGTCCTTCAAATAGGTGTACGTAAACAAACCGTCCGGTTTGTAAATGAATATTTATTTATTCACATTCACGTTAAAAATTATATTTTTAACGATAAAACATTTTATTTTAACACATGAATTTCTATTCAGTTCATTTATTCAATAAAATTGATATTTTTATTTTTCTAACATATTTTAGAAAATTTCGGCGGCATAACGGCACGATACTAGAAACGGGACAAGGCCTAGCCTTATCCCAGGTCCAGTGAAGGCCCACGCCATTCACACATCAATCAAATCAATTTCATTTCACCAAACAGTTCAATTCGAACCAAATATTCTAACTAACTACTCAACCAAACAATTTAACAAACAAGCCATCCATGGTCTGTGGATGACGGGTGTCGGGTGCTACTAAACAACGTCTACATCCTAGTATATATATATAGATAGAAAAAGAAATTGAAAGGTGAGAAATTCTCACCAATAGCTATCCAATACCACGACTCTTCATTTTGAGAAATCATCATCATTCACGCCTTTTTATCACCTTCGTTTCCCGTATTCTCTACCTATGTAAAAATTGAATTTTTACTTCGCTATTCAATATATAAAAATCAAATTTTTACTATGCTATTCAATATATAAAAATCAAATATTTACTATGCTATTCAATATATAAAAATCGAATTTTTACTATGCTATTCAATATATAAAAATCGAATTTTTACTTCGCTATTCAATATATAAAAATCAAATTTTTATTTCGCTATTCAATATATAAAAATCTTCACAACGATGTTATATAGATAAA
The DNA here is from genome assembly GCA_030737875.1 of Allium sativum. Classification (NCBI taxonomy): domain Eukaryota; kingdom Viridiplantae; phylum Streptophyta; class Magnoliopsida; order Asparagales; family Amaryllidaceae; genus Allium; species Allium sativum. The sequence continues at coordinate 452,186,842 of CM060924.1, forward strand.
AATTATATTTTTATCACGCTATTTTTCATATAAAGATTTCGCCTTTTTACATATAAAGATGCTATTTTTCATATTCCTATCATGTAAAAATTATATTTTTTTTATTCTCTACCTAAACAAAAGTCATATTTTTTCATCATTTATATAGTAAAGACTATATATTTAATACTTTAAAAATATAGAAATCATATTTTTACATCTCCCACATAATAAAGATCGAATTTTTATTATCTATGCTATATAAAAATTATATTTTTAGCCTTTCTATAATATAAAAATATCGCCTTTTCAACTATAAAAATCTAATCTTTTGCCTTTTTAAAAATCTAATCTTTTGCCTTTTTAAAAAATCTTATCTTTTGCATTTTAAAAATCTAATCTTTTGCATTTTAAAAATCTAATCTTTTGTATGCTAAAAACTGATTTTCCTACTATGTAAATACCCACAAAAACTGGTTTAAATTAAACATAAAAACTGATTTAAATTAAATATATGGGAAAAACTTACTTTTCGAAGAGGGGGGGTGATGGAAGGACTCGCGGTGGCTCTCAGGCGGCGGATCGGAGCTCGGCTAGGGTTCGGTGGCGTCGGCGATGGGTGCTGGGTCTCGCGGGTTGGGGGTTTCAGGAGGCGTCGAAGCTCAGGTGGCGGTGGCGATTTTCTTGGGGGGGGGGGGGGTGGTCTGCGACGCATCAAAGAGGGGGGGTTGTCGCGTCGGTGGATGAGGGGGGGGGGTCTGCGACGCATCAAAGAGGGGGGGGGGGAAGTTGTCGCGTCGGTGGATGAGGGGGGGGGGGTCTACGACGTTGCGGTCGACATCCGGGGGGGCGCTTACCTGGCGGCGGCGGAAGCGATCATCGGGGGGGGGGGGGGGGGGGGGCGAGTTTCCCCCCTGTCTTCCTCTTTTTTTTCTGAATTGAAAATATCGGGGGGGGGGGGAGGGTAGAGGAGATATAGGAAGAGGTAGAGGAGATATTTTTTAATTTTTTAATTATTTAATTTATCACTAAAAGCAACTTTTATTTTCGACCTCTAAACGAGGCCCACCGCCTATCGCCCATAGCTAATTACCCCTATTCCGAACACAATGGGATATGTATCGTAGGCTGATTCGGTCGTTTCGATCAGTTACCATTGAATTTACATCTAAATCATTATATTGAATTTTAAACATACATTTCAAATTACCGAGGTCACATACGGACTCGAAAAATTTCAGAAAAATATTTCCTAGCTTCGTATTAACGATACGGTCCAAATAAAACTAGTTTCGTCGAATTCTGAGACCGTTAGAAAAATGGCCATTTTCCAGTCGATTAAAATCAACTGAAACTGGTCAAACGCGTTTTCCTTTGCCATGCTCACATATTGATTCGAATAATTATGAAATTTGGAATTTAGCAATAAATTGACATCACGGATCCAACAAAAGTGATTTCATCGAAATCCGAGGTCGTTTGCAAAATGTCTATTTTTAAGGGCCTGAATTCCATAGCGACTATTCAGAATTTTCAACTGGACATATCTTTTGATTCCCGCTATGAAATCTGGATTTTTCGGATTCGTTGGAAAGATATTATCAATTAGATCCTAATGTTTTTGGTTTCACTAAAATCCGGATTGTTTTGCACCCGGTACATTCAATTGAAGTTTGAAATCGAATTATCGAACTACCGCGCCATTTTCAATTCCTTTTATAATTATATATAAATATTTATATTCTAACGACGACGCGTATAAATATATACGTTCTAATTATATTAAAAATAAATTTTCGTTGACATTATTTAAAATAATCTATTTTAAATATTAAAAATTCGCTAAAATGTCCAAAATAAAAAATTTTAACTGGCTCAGATTTTCTGGGTTATTACAATCTCCCCCACTTAAAACTTTTCGTCCTCGAAAAGGAAAAAAGTCGAAAGTGGTTTGATTAATCAACTCTATGTTCGATCTGGCTTCCATTCTAGAACTTTTCAGTTTCTGAGAATTTTCAAATTTTCAAAAATTTGGCTAACACCCTAAATTTTCGAAAAATTTCGCCATAACCTCCCCTGCACCGGGAGCCACGGGAAAATCCCGAAATTGCCATATAAGCCTTCTGATCTCAAAAAGAAAAAGAAAAAGCCAAGCGGCTAGCCAATAGGCTCATAAAATCATCATCACCCAAACAAAACAGTAAATTGCATAGTAAACATGTACCTATTTGTCGGGAAAACAAATTTTATTCTCTGCTCTAGCCTCCTTGCTATGACCTGTTCAATGTAAGTATATGTATATGCAAGCAAATACGACCAATTTTCAAAAAAATTCAATATTTGATGCAATTAGGCATAATAGTTCAAAATTATCAAACAAATAAACAGACAACACAAACATCAATCAATTAGTGAATTTATCGTTTCAAATTCATAATTTTGATATATATACAGAAAATCATGTTTTTGATGCCAAATCACAACAATGTGTGCTAACTATATAAGTTTTGGTTCTCACACCAGTCTAATGGAAATATATAGTTATCACACGTTCGAAACACGAAAATAAATACTGGTGATGGCGCGCCATCATCAGAATCATGTCCGGGCGACTAGAGTGTGACTCTATATCTATCTAATATATTAAAACTTCGAATATACGTTCATGACGCATATATGCAAAACCTTTATATACTAGATTGTCCAAATTCAAAATAAATAAATAATCTAATACATATAAAATGGTTTAAATTTTCAAAACAAAATTGTTTTCATTTCAAAAATATACTCTTCACAATTGTTCTAGGATACTACTGATCCTATCTCTAACGAGTCATTCTAATTACATATTACTAATCCAATATCTGATGAATTCTTTCGTATGTTTCTAATGTGTCTTGTTCTCGAGCCCTGTAAACCAAAGCTCTGATACCAAACTGTGACGACAAGGAATTTCGCTCGATCCGAATCAGTGGTTAAACCGATTTAGACCGTTCGAAACCCCTGATCGTTTGAGAACAGGACAAATCAGAACAAAGACGGAAGAACATTTCATTGCTATTACAACAATTCCATCAGGTACAAGAATATACAGAGTATAAATGAATAAATTACATTCGATAAATATCAGAGATTACAATAAATTACATAGCAGCGGAAAAATAATACAAAGCCCAACTGAAGGTGATATACGGATACAGAGCCTTCCGGATATCTTTCCAGCTGTAAACCAGGATCCTGTGAATATAAATCTGCAAAACCAAAACTACTAGCTGCCCGTGCGGAAAATAGGGGCACCCAGAGTTTAGGTTAAAACAATAAACTCCAGGTCAGTCATGTGACTGGTGAGAGAACTAAAACAGTTATTTAAAATTTTACTTTAAAAGAGAGTAATTCAAGGGACCACGCCGTATAACACGGAACGGGTTTCCTCCCAAGAATACCAGTGCATAGAATAAACAACGCAATGCTTTTTCGAAAAATGAAGATATTATAAGACCCAGGTCCCATCACACAATGCAACGCAAGCCGGAGGATAGGGTTTTCCCTTATAATAGCCAAACATGCTTGGTATGTTTAAAACAAATCATTTGATACTATAATAAGTATATAGTGTCAAAACAATTCAAATCATAAATATCAATCATAGGCGGCATGGGTACCATCTATCATGTCGCCATACTAGTTCTACAATTAAAACCACAATACACGTATTGGAAATTGGATTTCCATCATGAGTCAAGGCAAGGGGCAAGCTCCTCTCCGCGTTCGAGACACTCTAGCAAATGTCCCAGGGCTACGCACTCTGGGCAACCCTTGGATGCTTCAGGGCCGGTCCTCACTTACGTTAGAGGATTGGCAATTCCTGAACACACGTTTCCCGGTCCTTACAGACCTAAAATCGAGGCGCCTCATCCAACAACCACATAGGTGAAAAGTATATAAATGTCAGGGCTGGTAAGTCACTGACACCACCAAAGCTAGAAAGAAACGTCGTGCTCTCCCTGCAGTTCGTATCCCGTTTTTGACTCATACCGAGGTGTGAGGCTCGCGAATTCACGTTATACACAAAGCTGCCACATAGGTCGTGCTTTGATCATCAACCACAAGACTTTGCTTTTCAACAGAAGCCTTGATCATTGCATCTTAGCGTGCCACACAGGCAATTCATGCCATGCGACTGATGTCCATCGATATATAACCTCTGAGCTCGTACGTCTCAGAGAAGGGCGTTAAGCAAGAGAATAAATTCTCCGCCACCAAACAGATATATATATATTTAACAGAAATCAATCAACACAGAATAAAATCCAATGTCAGACACACAATCCATTTACATGTTCGTTCTGGGTCTGAACGAAACCGGAGGCACTTTCCTCGCATATCCATCCATCTCCAAGTACGTCTGGACGATCACCAACTATTTCCATCCTCTTGGGTGTACAACCCAATTAGGATCGTCGGTAATTATCCAAACGATGTGAAAACTTCCGGTCTTCGACCACCGTCTTCATCTTCGACATATTGTCGAATCGGTTATTCAGAATGGGTATAAACCCGGCCTTTCCGAACAACCCGCGTATATTAAAACAAATGTTATACAAACACAACATATGCCTCATTCCAATTCATATTCTCAGGGAAAGGTTCCCGTTAATTTTATCCAAGATAAATTCTTTAAAATTTATTCTTTAATCTTCCTTTGGATCTCATTTCAAACCAAGTTATGGTTTTCCAAACTAGTCGAGATTAGCGAACCACAACGAAGTAATTATTTATTTTATTTCCCAATCCCAACCTATTCATCCCATGAAGCAAAACTGGTAATACTCCATATCTAATACTATGGTGTTATCGGTAAAATTAATTACCATTTCACGTTCAAATCTAATTAAAGATTTAACTATCGCTTTGGAGCAAAACTGGCGATACTCTATTCTCGCTCATTTCTAAATTTGATAATTTAGATTGTAGATTCACATTTCAACCTAACAGCAGATTCGTTAGAACTCCTTTTACTGGGTTAAAGAACTAGGTGTTATTTAAAACACAGTTCACGACAAACCCAAATCACATTCTATTTATTATCGGGTTGAAGAACTAGTGTTATTTAAAACACCGTTCACGATAAACCCATTTCGAATCCAATCAAATATATTAGAAATTCCGATTATTTAAAACCCCTTTTTAAATCTAATTTATTTATTTAAAAATAATTGGGTTTTAAATTTAGTTCAAAACTAGTTCATTTCGATAAAAATCCATTTTTATCTTTTCAAATATGGAGTTTTTCACCCCAATTTTTCTCAAATCATTTCTTATGATTTTGTGAAAACCCGTAACTTCCCCGTAAAGGAAAGCGTCGGATAGTTCGAGAACACGACAAAACAGAGCGCATACAGAAGAGCATTTCATTGTATATTACAACAATGCATCAGATTACAAGAATATACAGAGTATAAAAGAATATTACACAGAAATATCAGAGATTTAAATTACATTTAAATACATCGCAGCGGAAAATAATACAATACACAACTAGAAGGAGATATACAGATACAAAGCTTTCCGGATATCGTTCCAGCTGTAAACCAGGGTCCTGTGAATATAAATCTGCAAAACCAAAACTACTAGCTGCCCGTTTCAAAATAAGGGCACCCAGAGTTTAGGTTAAAACAATAAACTCCAGGTCAGTCATGTGACTGGTGTGAGAACTAAAACAGTTATTAATCTTTATTTTCAAAGTTAGGTAAATCAAGGGACCACGCCGTATAACACGGAACGGGTTTCCTCCCAAGAATACCAGTGCATAAAACAAACAGCGCAATGCTAAATAAAGAAAGATGAAGCTGTTATAAGACCCAGGTCCTATCACACAATGCAACGCAAGCCGGGGGATAGGGTTTTCCCTTATAACAGCCAAAGAATGCTTGATACGTTTAAAACAAATCATTTGATACTACTATAAGTGCATAGTGTATAAAACAACTTCAAATCATAAGTATCAATCATAGGCGGCATGAATGCCCCATACCACTATGTCGCCATATATAGGTTATACAATCAAAATCGCAAAGTCACGTATTTGGAAATTGGGTTTCCGTCTATGAACCGAGGCAAAAGATAGTCCTCAACCGATTCGTGACTGTCTAGCCCGAGCCACAGGACCCAGACTCAGGTGGGCCCTTGGAGCGACAGGGCCGGTCCACCGATGTGGATTAAACTTAAACCCTGAACATGCGTTCCCCCGCCCTATGGGGCGTAAGCGAGCCAACGAATGGCTCCATCGGTTCGAGAACGACCGATCAATCCGAGGCGCCTCGCAACAGCAACAACCACATAAGTCAAATTCGTCAGGGCGTGTAAAACCACTGACGCCACTTCTAACTAGAAAGCAACGCATGCCCTCCCTGAGGTCCGTCTCCCGTTTTTGGTTCATACCGGGTGTGAAACTCGCGAAGTAAACGTTACACAAAGCTACGCCACAAAGGCTGTGCTTTGATCATCACCACAAGACTTTGCTTTTCAACAGAAGCCTTGATCAATTGCCACTTAGGCATGCCACACAGGCAATTCACTCCATGCGTTTGATATCCATCAATATATAACCCCTGAGCTCATACATCTCAGAGAAGGGCGTTAAGCAAGAGAATAAATTCTCCGCCGCCAAGCAGATATATATTTAATAGAGATCAATCACACGGACTAAAATCCAATGTCAGACACACAGTCCATTTACAAGTCCGTTCTGGGTCTGAACGAAACCGGAGGCACCTAGTACCCCGCATATCCATCGATCTCCAAGTACCTCTGGACGATCACTAACTGTTTCCATCTTCTTGGGTGTACAGCCCAATCAAGATCATCAGTTATCACCCAAACGACGTGAAGACCTCCGGTCTTCGACCATCGTCTTCATCTTCGACTTATCGTCGTATCAGTTATTCAGAATGGGATAAACCCGGTCTTTCCGAATAACTCGCGTATATATTATAAAAGTGTTACACAAACACAACATACGCCTCATTCCAATTCATTAGTCACTAACCGTAAATTAATCAAGAGAATAATTTCCCAAATATTAACCCCGAAGGCCGAAACCAACATCAGATCAATATCCAGAAAGCCATTCTGCTTGGCTAACCGACAGTTAGTTTCTAAATTTCACATTCATAGGGAAAGATTCCCATTAATTTTATCAAAGATAAATTCCTTGAATTTATTCTTTAATCCATTTTTGAATATCAATTCAAACTAGTCGGGATTAGCGAACCTTACCGAAGTAATCATTTGTTTAATTTCCCAATCCCAACCTATTCATCCCATGAAGTAAAACTAGTAATACTTCATATCTAACACCACAGTGTTATCGGTAAATTCAATTACCATTTCACGTTCAAATCTAATTAAAGATTTAACTATCGCCTGGAGCAAAACTGGTGATACTCCATTTTCGATCTTTTCAATCTAATTAAAGATTCATTAAAACTCCACTTAGTTTTAATCTTCGACTGGGTTAAAGAATCAGTGTCATTTAAAACACGGTTCACGATAAACCCAAAATCCCATTCATTAATTATCGGGTTAAAGAACAAGTGTTATTTAAAACACTGTTCACGATAAACCCAAAAATCAATATCAATTCCAATTAAATATTATTTAATTGGTACACTTCATTAAATCTAAATAAAAAGATTTAATCTTTTCTTAACTGGGTTCAAGAACAGTGTTAGTGAAGACACCATTCACGACAAACCCAAATCACATTCGATATTCAATACAAGGCTCTGAATAGATAATATATCGGCTTATATTCAATATCGAATTCTACGACTAACAAATGTCGTATTGGAAATAACGATACAAATATATATCTTTCAAATTTCCATAACAACACCTGTAATATCACGAATTCCAACATCGAAATATTCCGAAGACAATTTCGATTCAAATCCACTCCAATGCAATCATTGGAAATTTTGGTTATTTTCAAAACCCTTTTCGAATTCAATTTATTTATTTCAAAATAAATAGAATTATATTTCTAGTTCAAAACTAGTTCATTTCGATAAAAATCTATTTTTATCTTTTCAAATATGGAGTTTTTCATCCCAATCCTTTCTAAACCATTTCTTATGATTTTACACAAATTATTACTATTTTTAATAATTTTATCAAGGCCCGTACAGTCGATTTCCATCAATGGCCATCGAACTGCACTTACAACGTCCTTTTTCGAATTTGATTTGGACATAATTCCAAATCCAACCGTTAGATTTCAAATTTCTAACATTCATTAGAAAGCTCTTTTCGATACGAACCCAACGGTTCCGGTTTTAGGAGAATCCGACGGTCGGATCTCCCGTAATGTCCGTTTGAAATAAATGGTCGAAATTCGCGAACTGCCGCGGCGCGGCGCGTTCTATTCAGGCCATTATATTATATATAATATATATAATATATATTTCGTCGATTTCTATTTAAAACGAATTATATAAATAGTTTTAAAATCGTTTCAAAAGCTATTTCAACTTTCTTTTCAATTCAAATCAAAATTGAATTCTTCTTTATAAATTCGTTTTAAAATTCATTTCAATTCAATTCAAATTTCAATTCAATTTGAATTCATTTCAATTCGCTTTCAATTCAATTTGAATTCGTTTTCAATTCAATTTATTTCGAAATCGTTTTCAATTCATTTTGAATTCGTTTTCAATTCAATTCATTTCGAAATCGTTTTCAATTCATTTTGAATTCGTTTTCAATTCAATTCATTTTGAATTCGTTTTCAATTCAATTCATTTCGAAATCGTTTTCAATTCATTTTGAATTCGTTTTCAATTCAATTCATTTCGAAATCGTTTTCAATTCATTTTGAATTCGTTTTCAATTCAATTCATTTCGAAATCGTTTTCAATTCATTTTGAATTCGTTTTCAATTCAATTCATTTCGAAATCGTTTTCAATTCATTTTGAATTCGTTTTCAATTCAATTCATTTCGAAATCGATAAAATCGATATAAATATCGTTCACGTCAAAATGGCGTCAATCTAATCAACACGGCTTCATATATTGATATTTTCAAATATTCCATTTCGAATATTTCTATTTCAAATATTTCTTTTTTAAAACTGGAATGAGGCCCAATCAATTACCATATAAAGTTAATTATATGGATTTTCATACAACACATGTATAATAGCATTGAAAAATAATCAACCATCAACCAAAGTGCACTACACTGTATAAGCATCAAATATAGATATCTAACGCTTATAACAGCCTGTCAATCAATCGATCGACATATTTAATCAATCAGGATGAGTGAACTTCAAATTTCATTCCAACACCCGTGTGGGGTTTCAAACAATCAAACACAGATTTTATTTGTGCAGTTGGGCGATGTGTGAAATTTATCGACCCAATCAATATCAGTCAAATCAGTGTATATACAAACAAATCGGCCGATTTGTTTATAACTATTCATTTATTCACATTCACGTTAAAAATTGTATTTTTTTCGATAAAACATTTTATTTCAACCTATGAATTTCTATTCAATTCATTTACACAATAAAATGATATTTTTATTTTCTAACATATTTTAGAAAATTTCGGCGGCATAACGGCACGATACTAGAAACGGGACGAGGCCTAGCCTTATCCCCGGTCTAGTGAAGGCCCACGCCATTCACATATCAATCATATCAATTTCAATTTCACCAAAACAATCCAATCCAAATCAAATAATCTAACCAACTACACAACCAATCAAACAAGTCCATGGTCTGTGGACGGGTGTCGGGTGCTTCTAATAAGCACCGTCTGCATCCTAGTATATATATATATATAACTAGAAAAGTAGAATTTGAGTGAGAAGTTCTCACCGATAGCTATCCTAACTCCACGGCACTTCATTTGCAGAAGTCTTCGTCGTTTCGCCTCCTTTCACTTTCTTTGCCCGTATCCTCTACATATGTAAAAATCACATTTTTACTTTGCTATTCAATATAAAAAAATCGAATTTTTACTTCAAAGTTCAATATATAAAAATCGAATTTTTATTTCAAAGTTCAATATATAAAAATCGAATTTTTATTTCAAAGTTCAATATATAAAAATCGAATTTTTATTTCAAAAGATCAAATCTTTTCTCTTACTTTTTAAAGTTTAACTCTTTTACCTTTCAAGTTTAAACCTTTTCTTTTTAAAATTTAAACCATTTTCTTTTTAAAATAAAATCAGTTTAAAATACTTTTAAAAATCAGTTTTGAATTTCCTTTAAACCAATCAGTTTTAAACTAAACAAAAATCAGTTTTTTCATATTATCAAAAATCAGTTTTCTTTAAATATAACCAAAAATCAGTTTTTCTTTAAATATAACCAAAAATCAGTTTTTTTTCTTTTATAAAAATGCAGTTTTTAAATCTTTTTTCAAAATGCAGTTTTTATTATTCTTTTAAATCAGTTCTGTTTTTATATCATAAAAAGAAAATCCAGTTTTTAGTTTCTTCTTTTAAAACAGTTTTTATATAAATCAATTCAGTTTTTATATAAATCAATTCAGTTTTTATATAAATCAATTATAAAATAAATAAATTAAAAAAAAGAAGACTCACAGATTTAGGTCGTCGGCAAGAAGTGGAGGGAGAGGAGCGGGACTGGAGGTGCGTGGCTTTGGTCGCCTGCGGCGCGGTGGGGTGCTCCTGACGTGGCGGCATCGGGTGTAGGCGGTTCGAACTTGAGGGCTTCAGGGTCTTTGCGGGAGGGGGGGGGTCTCTGGCTCGAGGAAGAAGGGAGCGGGAGAAGGGTGGCTACGATGTGGGGGGTGGCGCCTGGCCTGAGGAGCAGGGGAGAGGAAGAACGTCGATGGTGGTCGTCGACGTGAGGGAGAGGCGCGATTTCGACTTTGGGGGTTTTTTTTTTCCTTCTTTTCTCTGATTAAAATCGATTGGGAAATAATAAAAGGGGGGGAGGGGCCAGCGGGTTAAAGGAGAAAGATTTTTTTTTTATTAATTTAATTATTTTATTCGAAAAAAGTTGACTTTTACATACGACCTCTAAACGAGGCCCACCGCCCGTCGTCCATAGCGTTTTACCCCCATTCCGAACACAATGGGATATGTATCGCAAGCTGATTCGATTGTTACAATCAGTTTCCTTTTGAATTTTCATTTAAATCACTATATTGAATTTTAAACGTACATTTCAAATTACCGGGGCCACATACTAACTAGAAAAATTCCAGAAAAATATTTTCTAGCTTCGTACTGACGATACGGTCCTAACAAAACTAGTTTCGTCGAATTCTGAGATCGTTTGAAAAATGGCCATTTTCCAGTCGATTAAAATCAACTGAAACTAGTCAAACGCGTTTTCCTTCGCCACGCTCACATATTGATTCGAAAAATTATGAAATTTGGAATCTAGCAATAACTTAACATCACGGACCCAACAAAACTGGTTTCGTCGAAATCCGAGGTCGTTTGCAAAATTGCTATTTTTAAGGGCCTTATATATATAAAAATATATATAAATTCCACAGCGACTATTTCTAATTTTAAACTGGACATATCTTATCATTTCTAAAATGAAATCTCAGTTTGTTAACTTCGTTACAAAGATATAGTTATACAGATTCAAATATTTCTTGTTTCGTTCAATTCTGACTTATATTGAATTCTGTATATTCATTTGAAATTAGAAATCGAATTTTCGAACTACCGCGCCATTTTCAATTCCTTTTATAATTATATATAATTATTTATATTCTAACGACGACGTATATAATATATACGTTCTAATTCCATTCAAAATAAATTTCTCGTTGATTTTATTTAAAATAATTCATTTTATATAAACAAAATTCGATAAAATTGCCAAAACAAAAATTTCAAACTGGCTCGCATTTTACGGGTTGTTACAATCTCCCCCACTTAAAACTTTTCGTCCCCGAAAAGGAACAAAGTCGAAAGTGGTTTGATTAATCAACTCTACGCTCGATCAGGCTTCCATTCTCCAACTCTTTAGTTTCTGAGAATTTTCAAAATTTCAAAAATTTGGCTAACACCCTAAATTTCCGAAAAATTTCGCCATAACCTCCCCTGCACCGGGAGCATCGGGGAATTTCAAATAGCTTCCCCGGTCCTTCAGATCTCAAAAAGAAAAAGAAAAAGCCAAGCGGCTAGCCAATAGGCTCACAAAATCATCATCACCCAAACAAAACAGGAAATTATGTAGTAAACATGTACCTACTTGTCGGGCAAACAAATTTTATTCTCTGGCTCTAGCCTCCTTGCTATGACCTGTTCAATGATATATATGTATATGCAAGCAAATGCAACCAATTTTCAATAAAATTCAATATTTGACTCAAATGAACTAAATGGTTCAAATTTTAATTATTCATACAATAATCAAACAATACAACCATCAATCAATTAGTTGATTAGTTTTTTAAATGCATAACTTTGATATATATACAGAAAATCATGTTTTTGATGCCAATTCACAACAAAGGGTTCTAGCTATATAAGTTTTGGTTCTCACACCAGTCTAATGGAAATATATAGATATTACACGTTCCTCACTCGAATATAAATTCTGATGATGATATATCAATCATCAGAATCACCCCCGGGCGACTAGAGTGTAATCCTATATCTATCCAGTATATTAAAACTTCGAATACACGCGGATCAGACGTATACGCAAAATCTATATATACTGGACTGTCCAACTCAATATAAATAGATAATCAAATACGAATAATTGATTTAAATTTTCAAAACAAAAATTGTTTTCATTTGAAAAATATACTCTTCACACTCGTTCTAGGATACTACTGATCCTATCTCTAACGAGTCATTCCCATTGGATATTACTAATCCAATATCTGATGAATTCTTTCGTATGTTTCTAATGTGTCTTGTTCTCTGAGCTTTGTAAACCAAAGCTCTGATACCAACTGTGAAAACCCGTAACTTCCCCGTAAAGGAAAGCGTCGGATAGTTCGCGAACACGACAAAACAGAGCGCATACAGAAGAGCATTTCATTGTATATTACAACAATGCATCAGATTACAAGAATATACAGAGTATAAAAGAATATTACACAGAAATATCAGAGATTTAAATTACATTTAAATACATCGCAGCGGAAAATAATACAATACACAACTAGAAGGAGATATACGGATACAAAGCTTTCCGGATATCGTTCCAGCTGTAAACCAGGATCCTCTGAATATAAATCTGCAAAACCAAAACTACTAGCTGCCCGTGTCAAAATAAGGGCACCCAGAGTTTAGGTTAAAACAATAAACTCCAGGTCAGTCATGTGACTGGTGTGAGAACTAAAACAGTTATTAATCTTTATTTTCAAAGTTAGGTAAATCAAGGGACCACGCCGTATAACACGGAACGGGTTTCCTCCCAAGAATACCAGTGCATAAAACAAACAGCGTAATGCTAAATAAAGAAAGATGAAGCTGTTATAAGACCCAGGTCCTATCACACAATGCAACGCAAGCCGGGGGATAGGGTTTTCCCTTATAACAGCCAAAGAATGCTTGATACGTTTAAAACAAATCATTTGATACTACTATAAGTGCATAGTGTATAAAACAACTTCAAATCATAAGTATCAATCATAGGCGGCATGAATGCCCCATACCACTATGTCGCCATATATAGGTTATACAATCAAAATCGCAAAGTCACGTATTTGGAAATTGGGTTTCCGTCTATGAACCGAGGCAAAAGATAGTCCTCAACCGATTCGTGACTGTCTAGCCCGAGCCACAGGACCCAAACTCAGGTGGGCCCTTGGAGCGACAGGGCCGGTCCACCGATGTGGATTAAACTTAAACCCTGAACATGCGTTCCCCCGCCCTATGGGGCGTAAGCGAGCCAACGAATGGCTCCATCGGTTCGAGAACGACCGATCAATCCGAGGCGCCTCGCAACAGCAACAACCACATAAGTCAAACTCGTCAGGGCGTGTAAAACCACTGACGCCACTTCTAACTAGAAAGCAACGCATGCCCTCCCTGAGGTCCGTCTCCCTTTTTGGTTCATACCGGGTGTGAAACTCGCGAAGTAAACGTTACACAAAGCTACGCCACAAAGGCTGTGCTTTGATCATCACCACAAGACTTTGCTTTTCAACAGAAGCCTTGATCAATTGCCACTTAGGCATGCCACACAGGCAATTCACTCCATGCGTTTGATATCCATCAATATATAACCCCTGAGCTCATACGTCTCAGAGAAGGGCGTTAAGCAAGAGAATAAATTCTCCGCCGCCAAGCAGATATATATTTAATAGATATCAATCACACGGACTAAAATCCAATGTCAGACACACAGTCCATTTACAAGTCCGTTCTGGGTCTGAACGAAACCGGAGGCACCTAGTACCCCGCATATCCATCGATCTCCAAGTACGTCTGGACGATCACTAACTGTTTCCATCTTCTTGGGTGTACAGCCCAATCAAGATCATCAGTTATCACCCAAACGACGTGAAGACCTCCGGTCTTCGACCATCGTCTTCATCTTCGACTTATCGTCGTATCAGTTATTCAGAATGGGATAAACCCGGTCTTTCCGAATAACTCGCGTATATATTATAAAAGTGTTACACAAACACAACATACGCCTCATTCCAATTCATTAGTCACTAACCGTAAATTAATCAAGAGAATAATTTCCCAAATATTAACCCCGAAGGCCGAAACCAACATCAGATCAATATCCAGAAAGCCATTCTGCTTGGCTAACCGACAGTTAGTTTCTAAATTTCACATTCATAGGGAAAGATTCCCATTAATTTTATCAAAGATAAATTCCTTGAATTTATTCTTTAATCCATTTTTGAATATCAATTCAAACTAGTCGGGATTAGCGAACCTTACCGAAGTAATCATTTGTTTTAATTTCCCAATCCCAACCTATTCATCCCATGAAGTAAAACTAGTAATACTTCATATCTAACACCACAGTGTTATCGGTAAATTCAATTACCATTTCACGTTCAAATCTAATTAAAGATTTAACTATCGCCTGGAGCAAAACTGGTGATACTCCATTTTCGATCTTTTCAATCTAATTAAAGATTCATTAAAACTCCACTTAGTTTTAATCTTCGACTGGGTTAAAGAATCAGTGTCATTTAAAACACGGTTCACGATAAACCCAAAATCCCATTCATTAATTATCGGGTTAAAGAACAAGTGTTATTTAAAACACTGTTCACGATAAACCCAAAAATCAATATCAATTCCAATTAAATATTATTTAATTGGTACACTTCATTAAATCTAAATAAAAAGATTTAATCTTTTCTCAACTGGGTTCAAGAACAGTGTTAGTGAAGACACCATTCACGACAAACCCAAATCACATTCGATATTCAATACAAGGCTCTGAATAGATAATATATCGGCTTATATTCAATATCGAATTCTACGACTAACAAATGTCGTATTGGAAATAACGATACAAATATATATCTTTCAAATTTCCATAACAACACCTGTAATATCACGAATTCCAACATCGAAATATTCCGAAGACAATTTCGATTCAAATCCACTCCAATGCAATCATTGGAAATTTTGGTTATTTTCAAAACCCTTTTCGAATTCAATTTATTTATTTCAAAATAAATAGAATTATATTTCTAGTTCAAAACTAGTTCATTTCGATAAAAATCTATTTTTATCTTTTCAAATATGGAGTTTTTCATCCCAATCCTTTCTAAACCATTTCTTATGATTTTACACAAATTATTACTATTTTTAATAATTTTATCAAGGCCCGTACAGTCGATTTCCATCAATGGCCATCGAACTGCACTTACAGCGACCTTTTTCGAATTTGATTTGGACATAATTCCAAATCCAACCGTTAGATTTCAAATTTCTAACATTCATTAGAAAGCTCTTTTCGATACGAACCCAACGGTTCCAGTTTTAGGAGAATCCGACGGTCGGATCTCCCGTAATGTCCGTTTGAAATAAATGGTCGAAATTCGCGAACTGCCGCGGCGCGGCGCGTTCTATTCAGGCCATTATATTATATATAATATATATAATATATATTTCGTCGATTTCTATTTAAAACGAATTATATAAATAGTTTTAAAATCGTTTCAAAAGCTATTTCAACTTTCTTTTCAATTCAAATCAAAATTGAATTCTTCTTTATAAATTCGTTTTAAAATTCATTTCAATTCAATTCAAATTTCAATTCAATTTGAATTCATTTCAATTCGCTTTCAATTCAATTTGAATTCGTTTTCAATTCAATTTATTTCGAAATCGTTTTCAATTCATTTTGAATTCGTTTTCAATTCAATTCATTTCGAAATCGTTTTCAATTCATTTTGAATTCGTTTTCAATTCAATTCATTTTGAATTCGTTTTCAATTCAATTCATTTCGAAATCGTTTTCAATTCATTTTGAATTCGTTTTCAATTCAATTCATTTCGAAATCGTTTTCAATTCATTTTGAATTCGTTTTCAATTCAATTCATTTCGAAATCGTTTTCAATTCATTTTGAATTCGTTTTCAATTCAATTCATTTCGAAATCGTTTTCAATTCATTTTGAATTCGTTTTCAATTCAATTCATTTCGAAATCGATAAAATCGATATAAATATCGTTCACGTCAAAATGGCGTCAATCTAATCAACACGGCTTCATATATTGATATTTTCAAATATTCCATTTCGAATATTTCTATTTCAAATATTTCTATTTCAAATATTTCTATTTTAAAACTGGAATGAGGCCCAATCAATTACCATATAAAGTTAATTATATGGATTTTCATACAACACATGTATAATAGCATTGAAAAATAATCAACCATCAACCAAAGTGCACTACACTGTATAAGCATCAAATATAGATATCTAACGCTTATAACAGCCTGTCAATCAATCGATCGACATATTTAATCAATCAGGATGAGTGAACTTCAAATTTCATCCCAACACCCGTGTGGGGTTTCAAACAATCAAACACAGATTTTATTTGTGCAGTTGGGCGATGTGTGAAATTTATCGACCCAATCAATATCAGTCAAATCAGTGTATATACAAACAAATCGGCCGATTTGTTTATAACTATTCATTTATTCACATTCACGTTAAAAATTGTATTTTTTTCGATAAAACATTTTATTTCAACCTATGAATTTCTATTCAATTCATTTACACAATAAAATGATATTTTTATTTTCTAACATATTTTAGAAAATTTCGGCGGCATAACGGCACGATACTAGAAACGGGACGAGGCCTAGCCTTATCCCCGGTCTAGTGAAGGCCCACGCCATTCACATATCAATCATATCAATTTCAATTTCACCAAAACAATCAAATCCAAATCAAATAATCTAACCAACTACACAACCAATCAAACAAGTCCATGGTCTGTGGACGGGTGTCGGGTGCTTCTAATAAGCACCGTCTGCATCCTAGTATATATATATATATATAACTAGAAAAGTAGAATTTGAGTGAGAAGTTCTCACCGATAGCTATCCTAACTCCACGGCACTTCATTTGCAGAAGTCTTCGTCGTTTCGCCTCCTTTCACTTTCTTTGCCCGTATCCTCTACATATGTAAAAATCACATTTTTACTTTGCTATTCAATATATAAAAATCGAATTTTTACTTCAAAGTTCAATATATAAAAATCGAATTTTTATTTCAAAGTTCAATATATAAAAATCGAATTTTTATTTCAAAGTTCAATATATAAAAATCGAATTTTTATTTCAAAGTTCAATATATAAAAATCGAAATTTTATTTCAAAGTTCAATATATAAAAATCGAATTTATATTTCAAAAGATCAAATCTTTTCTCTTACTTTTTAAAGTTTAACTCTTTTACCTTTCAAGTTTAAACCTTTTCTTTCTAAAATTTAAACCATTTTCTTTTTAAAATAAAATCAGTTTAAAATGCTTTTAAAAATCAGTTTTGAATTTCCTTTAAACCAATCAGTTTTAAACTAAACAAAAATCAGTTTTTTCATATTATCAAAAATCAGTTTTCTTTAAATATAACCAAAAATCAGTTTTTCTTTAAATATAACCAAAAATCAGTTTTTTTTCTTTTATAAAAATGCAGTTTTTAAATCTTTTTTCAAAATGCAGTTTTTATTATTCTTTTAAATCAGTTCTGTTTTTATATCATAAAAAGAAAATCCAGTTTTTAGTTTCTTCTTTTAAAACAGTTTTTATATAAATCAATTCAGTTTTTATATAAATCAATTCAGTTTTTATATAAATCAATTATAAAATAAATAAATTAAAAAAAAGAAGACTCACAGATTTAGGTCGTCGGCAAGAAGTGGAGGGAGAGGAGCGGGACTGGAGGTGCTTGGCTTTGGTCGCCTGCGGCGCGGTGGGGTGCTCCTGACGTGGCGGCATCGGGTGTAGGCGGTTCGAACTTGAGGGCTTCGGGGTCTTTGGGGGAGGGGGGGGGGTCTCTGGCTCGAGGAAGAAGGGAGCGGGAGAAGGGTGGCTACGATGTGGGGGGTGGCGCCTGGCCTGAGGAGCAGGGGAGAGGAAGAACGTCGATGGTGGTCGTCGACGTGAGGGAGAGGCGCGATTTCGACTTTGGGGGTTTTTTTTTCCTTCTTTTCTCTGATTAAAATCGATTGGGAAATAATAAAAGGGGGGGGGGGAGGGGCCAGCGGGTTAAAGGAGAAAGATTTTTTTTTTTATTAGTTTAATTATTTTATTCGAAAAAAGTTGACTTTTACATACGACCTCTAAACGAGGCCCATCGCCCGTCGTCCATAGCGTTTTACCCCCATTCCGAACACAATGGGATATGTATCGCAAGCTGATTCGATTGTTACAATCAGTTTCCTTTTGAATTTTCATTTAAATCACTATATTGAATTTTAAACGTACATTTCAAATTACCGGGGCCACATACTAACTAGAAAAATTCCAGAAAAATATTTTCTAGCTTCGTACTGACGATACGGTCCTAACAAAACTAGTTTCGTCGAATTCTGAGATCGTTTGAAAAATGGCCATTTTCCAGTCGATTAAAATCAACTGAAACTAGTCAAACGCGTTTTCCTTCGCCGCGCTCACATATTGATTCGAAAAATTATGAAATTTGGAATCTAGCAATAACTTAACATCACGGACCCAACAAAACTAGTTTCGTCGAAATCCGAGGTCGTTTGCAAAATTGCTATTTTTAAGGGCCTTATATATATAAAAATATATATAAATTCCACAGCGACTATTTCTAATTTTAAACTGGACATATCTTATCATTTCTAAAATGAAATCTCAGTTTGTTAACTTCGTTACAAAGATATAGTTATACAGATTCAAATATTTCTTGTTTCGTTCAATTCTGACTTATATTGAATTCTGTATATTCATTTGAAATTAGAAATCGAATTTTCGAACTACCGCGCCATTTTCAATTCCTTTTATAATTATATATAATTATTTATATTCTAACGACGACGTATATAATATATACGTTCTAATTCCATTCAAAATAAATTTCTCGTTGATTTTATTTAAAATAATTCATTTTAAATAAACAAAATTCGATAAAATTGCCAAAACAAAAATTTCAAACTGGCTCGCATTTTACGGGTTGTTACAGATTTTTACACAAATTATTGATATTTTTAATAATTTTATCAAGGCCCGTACAGTCGATTTCCATCAACGTCCATCGAACTGCACTTACAACGAACTTTTCCAAATTTGATTTGGATGTATCTCCAAATCCAACCGTTAGATTTCAAATTTCTAATATTCGTTAGAAAGCTCTTTTCGATACGAACCCAACGGTTCCAGTTTTAGGAGAATCCGACGGTCGGATCTCCCGTAATGTCCGTTTGAAATAAATGGTCGAAATTCACGAACTGCCGCGGCGCGGCGCGTTCTATTCAGGCCATTATATTATATATATAATATACATTACATCGATTTCTATTTAAAACGAATTATATAAATAGTTTTAAATTTGTTTCAAAAACAATTTCGACTTCCATTTCAATTCAAATCAAAATTGAATTTCTCTTTATAAATTCGTTTTAAAATTCATTTTTGTTCAATTCAAATTTCAATCCAATTTGAATTCATTTCAATTCGCTTTCAATTCAATTTGAATTCTTTTTCAATTCAATTTCAAAGTCGTTATCTATTCAATTCAATTCAATTCGAAGTCGTTATCCATTCAATTCAATTCGAATTCGTTATCTATTCAATTCAATTCGAATTCGTTATCTATTCAATTCAATTCGAAGTCGTTATCCATTCAATTCAAATTCAATTTGTTATTTATTCAATTCAATTCGAATTCGTTATCTATTCAATTCAATTCGAAGTCGTTATCCATTCAATTCAAATTCAATTTGTTATTTATTCAATTCAATTCGAATTCGTTATCTATTCAAATTCAATTGATTTTCTATTCCATTCAATTCAAATTGGTTTTCTATTCAATTCAATTCAAATTGGTTTTCTATTCGATTCAATTCAAATTGGTTTTCTATTCGATTCAATTCAAATTGGTTTTCTATTCGATTCAATTCAAATTGGTTTTCTATTCGATTCAATTCAAATTGGTTTTCTATTCGATTCAATTCAAATTTCGTTTCAAAATATTCGATTTCAAAATCACTTTTCAATATTCATTTTAAGACGAATAAAATCGATATAAATATCGTTCACGTCAAAATGGCGTCAATCTAATCAACACGGCTTCATATATTTCTATTTTCAAATATTCTATTTCAAATATTTCTTTTTCAAATATTTCCTATTCCAAATATTTCTATTTCAAATATTTCTATTTTTAAAATATTTCGTTCAACACATGACTAATCTCAACGGATGAGTGCTGTCAACACATGAACCTTTATTTTATATTGATAAAGATGTTAATTTTATTATTAAAATATTTCGTTCAACACATGACTAATCTCAACGGATGAGTACTGTCAACACATGAACCTTTATTTTATATTGATAAAGATGTAAATTTTATTATTAAAATATTTCGTTCAACACATGACTAATCTCAACGGATGAGTACTGTCAACACATGAACCTTTATTTTATATTGATACAGATGTAAATTTTATTATTAAAATATTTCGTTCAACACATGACTAATCTCAACGGATGAGTACTGTCAACACATGAACCTTTATTTTATATTGATAAAGATGTAAATTTTATTATTAAAATATTTCGTTCAACACATGACTAATCTCAATGGATGAGTACTGTCAACACATGAACCTTTATTTTATATTGATAAAGACGTAAATTTTATTTTTAAAATATTTCGTTCAACACATGACTAATCTCAACGGATGAGTACTGTCAACACATGAACCTTTATTTTATATTGATAAAGATGTAAATTTTATTATTAAAATATTTCGTACAACACATGACTAATCTCAACGGATGAGTACTGTCAACACATGAACCTTTATTTTATAATATTCTTTATCTTATAAATTGGAATGAGGCCCAATCCATCACCATATAAAGTTAATTATATGGATTCCATTCAACACATGTATATAATAGCAATGATAAATAATCAACCATCATCCAAAGTGCACTACACTGTATAAGCATCAAATATAGATATCTAACGCTTATACAGCCAGTCAATCAATCGATCGACATATTTAATCAATCAGGATGAGTGAACTTCAAATTTCATCCCAACACCCGTGTGGGGTTTCAAACAATCAAACACAGATTTTATTTGTGCAGTTGGGCGATGTGTAAAATTTATCGTCCCAATCAATGTTCTTCAAATAGGTGTACATAAATGAACCGTCCGGTTTGTAAATGAATATTTTTTTATTCACATTCACGTTAAAAATTATATTTTTAACGATAAAACATTTTATTTTAACACATGAATTTCTATTCAGTTCATTTATTCAATAAAATTGATATTTTTATTTTTCTAACATATTTTAGAAAATTTCGGCGGCATAACGGCACGATACTAGAAACGGGGCAAGGCCTAGCCTTATCCCCGGCCTAGTGAAGGCCCACGCCATTCACACATCAATCAAATCAATTTCATTTCACCAAACAATTCAATTCGAACCAAATATTCTAACTAACTACTCAACCAAACAATTTAACAAACAAGCCATCCATGGTCTGTGGATGACGGGTGTCGGGTGCTACTAAACACCGTCTACATCCTAGTATATATATATATATAGCTAGAAAAAGAAATTGAGAGGTTAGAAATTCTCACCAATAGCTATCCAATACCACGACTCTTCATTTAGAGAAATCTTCATCATTCTCTCCTTTTTATCACCTTCGTTTCCTGTATTCTCTACATATGTAAAAATTGAATTTTTATTTCGCTATTCAATATATAAAAATCAAATTTTTACTATGCTATTCAGTATATAAAAATCAAATTTTTACTATGCTATTCAGTATATAAAAATCGAATTTTTACTATGCTATTCAATATATAAAAATCGAATTTTTACTTCGCTATTCAATATATAAAAATCGAATTTTTATTTCGCTATTCATTATATAAAAATCGTATTTTCACAACGATGTTATATAGATAAAAATTATATTTTAATCACGCTATTTTTCATATAAAGATTTCGCCTTTTTACATATAAAGATGCTATTTTTAATATTCCTATCATGTAAAAATTATATTTTTTTATTCTCTACCTAAACAAAAGTCATATTTTTTTCATCATTTATATAGTAAAGACTATATTTTTAATACTTTAAAAATATAGAAATCATATTTTTACATCTCCCACATAATAAAGATCGAATTTTTATTATCTATGCTATATAAAAATTATATTTTTAGCCTTTCTATAATATAAAAATATCGCCTTTTCAACTATAAAAATCTAATCTTTTGCCTTTTTAAAACTCTAATTTTTTGCCTTTTTAAAAAATCTAATCTTTTGCATTTTAAAAATCTAATCTTTTGCATTTTAAAAATCTAATCTTTTGAATGCTAAAAACTGATTTTCCTACTATGTAAATACCCACAAAAACTGGTTTAAATTAAACATAAAAACTGATTAAATTAAATATATGGGAAAAACTTACTTTTCAAAGAGGGGGGTGATGGAAGGACTCGTTGTGGCTCTCAGGCGGTGGATGGGAGCTCGGCTAGGGTTCGGTTGCGTCAGCGATGGGTGCTGGGTCTCGCGGGTTGGGGGTTTCAGGAGGGGGCGAAGCTCAGGTGGCGGTGGCGATTTTCTGGGGGGGGGGGGGGGGAGGGGAGGTCTGCGACACATCAAAGAGGGGGGGGGAAGTTGTCGCGTCGGTTGATGGGGGGGGGGTCTGCGACGCATCAAAAAGGAGGGGGGAAGTTGTCGCGTCGGTGGATGAGGGGGGGTCTGCGACGTTGCGGTCGACATCGAGGGGGGGCGCTTGCCTGGCGGCGGCGGCAGCGATCATCGGTGGGGGGGGGGGGGGGGCGAGTCCCCCCCCCCCCCGTCTTCCTCTTTCTTTTTCTTTTTTTTATTTTGTTTTTCTGAATTGAAAATATCGGGGGGGGGGGGGCAGAGGAGATATAGGAAGAGGGAGAGGAGATATTTTTTAATTTTTTAATTATTTAATTTATCACTAGAAGCAACTTTTATTTTCGACCTCTAAACGAGGCCCACCGCTTGTCGCCCATAGCTAATTACCCCTACTCCGAACACAATGGGATATGTATCGTAGGCCGATTCGGTCGTTTCGATCAGTTACCGTTGAATTTACATCTAAATCATTATATTGAATTTTAAACGTACATTTCAAATTACCGGGGTCACATACGGACACGAAAAATTTCAGAAAAATATTTCCTAGCTTCGTATTAACGAAACAGTCCTAACAAAACTAGTTTCGTTGAATTCTGAGACCGTTAGAAAAATGGCCTTTTTCCAGTCGATTAAAATCAACTGAAACTGGTCAAACGCGTTTTCCTTTGCCACGCTAACATATTGATTCGAATAATTATGAAATTTGGAATTTAGCAATAAATTGACATCACAGATCCAACAAAAGTGATTTCGTCGAAATCCGAGGTCGTTTGCAAAATGTCTATTTTTAAGGGCCTGAATTCCATAGCGACTATTCAGAATTTTCAACTGGACATATCTTTTATTCCCGCTATGAAATCTTGATTTTTCAGATTCGTTGGAAAGATATTATCAATTAGATCCTAATGTTTTTGGTTTCACTAAAATCCGGATTGTTTTGCACCCGGTACATTCAATTGAAGTTTGAAATCGAATTATCGAACTACCGCGCCATTTTCAATTCCTTTTATAATTATATATAAATATTTATATTCTAACGACGAAGCGTATAAATATATACGTTCTAATTATATTAAAAATAAATTTTCGTTGACATTATTTAAAATAATCTATTTTAAATATTCAAAATTCGCTAAAATGGCCAAAATAAAAAATTTAAGCTGGCTCAGATTTTCCGGGTTATTACAGAGGCTAATCATGGAGCAGTCCTCTTACTCTTCACGGGAATGAAATGGGCGCTCTTAGTAAGTCTGTCTACCATGAGCCAAATCCCCATATTACCCTTCCTCGATCTCGGTAACCCATCGATAAAGTCCATGGAGACACTTTCCCACTTCCATTGTGGGACCTCCAATGGGTGAAGCAATCCACCGAGCTTCTTTTGCTCTGCTTTTACTTGTTGGCACACCAAGCATTTAGCAACAAACTTGGCCACATCCCTCTTTATGCCGGCCCAAAAGTAAACTCGTCTCATGTCCATGTACATCTTGTCCCTGCCGGGATGGATGGTCATCTTCGAACGATGTGCATCATCAAGAATGGTCATCCTCAAATTCTCGTCCTGTGGTACACTAAGTGTACCGTCCCAACATAACCAACCCTTATCATCTAGGGTATAACTACGGAGATGGCTCGATGACTCCCTAAACACCCTACTCATCAAGTCAACAAAGTATGCGGGGGCGTTTGTCAAACCGAAGGGCATCACAAGCCACTCGAAGAAACCGTCTGGAGTCCTAAAGGCATTCTTGTCTATACTATCCTCAGCCACCCTCAACTGATGGAAACTAGTGGCTAAGTCCAACTGCGAAAACACTAAGGCGCCAACTAACTGATCGAAGAGATCGTCCATCCTCGGCAGTGGGTGTCTATTCTTCTTAGTAAGCTTATTAAGTTCTCTATAGTCCACACAAAGTCTAAGGGACCCATCTACCTTCGTGGCAAATACTACTGGAGCACCCCACTCCGATATACTACATCTGATGAACCCCTTGTCAAGCAACTCCTTCACTTGCTTACTGAGTTCTCTTCTCTCTCTTGGAGCCATGTGGCACACTGGCAATGCAACTGGCTTTGCATTATCCACTAGATATATTTGAAAGTCTATCTCACGTTTTGGGGGTAAACCCCTCACCTCATCAAAGACATCAAAATATTCACAGACTATACGAACAGAATTTAAATCATCATCGGATGCGTCATGGGATTCTAGGTAGCTAAGCATTACTGGACCTCTAGGGTCACAAGAAATATCAAGGGTCCTCCCACAACGAGTCAATAATCTAACTACCCTTCTTTCACAATCTAGGACGGCCCCATATCTAGTTAGCCAATCCATACCTAGAATCAAACCGTAGCCCATGAAGCCAAGAACGAAGGCGTTGCATTCAAACTCAACGCCCAAGATAAACACTCTCAAATCCCGACAGATCATAGAAAGATGAGCCGAACCACTAATAGGATTTGAGACTACCAAGGGATCTGTAACTAGACTAGTATCTAGGTGCAGTGTTTCAACTAATGATGTAGAGATAAACGAATGTAATGCACCAGAATCCAATAAAGTATGGACAGGATGATCAAACAGAAAAACTAAACTTTCAACGTAAATTGCTCTAAAGTCCTTAAATATCTTTGCGAAAGTATCGACGCGAGGAGGAGGAGGAGGATTTGTTGTACCTACAGTGGTGGCCCTAGTCTCCAAATACCTCCTAAACCATCCTGGTATCGTTATTCCCTCGGTTATCTCGGGAAGTCCAGACATGCTGAAACGAAAAAGGAAAGATTCAATATAAAAGAACTGAAGGAAAGATATATGGCTCTTGGGGTTATGCTTTCAAAAAAAGCTTTTCTCTTGAAAATACTTTCCTTAAAACATACTTTCGATAGTACTTCTTTATAAAATTTTTTTTTCCAAAACACTTCTCAAAATTCATATCTGTTCTGGTAACCTTCAGCTCTGATGCCATGTGTAACACCCCACGTCCATTAATGTCATTCACAAAGGGAATGCATTAACTTCTATCGAGCGTTTTAAGTGAGTATAGAACAGAAATTTATCAGCAAGACAAATATAAACAGTAATTGAAGAATTAAAAAATTTATCTCATTGCAGTGGAAAATACATATGTTTGATTACATCATCAAAACCAGAGCCAAGTACATAATATCCATCTTGACTAAATCAAAGTACATAAATTGAAAGTCATAATCCCCGATACAAAATAGCCATAAATATGAGAGGCTGAACTTTACTTCAGCCATCCAAGCAATCTTCTGAAAGCAGAGATACAGCAGTCCAAAATCAAGCTCCACTGGTGCTAGTTTCAACCTGAGCTCCTGGGGGGAAAGTAAGAAAAGAGGAGGAAACAAAGGTGGTCAGACATAAAGTCTGGCAAGTGCGATAACTTTAACAATATAATTACCAAAATAACAAGGCTAAGGCATAATTTGGAAAATAAGGAAATGACTATGAACAATTGAGTATGGCAGAGTAAATAAGGAAACAAGATTGAACTAAAAAATGTTAGCCCACTTTGTGAACTGGGCAACACAAAGTCAAGATGTGAAATATTGAAGAACTTGGAAAGCACTGAAGCGAGTCGGATCGAAGCAATGAAGCGGGTCGGATCGAAGCAATGAAGAGGTTCGGATCGGATAAAGTTTGCTGTTCGGATCGGTGAACTATTGCTGTTGGAATCAAAGAGGCACAGTTGTTCGGGTCGGAGGGCAACCTACTTCCAGTTGGATCGGAAAGCCACCCAATTGCTACAGAGATAGATCGGAGCGGAGCAGAGTAAAAACCAGAATTAGTCCTAAGTTAATCCGGGTCGGATCGGGTACTCCGATCCGAACCCCTTGTGCACACTCTTCCGATCCGAACCCATTTTCCACGTCACTCCCCTGCATGAGCGCCTGGTTATTCGGAGCGGCTATGACCAGTTCCTACCCACAACGTCCACTGCTTTGATGCGTTGTCAACATAGAAATCCACCCGAACCCGAGGCTAATGGGATGGATGACATGTGGCTCCGATTCGAATCGGGTTTTGGGCTAATTTTCACCTATAAATACCCCGTCCGGAGACAAAGAAAAGGATCTTTTTTCTGGCATTTTGAGAGTTCAACCACCTTCATAACCCGAATTCCAGCACTCCCGGAAAATCCAAATCTTCTTTCATTATTTGTTTTTAGACAATTGAGTTAATGTAAGTGAGTTGTGAGAGAAATTCAGTGAAAATTTCATTGTAATTGCAACTACATCATTGAAAATAGTGAAAGACAAGTGGACGTAGGCATTCCTTCGCCGAACCACTATAAATCCTGTGTGTTCATTTTATTTTTGATCTTATTTTATTCTGCTTTTAGTCAATTTGGGTGTTAGAACCACTTTTTGGTCTAACATTTTGGTGCTTTCACTGAGAATTGAACTCAGGACCTCCCGCTTACCAAACGGGTGCTTTATTCCGTTCCCTACGCTCCCGGTCGATCTCGGGAGGAGGGGACTGGAGCCACAGTGGGGTGTATCACTCAGGACCTCCCGCTTACCAAACGGGTGCTCTATTCCGTTCCCTACGCTCCCGGTCGATCTCGGGAGGAGGGGACTGGAGCCACAGTGGGGTGTATCACTCAGGGCCTCCCGCTTACCAAACGGGTGCTCTATTCCGTTCCCTACGCTCCAGGTCTAACATTAAAGCGCACCTAAACCACTATAACATAATTATTATATTGCACCACCACTATTATACTACACCACCACTAGTCACCGTAAGGTTGATCCCTCCTACAGAACTTAATAATGATAATGGTAGTTTCGTGCACCCCTAGCTACCTTCATAGGTGCCGCCTGCCTCTATCTCCACTAGGTGTACCCGCTACCCCCCATGCGATCGGCTCCCTAACTCATAGATACCCGTGCTGGCCCCATAGTGGGGTGTATCACTCCCCAAAGTGGCAACCCAATACCACCAATGATGCACGGCTTATACCTACATGATGCAACAACGTCTTACCTACCAGCCCGGGTCCACACACGCATTGAACCCATTGGACTTGCGTTGCCACCGCTAACCCGGTTTGGCCTCTTATAGTCAAGACCGGTATGTGTGTCCCGTCCTCGACTTGGGTCGAGCCCACAAAGATACGTATGGGTTACTGGTTGAAACGGGCCCCCATTACTTGACACAAGCTATCCACCTAAGCTTGGTTCCCTCAAGTACATCCCACTTAAGCCACTTCTTATTCATGTTCACTTACATGTTTCAATTTTGGTTAAGTGTTTATAATCGTATTTCAAATTCCACCCAAGGCACCTACTAGATTCCACATGCCACCCAAAGCACCCACTTAACCCCCTCATGTCCCACTACATGTTTATCTGGTTAAGTGTTTCTTAATTCATTAAGACCGTAGCCTCATAAAGACCTATCACATTGGATTGGCAGCTGGATTTGCCGGGTGGGTCCGGGCAGTCTTATACCACAAAAGAGCCTAACCTCGTGTCTTTACAATTGTTACGTATTTAATTTATGCCTAAGACCTCCCACATTAGAATGGCATTTGTGGCAGCTGGATTTGCTGGGCGGGTCCGCGAAGTCTTACACCACAAAAGAGCCTAACCTCGTGTCTTAGACGATTAATTACACCTAATTAATCATCCCCCCAATTTGAATTTCTTTCCCTATTCCAATTATTAATTAATTCCAAATTTAACTATGGCCATAATTGACTCAGTTATGTCCATCTATTTATGGTATGTAAAATCATACCAATTTTCATCACAAATATATTTTATGCCTTTTAAGGCATTTATGCCAATTAAATCTTTTAATATTATCCCATTACCCCACGTTGTAAGTTCGTTCGTTTAACATAAAATATTCGTTAGACTCGAATAGTCTAACTCATGGAATAAAGAGAAAACAACACAACATACATATAATTAAAAATAGATCTAAAAATAAGGGGTGAACTTGCATGTGTGAATGATGTTCTACATCTAAAACTTACATAGGCTAAAGTTACAACTTGCATAAAACTACGTATGTCATAGATCCAAATCTAAAGGTGTAAACTTGATGGTCAGAATCTTGCATAAATCATGTATGTCATAGATCTACATCTAAAGGTGTAAACTTGCGTAGGCAATGACCACAAACTTGCATACCATGATTCATACTCCAAACCCCTATATTTATATAAACTTGCATATGTGATTTATGCTACATAACAATGGTGTAAACTTACGTCGAACATGTAAAATATCATGTAGAATTTAGCATATAACTCACATATGTCATAGCATAACTTTTAGATCCAAAATTGATGACATGAAACATGTAAGGTTATACTAACTTGCATATGATTCATGTCTAAATCAGTATCTAAACTTGCATACATACTTGTGATCTATCATATGAATCAACATAACCAAACTAGCGTATGAACAACATGATGATTTGATTATACATAAGCCAATCATAGAATTACAACATAGGTGATAACATCATAAGATCACAACATAACATCATAGAATTTACAACATGTACGATAACATCACAATTTTACAACATAATTATAACATGCGGTCAATAATTCACATCATATCCAAATAATCCACATCATAACTTAATCCAATTAAATTGCTAATTATTTTATTAAAATTATCGAACTCATAACTCAAAGAAAGTCTTGAGTTCTGAATTCTGAGTTCTGAAGTTGTATTAGCTTTCCTTTGAAGAAGATTCGTTGTTAGTGTTGGATAGAACTGATTTGATTTGATGTTCTTCCTCTCTAATTGGTGGCGCCTACTCTAGGTTGCAAGATGACAGCATGACGGCCATAGTTTCAGTTTTTATTTTGATTTAGGGTTTGAGTCTACCCATGTTTATATAGAATTTTAATTTAATTATAGCTATTGGATGATCTTAGGGTTAATCAAAACCATTCAGTCGGAATAGGGTGATACCTTAGCCATAATGACTCAGCATGGAGTCAGAAAGGACTCAACAACATGGATTAGACTGAACCAGAAAGCTGTGCAGGCCTGCTGCTCGGCCTGGGCGCACTTGGCAGGTGCGCCAGTGCAAATTTGTACTGGCGCCCTTCCCAAGTGCGCCAGTGCAATCTTTTTTTTCCCCGTCTGACTTTGTTTGTCCATATCTCCTTTATCTGATATCCGTTTTACGCAAACTCGGATTCTATCTCGACCAAAATTCCGAGACGAACACAATGGCGCAACCATTTCCCTTAATTCTCATGTTTGAGATTAACTATTCTTTAATTTAGTTAATTCGATTATTTAAAAATATGGGGTGTTACACGGAGCCAGAAATTGAGATCACCCTAGGCTAATGTAATATTGGAACTTCGTCAGAACGCAGAAAATGATGGAAATTTGTTGCTAAACTAAAATATATCTAGTTTTATATAAGTAGAAAGAAGATGAACTGAAGATTGAAAAATTTTAAGAACAAAATGTGAATGAGAAAATAGTATAATTGAATGTAGGGAGAATCTACTTAAATTTCAAACATGATATGAACAAAGAGAGGTAAAATTAAAATAAAATATGAATAAATATTGTGTAGTAATTTAAGCAATTGATATCAACTAAATGAACATATTATTTCACCATTTTTCATTTCTTCGAACATTCAAGTTACAACCTGTAAAGTAAAATTTTGTTTGGTTTTGAGTTGAAAATACCAGCAACATGGATGTGGACCATGTGGTAATATACCTACTACATGTTAATGACCTGGGTTGTAGCCCAGGGCTGTAGCCTAGGGCGTCATCAACATAGATCCGTCCCTGACCAAGCCATCAAGATGGTAATAAAACATGGAAAGCTAGTAAATTCTATGAAACTAATGTTGCTGCTAAATGGTGGAAGATGGTTGGAATCTAAGTTAAAATCATAGACAAGTGATGTTGACTTAAAATTATCTAATTTTTTTCTCGAATATCATATATTTAAACGTTATCATTTTCAACTTTTTTCCTTTTTGTGGTTGGAGCCTTCAGTATTTACAAATTGGTGAATTCTGAATCTACAATAATTCAGTCCAATTATAAGCTTCCGTATGTACTATAGTTAATGAGTGCTTTCAAGACGTTCACCAAAAATAACTAACAAAAGAGAAACACAATTCAACATAACAAATATGTTGAACAAATAGGTATATAACTTAATTCAAAAGAAATTTTTAGGCTCCCTTACTTACCATACATATTATAAAATTTTGGATATGATATGGTTGTCATGCTTTTAAAATAAAGACAATGCTAAATTTAATATAAATTAAAGTGAATTTGACAAAATTGCTTGTTAATATGCGAACTACTCAAAACCAAGAGTTAATAGTCAATATAACTCTAACCGTAAAGTTAGAGAAATATGGAAAAAATAATTACAATTCAAACTGCAACAAACTTTATGTGCTTAAAGGTCAATATGCACCTGTATTGATGTGAGAATTCACACATGGTGAAGCTCAATGGATAAATTGGTTCAATGTTTTAATTAAGATCATAAACCTTCATTGGAAATGATACTTCACTGGAAATGATACAATCTACTAATCTTAGATAAGGCAAGTGCAGGAAATAATAAGTGGAAAGGTAACTATTTTCAAAATTAGATGAAACTACAAAAAACCCATGAAATGCGTGCTAAAATAACAGAACCTAGAAAACTAAATGTACTGCTAATACTATGGTAGAAAAAAAATACATAAGTTAGTTGTAATACGTATAAATGAATATGCGTTTGTCATATTCTATTTAGTCCCACATTTTGGGAATAAGGCTAACATCGTGTAACACCCCGTATTTTCTGTAAACATAAGAGTTAAAAATCAAGGTATAATTAATTTTTAGGAGAAGAAATAAGGTAAACGGGTTGCTCCATTGTGTTCGTCTCGGAAAAATACGCGAAATAGAGTCCGAATTTGCGTAAATCGGAGTCAGTATGAAGAAGATATGGACGAACGAAGTTAGGTAGAAAAACCGGAAACAGGCCAGAATACACTGGTGCACTTGTGAAGTGCGCCAGTACAAAAATACACTGGCGCACCTGCCAAGTGCGCCCATACAAATCCAGCACCGAATTCTGGAGTGTTCTGAGGTGACGTGTCTTCTTTTGAGTGGCTGGATGATGTGTATTCGAGCTGTGCGATTCTGATGACTTCTGGACTGATCTGAAGGCTCTAAATCACCCTATCCTCCTATAAATACATCCCTAACCTAAACCTAGGTTTCTTACACAATTCTCTAGCCTCCCTTGCTCTCTTCTTCTAATTAAAAATAAAAATGGCATCGCTACTCTGCTGGAATCAAAAACTAGAAGCTAATCAACATCAGCCTAAGTAACTCAATTCAAACTAGAGATTAAAGTTTCTGCAAAGATTCTACAACAAGTTAAAGTTCTTTCTTTAATCCAATCAAGGCAAGAACAGTTATTTTCCGATATAAACGTTAATTCTGATTGTGACATGAATTGTAAATCTGAATATGAGATTATATCTGTTCTTTTCTGTTCTGTTTGGATCTATCTTATCTCTTTCCTCTTTTTGTTCTATAGCCAGGCTGCCACGAGCCTGAGCCAATCTCATTAGAGATTAACATACGCTAAAATATTTGGGACAATAAAATGAATGATGCATAATTGGACTGATTTGTGACTGATTTGAGTGAAGGACATAGGTTGTAAACTAGATCTAGATCTATGCATATATGACAATTTGGGATTATCATATGATAATATATGACTTGTAAATCTGGAATATAAGGCATGTTAAAAATTAAGATCTGAATAGAAAGACATAATACAGGTTAGATCTAGATCCTTGGGCATATTTTATATAACGGACTATGACTTTAAAAAAAAGGGAATATGGCTTAGGTAGAAAGGTTTACATGGAAGTAGGATATCTATTATGTAAATAAACACCTAAGTAAGGGATCTTTGGGATATATGACATGCATAGTAATCTATGGTTATATTTGGTATAATCTATATATGGATCTTCTGTACTTTGCAAGTTTAATAAAAAGGGGAACATATGATACATGGTAAATTATGACCATAATCTGTGCTATGTGAATTTAATGCAAACATGGGATAAATGATCATATTGGGAATCATGACTATTATTTATGCATGTGAACTTAGGCAAGATTTATATTTAGGCAAGATATGTTGTGAAACCTTAAGGAATGATTAAATCTAATACATCTGCCTAATTTGCTAGTTCTAATCTGCCAATTCTTCCTAAACTGCTAATTAGATTGAGATGCCTAGTCTGTTAAATTTGTCTGTTGAGATGCCTAATCTGTTATATGCTAAAATCTGCTAGTTTGTTTAATCGGCTAAATCCGTTAAGTCGCCTAATCTGCAAAATTTGTTATCTGCTATATCCGTTAAGTTGATATATTCAGTCTGTTGTTGTCATTAGCTATGAATAATTGACATGTATATTAGGCATGAGTACAAATGGTAAATCGTTAATTAATTGGCCGCAAAGATAAACATGGCTAACTCGAGGTTAGAATGAGTTTGCGATGTAATTCTGCCCGGAACCGCCCGGCATATTCCAGTGGTCGCAAACAATAGGTTCTAATGTGAGAAGTTAGTCATAACGTGCTTGAAACCCGAGGTTAGACTCAGTTTGCGACAGAAACCTGCCCGGAACCAACCGGCCTAACTAGTAGCCGCAAACTGTCAGTCTAATGTGAGAGGTTTGGGCATTAATATTTAATTAATGAAAATCTGAGATAACTGTGATGTCTAAATCGTGTTGGGTAAGGTTAAACCAATTGGACCAATGAATCTGATAAACCCGTTTCGTGAATCCATAGGCCCAATACAAAGTTAGATAATCTGGAACCAGTTAATCTGTAAGCCTGTTAATCCGAACATCTGATCCGTTAGTCTGAAAACCTGTTAACTTGATTGCCTGATCAGTGAACTAGTTAATCTAAATTTTGTATGTCTGAAACTTGTAGACAAGTTAAACTGAAATCTGTTAGTCTGGAGACACAAGGTTAGGAGGGGAATTACTTGTGTCATCTGTTGTTTGGGACCCATATTAGTCAGTAACCCTTTCTGGTATCAAAACTTTGACCCAACAGGAAGTAGGGTCCGGGCACGCTTACTGAACTAATTATAAGCGGTTCATTCTGATAATGGCGAGGGGTGTTGATGGTGCGTTCCAACCGGGTCATGTGCGTGCATGGATCCCGGTCTGCCTCTGAGGATGTAAGACGCCGTGACATCTGTAAATAGGTCTGTGCCAATTGGTTGTCACTTTAGGGAGTGATACACCCTATTGTGGGGCCGACACAGGATATTTATGTATTAGGGAGCCGATCGCTTGGGGTTGGGTTTTAGGGTACACTTAGTTCTGTCTGTTTCTGTTGGTACCGTCTGTTTCTGTTGGGTGGTAACACCTGTCTGTTTCTGCGTGGTACCGTCTGTTCAGGTGGTAAAGGCCCATTACTAGTGTACACCTAATTCTACATTCTGTTTCCGTAGGGACTAATCTGTTTATGAATCTGTCTGTTTCTGATCGGGTAGTAAAGGCCCATTATTAGCATCCTGTTTCTGTTAAATTATTCTGTACCCGTTTCTATTTCAGTTTAGACATTAGGGTGACACCTAATTCTGTTATACTAGTATTAGTGCAGAGAAGTGTAAAGCAATAGTCTATGTCATTCTGTTCTTCCGCTATATCTGCTACACCTGTTACAGTTATCTCTCATCCAGTTTTATGTTCATGTCATATTATTATTATCTGTTCATATGCTGAAAGTCACTGGACTTGCCAGACTTTTTGTCTGACCCTTGTTGTTTCGCCTCCTTTCTTCCGTTCCCCCCCAGGTTATCCAAGGAGGGAATACTTTATCTTGATCCGGATTTCTCTCTGCTTGAAGTGCTTAAAGTATGGCTTGGCTCTGTATAGCTCCCGTTCTATGGGGATTATGATTTTAAAACATGCATTTTGAAGGCTTTTCTACAAGACTGATATTTGTACTTGAATCCTGAGACTTGAAAGGATGTGACCATATTGATTTCTGTTTCTACTGTAATAAAGTTAAAAATTTTCAAGTACTGTTTTATTTGTCTTGTAAGTTTCTGTTCTGTTTACTAAAATGCTCCACCAAAGTTAAGGCATTCCCTTTGTGAGTGACCTTAACGGAGGTGGGGTGTTACACTTGGTATCAGAGCTGAAGGTTACCAGATTGGGTAAAGTTTTTGAAAACTATTTTCAAAAAGGTTTTGGAAGGAAGTATTTTCAAAAATAAAGCTTATTTTGAAAAACATGATCCCCAAGAGCCATACATCTTTCTTTCAGTCCTTTTTGTATTTAACCTTTCCTTTTTCGTTCCAGCATGTCTGAAGCATCTGAGATACCAGAGGGTGTTCATGTACCCGGTTGGTTTCGTCAATATCTTGAGGCTAGGACCGCCGCTGCAGGTCCAGCAAATGATCCCCCTCCTCCACCCCCTCCTCGTGCAATTGCTTTATCAAAGATCTGTAGAGATTTTAGGGCCATGGGTGGGAAGGATTTCAAAGGAACTTAATCATTCGTAGAAGCAAGGAATTGGCTCAAAGAAACTGAGGATCTATTCGTTATCTTCGAGGTGGACGATAGGCAGAAGGTACAGTTGGCAGTATGGCTGCTCAAAGACGAAGCTTCCTACTGGTGGGAAGTCACTAACGCCGAGAGGCCGGTTGAGACATGGATGGATTTCAGAACAAGGTTTGAGACAAAATTCCTCTCGCAAGCTGAACGAAGTTTACAATTGGAAAAGTTCTTATCTCTTAAGTAAGGAAGTATGACGGTCAAGGAATACGTCAACCAGTTCAACCAACTAGCAAGATTCGGATTGGATTTAGTCAACACTCAGCATAAAAAGGCTCTCCGCTTTGTTAAAGGATTGAATGAGCCACTGCACAGCCTAGCCATGACCCATGTACCCATGGGAGCAACTTACGAGAAATTGGTGGATATGGCACTACTGCACGAGGAAGACAAGGGCCCGAAAGAGACAAAGAAGGAAGAACCACAGAATAAGAAAGCGGGACCCAAAAAGGAAACACAAAAGAAGGATGAGAAGTCTGAAGATAAGAAGGGGAAAAAGTGCTTTACTTGTGGGAGCTCGACTCATCTGAACAAGGATTGCAGAAAGAGGAAAGGCACTTGCTTCAACTGTGGAGAGATGGGACACTTCACTAGGGATTGCCCGAAGAGACGAGGGCAAGGAGGGCTGGCAAACACTCTCGAGGCTAGTGGCTAGGATAGGAATAGGAAAATTTCTATAGTAGGTTTAATTTCTTTATCTGATTATGGAGTTAAGACTTTTTCTGATTCTGGTATTTTGATTTTGTAATCGATACTCTGCACTTTAATACTAGTATTATTTCTGAATTCCGCTGTAGACTCAGACCCATAAGGGTTATGGCTCATCTGTTTGAGATTGGGGTTTGAGGGATATCTGTGTTAGGCGTCAAGTATGATGCATACATTCTGAGTTTTCGTGGGGTATGATTTTATCATGCTTAGCTTCCTAAGAATCATTAGGGAACCTGATCTGTACCAGTAGTCTGTAAATATCTAAATACTTTTGATAGGATTTCCAGTTTTGACATTGTCTAAAGAAGGTAATCCTCTGGGTGTCAATTTGATGTTGGTTTCGGTCTTTGGGGCCGATACTTAGGACCCATGTCTAATGGGAACCAAATTTTCGTTCTATCTGTACTCGCTTCCATCATTCGACTGTATCCTATCGATCGAATCTTCGAACTTTAGGTGGAAACTAATGGGTGTAAACATGTGTTTGAGACATGTTATGTTTGATGGTTGCAAGTGGATGCAAGTGGTTGCTAGTGGTTGCCCGTGGATGCATATACACACACTAGGCACTAGATCGGCTCGAAAACACTCTCATACTGCATATGGACGGGTGAGCATTTTTCAATTCTTGTGGATGCAAAATGATTGATTCAGCACATGGATGTTGCATTTGAGTGAATGATTGTGCACTCATATAGAAATAATATATATCATTAGAATTCTATTGCATACATGTTGGACTCATGGCACTGACATAATTCGCATTAAGGAGGTCAACTGAATCAGTAGACCGCCTGATCTTTGCATTAGATAAGGAACATATACACACACTATTGCATATGTTCAAACAACATTAGAAGTTTTCTAAGGACAATGGTTGCTTGTGGATGATGGTTGAGTAGATGGGTGATTGGATGGTAGGACACATTCTTCTTAACTTGAAGATTTCGGGGACGAAATCCTCTAAGGAGGGGAGAATGTAACACCCCGTATTTTCTGTAAACATAAGAGTTAAAAATCAAGGTATAATTAATTTTTAGGAGAAGAAATAAGGTAAACGGGTTGCTCCATTGTGTTCGTCTCGGAAAAATACGCGAAATAGAGTCCGAATTTGCGTAAATCGGAGTCAGTATGAAGAAGATATGGACGAACGAAGTTAGGCAGAAAAACCGGAAACAGGCCAGAATACACTGGCGCACTTGTGAAGTGCACCAGTACAAAAATACACTGGCGCACCTGCCAAGTGCGCCCATACAAATCCAGCACCGAATTCTGGAGTGTTCTGAGGTGACGTGTCTTCTTTTGAGTGGCTGGATGATGTGTATTCGAGCTGTGCGATTCTGATGACTTCTGGACTGATCTGAAGGCTCTAAATCACCCTATCCTCCTATAAATACATCCCTAACCTAAACCTAGGTTTCTTACACAATTCTCTAGCCTCCCTTGCTCTCTTCTTCTAATTAAAAATAAAAATGGCGTCGCTACTCTGCTGGAATCAAAAACTAGAAGCTAATCAACATCAGCCTAAGCAACTCAATTCAAACTAGAGATTAAAGTTTCTGCAAAGATTCTACAACAAGTTAAAGTTCTTTCTTTAATCCAATCAAGGCAAGTACAGTTATTTTCCGATATAAACGTTAATTCTGATTGTGACATGAATTGTAAATCTGAATATGAGATTATATCTGTTCTTTTCTGTTCTGTTTGGATCTATCTTATCTCTTTCCTCTTTTTGTTCTATAGCCAGGCTACCACGAGCCTGAGCCAATCTCATAAGAGATTAACATACGCTAAAATATTTGGGACAATAAAATGAATGATGCATAATTGGACTGATTTGTGACTGATTTGAGTGAAGGACATAGGTTGTAAACTAGATCTAGATCTATGCATATATGACAATTTGGGATTATCATATGATAATATATGACTTGTAAATCTGGAATATAAGGCATGTTAAAAATTAAGATCTGAATAGAAAGACATAATACAGGTTAGATCTAGATCCTTGGGCATATTTTATATAACGGACTATGACTTTAAAAAAAAGGGAATATGGCTTAGGTAGAAAGGTTTACATGGAAGTAGGATATCTATTATGTAAATAAACACCTAAGTAAGGGATCTTTGGGATATATGACATGCATAGTAATCTATGGTTATATTTGGTATAATCTATATATGGATCTTCTGTACTTTGCAAGTTTAATAAAAAGGGGAACATATGATATATGGTAAATTATGACCATAATCTGTGCTATGTGAATTTAATGCAAACATGGGATAAATGATCATATTGGGAATCATGACTATTATTTATGCATGTGAACTTAGGCAAGATTTATATTTAGGCAAGATATGTTGTGAAACCTTAAGGAATGATTAAATCTAATACATCTGCCTAATTTGCTAGTTCTAATCTGCCAATTCTTCCTAAACTGCTAATTAGATTGAGATGCCTAGTCTGTTAAATTTGTCTGTTGAGATGCCTAATCTGTTATATGCTAAAATCTGCTAGTTTGTTTAATCGGCTAAATCCGTTAAGTCGCCTAATCTGCAAAATTTGTTATCTGCTATATCCGTTAAGTTGATATATTCAGTCTGTTGTTGTCATTAGCTATGAATAATTGACATGTATATTAGGCATGAGTACAAATGGTAAATCGTTAATTAATTGGCCGCAAAGATAAACATGGCTAACTCGAGGTTAGAATGAGTTTGCGATGTAATTCTGCCCGGAACCGCCCGGCATATTCCAGTGGTCGCAAACAATAGGTTCTAATGTGAGAAGTTAGTCATAACGTGCTTGAAACCCGAGGTTAGACTCAGTTTGCGACAGAAACCTGCCCGGAACCAACCGGCCTAACTAGTAGCCGCAAATTGTCAGTCTAATGTGAGAGGTTTGGGCATTAATATTTAATTAATGAAAATCTGAGATAACTGTGATGTCTAAATCGTGTTGGGTAAGGTTAAACCAATTGGACCAATGAATCTGATAAACCCGTTTCGTGAATCCATAGGCCCAATACAAAGTTAGATAATCTGGAACCAGTTAATCTGTAAGCCTGTTAATCCGAACATCTGATCCGTTAGTCTGAAAACCTGTTAACTTGATTGCCTGATCAGTGAACTAGTTAATCTAAATTTTGTATGTCTGAAACTTGTAGACAAGTTAAACTGAAATCTGTTAGTCTGGAGACACAAGGTTAGGAGGGGAATTACTTGTGTCATCTGTTGTTTGGGACCCATATTAGTCAGTAACCCTTTCTGGTATCAAAACTTTGACCCAACAGGAAGTAGGGTCCGGGCACGCTTACTGAACTAATTATAAGCGGTTCATTCTGATAATGGCGAGGGGTGTTGATGGTGCGTTCCAACCGGGTCATGTGCGTGCATGGATCCCGGTCTGCCTCTGAGGATGTA
The DNA here is from genome assembly GCA_030737875.1 of Allium sativum. Taxonomy (NCBI): domain Eukaryota; kingdom Viridiplantae; phylum Streptophyta; class Magnoliopsida; order Asparagales; family Amaryllidaceae; genus Allium; species Allium sativum. The sequence continues at coordinate 452,226,947 of CM060924.1, forward strand.
AGACGCCGTGACATCTGTAAATAGGTCTGTGCCAATTGGTTGTCACTTTAGGGAGTGATACACCCTATTGTGGGGCCGACACAGGATATTTATGTATTAGGGAGCCGATCGCTTGGGGTTGGGTTTTAGGGTACACTTAGTTCTGTCTGTTTCTGTTGGTACCGTCTGTTTCTGTTGGGTGGTAACACCTGTCTGTTTCTGCGTGGTACCGTCTGTTCAGGTGGTAAAGGCCCATTACAAGTGTACACCTAATTCTACATTCTGTTTCCGTAGGGTCTAATCTGTTTATGAATCTGTCTGTTTCTGATCGGGTAGTAAAGGCCCATTATTAGCATCCTGTTTCTGTTAAATTATTCTGTACCCGTTTCTATTTCAGTTTAGACATTAGGGTGACACCTAATTCTGTTATACTAGTATTAGTGCAGAGAAGTGTAAAGCAATAGTCTATGTCATTCTGTTCTTCCGCTATATCTGCTACACCTGTTACAGTTATCTCTCATCCAGTTTTATGTTCATGTCATATTATTATTATCTGTTCATATGCTGAAAGTCACTGGACTTGCCAGACTTTTTGTCTGACCCTTGTTGTTTCGCCTCCTTTCTTCCGTTCCCCCCCCAGGTTATCCAAGGAGGGAATACTTTATCTTGATCCGGATTTCTCTCTGCTTGAAGTGCTTAAAGTATGGCTTGGCTCTGTATAGCTCCCGTTCTATGGGGATTATGATTTTAAAACATGCATTTTGAAGGCTTTTGTACAAGACTGATATTTGTACTTGAATCCTGAGACTTGAAAGGGTGTGACCATATTGATTTCTGTTTCTACTGTAATAAAGTTAAAAATTTTCAAGTACTGTTTTATTTGTCTTGTAAGTTTCTGTTCTGTTTACTAAAATGCTCCACCAAAGTTAAGGCATTCCCTTTGTGAGTGACCTTAACGGAGGTGGGGTGTTACACATCGGCTCCAAAGCTTATATATAAATCAGCCAATGCAATAGAAATATGTACACTGAACCAAGAGAAATTAAAAGGTCCCTCCTGAGACGACCCGAATTCCCATTCTCACGGAGACAAGGGTTATCTTTGGAATATAACACAGAAACAGATAATAGCAGAACAGAATTAAATAAATACACCAGATAATGAACAATAGAATATGCTGGATAAAAGTAATCATCAGAGTTACACAGTATACAGAATCTTACTTAGTACAAATACAGTTCAGCTATACATAAATGTCTACAGCGGAAATAAACAAAATATGTACAATAGGAGCTGAACAGCATAAAAAGAAATAAATGATAGAATCCATCTTCAGCTCCAGCTATCCATAAAAAGAACCAGCTAAACCTGAATACAAGGCTGCCCGTGTAGAAAAAGGGGCACCCGGGTTTAAGAGTGAAACAAACTATGAGTCAGTCATGGGACTGGTATGAGAAATCTACTCAACACATATATAATTTGGCTAATCACAGGACCACGCCACTTTCGTGGAACGGGTTTACTCCATTGTATTGCCAGTGCTTTTAAAACAAATCTTTCTTTTAAACATCGCTATGCTTTTTATAAAAATGAAGCCATTATAAGACTCAGTTCCCATCACACAATGCAACGCAAACCGGAGGATAGAGTTTTACCTTATAATGGCCAAAATATGATTGATACGAATAAAACAAAGGCAATTGTTATTTTTGCTAGTGTTTATATGTATTGAAAACAATTTCAAATCATAACTATCAATCATAGACGGCATGGGTACCATATATCATGTCGCCATATATATATATACAATCAAAACTGCACGATCACGTATTTGGAAATTGGATTTCCGTCATGAACCAAGGCAAAAGATAGTCCTTACCGAATTCGAGACAATCTAGCCTACCATGTCTTAGGATCAGAGCTCGAGTGACCCTTGGATCGTCAGTGCCGGTCCACCGATGTGGATTAAAATGCCTGAACAATACGTTTCCCCGCCCTTTGGGGCGCAAACGAGCCAACGAATGACTCCATCGGACCCGGAACGTCCGATCAAACCGAGGCGCCTTGCAACAGCAACAACCACATAGGTGAAAAGTATATAAATGTCAGGGCTGGTAGGTCACTGACACCACCCTAGCTAGAAAGAAACGCATGTCCTCCCTGAGGTCCTTCCTCCCGTTTTAGGTTCATACCAGGGTGTGAGGCTCGCGAATTTACGTTATACCCAAAGCTACGCCACACAGGCGGTGCTTTGATCATCACCACAAGACTTTGCTTTTCAACAGAAGCCCTGATCACTGCATCTTAGCATGCCACACAGGCAATTCACACCGTGCAACTGATGGCTATCAATCACACAGAACAAATTCCAATGTCGGACACAAGTCCATTTACAAGTCCGTTCTGGGTCTGAACGAAACTGGAGGCACTAAATACCTCGCAAACCCATCGATCACCACGTACGTCTGAACGATCACCACTCATTATCCATATTTCGGGATGCCTCCCAATCAGGACCTCGGTTACCATCCAAACGAGGTGAAGATCTCCGGTCTTCGACCACCGTCTTTATCTTTGACTTTCAATCGTCGGTCAATTATTTGAAACGAGAATTAACTCGGCCTTCTCAAATAATTCACGTATATTTAGAATTTCAATTCAATTTATTTCAATGGTTAAATTATTCGACAACACCAATTTTGTTCTTTAATGTAATTTTCACACCAAACACATTCAACCATCAAATATAACATAAATCAAGCAAATTCAGTTTATTTCCATTCCATAACGTTTCCAATATTTTATAACGATTTATCGCTATTTTTATTTATTTTAAAATAGCTGATTTATTCAAAACGACGCTTCGGGCCATAAAGCGGCCGTGGCGCTGTTTTTCTTTAGATTTGATTTACACATATCTGAAAATCTAACCGTTGGATCTTCGCAAAATTTACATCATTAGAAATGTCTTTTCAAAACGAATCCAACGGTTCCAGTTTCGGGAAAATCCGACGGTCGGATCTCCCGGTACAATCGTTTGAATTTTCGATTTCAAAATACGAACTGCAACGTCGTTATTCGATTAAATATATAATTATATTTATATATATATAAATATAATCGCTTCTGGTGCTGTTTTTCTTCAGATTTGAATTAAACATTCCAGACAATCCAACCGCTGGATTTTTACAAGGTTGGTGCCGTTGGGAAGATATTTCCAAGGCGAACCCGACGGTTGAGATTTCGGGAAAATCCAATGGTCGGATTCCCCGTACTAGTTGTTTGAAATCACGGTTTCAAAATGCGAACTGCACGGCTACGTTTCGTTTTAATTTTATTTATATTTATATAATTATATAAATATAGTTCATTCAACAATTTCAATACGTTTTCACTTCAAATATTTCACTAACGCCTTAAAATTTTGGAAAATTTCGCCATAACCTCCCCTGCACCGGGAGCATCGGGAAATCGCAAATAGCTTTCTCGGTCCTTCTAATCTCAAAAAGAAAAAGAAAAAGCCAAGCTGCTAGCCAACAGGCTCATAAAATCATCACCCAAACAAAGCAGTAAATGTGTACCTATTTGTCGGGCACAAAATTTTATTCCTCTTCTCTAGCCCCTTTGCTATAATGTGAAAACCCGCAACTTCCCCGTAAAGGAAAGCGTCGGATAGTTCGAGAACAAGCCACAACAGAACGCATACAGAAGAACATTTCACTATATATTACAACAGTGCATCAGATTACAAGAATATACAGAGTATAAATGAATATTACACAGAAATATCAGAGATTTAAATTACATTTAAATACATAGCAGCGGAAAATAATACAATACACAACTAGAAGAGATATACGGATACAAAGCTTTCCGGATATCGTTCCAGCTGTAAACTAGGATCCTGTGAATATAAATCTGCAAAACCAAAACTACTAGCTGCCCGTGTCAAAATAAGGGCACCCAGAGTTTAGGTTAAAACAATAAACTCCAGGTCAGTCATGTGACTGGTGTGAGAACTAAAACAGTTATTAATCTTTATTTTTAAAGCTAGGTAAATCAAGGGACCACGCCGTATAACACGGAACGGGTTTCCTCCCAAGAATACCAGTGCATAAAACAGCAGCGCAATGCTAAATAAAGAAAAATGAAGCTGTTATAAGACCCAGGTCCTATCACACAATGCAACGCAAGCCGGGGGATAGGGTTTTCCCTTATAACAGCCAAAGAATGCTTGATACGTTTGAAACAAATCATTTGATACTATAATAAGTGCATAGTGTATAAAACAACTTCAAATCATAAGTATCAATCATAGGCGGCATGAGCGCCCCATCCCACTATGTCGCCATATATAGGATTACAAATAAAACCGCAAATGTCACGTATTTGGAAATTGGATTTCCGTCTATGAACCGAGGCAAAAGATAGTCCTCAACCGATTCGAGACAATCTAGCCTACCATGTCTCAGGATCAGAGCTCGAGTGACCCTAGGAGCGACAGGGCCGGTCCACCGATGTGGATTAAAATGCCTGAACACTACGTTTCCCCGCCCTTTGGGGCGCAAACGAGCCAACGAATGACTCCATCGGTTCGAGAACGACCGATCAATCCGAGGCGCCTCGCAACAGCAACAACCACATAAGTCAAACTCGTCAGGGCGTGTAAAACCACTGACGCCACTTCTAGCTAGAAAGAAACGCAAGTCCTCCCTGAGGTCCGTCTCCCGTTTTTGGTTCATACCGGGTGTGAAACACGCGAGGTAAACGTTACACAAAGCTACGCCACAAAGGCCGTGCTTTGATCATCACCACAAGACTTTGCTTTTCAACAGAAGCCTTGATCATTTGCATCTTAGCATGCCACACAGGCAAACCACTCTATGCAACCGATATCAGTCACACAGAATGAAATCCAGTGTCAGACACACAGTCCATTTACAAGTCCGTTCTGGGCCTGAACGAAACCGGAGGCACCTAGTACCCCGCATATCCATCGATCTCCAAGTACGTCTGGACGATCACTAACTGTTTCCATCTTCTTGGGTGTACAGCCCAATCAAGATCATCAGCTATCACCCAAACGACGTGAAGACCTCCGGTCTTCGACCATCGTCTTCATCTTCGACTTATCGTCGTATCAGTTATTCAGAATGGGATAAACCGGTCTTTCCGAATAACTCGCGTATATTTTAAATAAGTGTTACACAAACACAACATACGCCTCATTCCAATTCATTAGTCACTAACCATAAATTAATCAAGAGAATAATTCCCCAAATATTAACCCCGAAGGCCGAAACCAACATCAGATCAATATTCAGAAAACCATTCTACTTGGCTAACCGACAGTTAGTTTCTAAATTTCACGTTCAAATCTAATTAAAGATTTAACTATCGCCTGGAGCAAAACTGGTGATACTCCATTCTCGATCTTTTCAATCTAATTAAAGATTCATTAAAACTCCACTTAGTTTTAATCATTATCTGGGTTAAAGAATCAGTGTCCTTTAAAACACGGTTCACGATAAACCCAAAATCACATTCATTAATTATCGGGTTAAAGAACGAGTGTTATTTAAAACACTGTTCACGATAAACCCAAAAATCAATATCAATTCAATTCCAATTAAATATCATTTAATTGGTACACTTCATTAAATCTAAATAAAAAGATTTAATCTTTTCTCAACTGGGTTCAAGAACAGTGTTAGTGAAGACACCATTCACGACAAACCCAAATCACATTCGATATTCAATACAAGGCTCTGAATAGAAAATATATCGGCTTATATTCAATATCGAATTCTATGACTAACAAATGTCGTATTGGAAATAACGATACAAATATATATCTTTCAAATTTCCATAACAACACCTGTAATATCACGAATTCCAACATCGAAATATTCCGAAGACAATTTCGATTCAAATCCACTCCAATGCAATCATTGGAAATTTTGGTTATTTTCAAAACCATTTCAAATTCAATTTATTTATTTAAAAATAAATAGAATTATAATTCTAGTTCAAAACTAGTTCATTTCGATAAAAATCTATTTTTATCTTTTCAAATATGGAGTTTTTCATCCCAATTCTTTCTAAATCATTTCTTATGATTTTACACAAATTATTGCTATTTTTAATAATTTTATCAAGGCCCGTACAGTCGATTACCATCAACGGCCATCGAACTGCACTTACAGCGACCTTTTTCGAATTTGATTTGGACATAATTCCAAATCCAACCGTTAGATTTCTAATTTCTAATATTCGTTAGAAAGCTCTTTTCGATACGAACCCAGCGGTTCCGGTTTTAGGAGAATCCGACGGTCGGATCTCCCGTAATGTCCGTTTGAAATAAATGGTCGAAATTCGCGAACTGCCGCGGCGCGGCGCGTTCTATTCAGGCCATTATATTATATATATAATATATATAATATATACTTCGTCGATTTTTATTTAAAACGAATTATATAAATAGTTTTAAAATCGTTTCAAAATCTATTTCAAATTCCATCTCAATTCAAAGCAAAATTGAATTCTTCTCTATAAATTCGTTTTAAAGTTCATTTCTATTCAATTCAAATTTCAATTCAATTTGAATTCATTTCAATTTGCTTTTAATTCAATTTGAATTCGCTTTCAATTCAATTCATTTCGAAATCACTTTCAATTCAATTCACTTTGAATTCGTTTTCAATTCAATTCATTTCGAAATCACTTTCAATTCAATTCACTTTGAATTCGTTTTCAATTCAATTCATTTCGAAATCGTTTACAATTCAATTCATTTCGAAATCGTTTTCAATTCAATTTGAATTCGTTTTCAATTCAATTCATTTCGAAATCGTTTTCAATTCAATTCATTTCGAAATCGTTTTCAATTCAATTTGAATTCGTTTTCAATTCAATTCATTTCGAAATATTTGATTTCAAAATTACTTTTCAATATCCATTTCAAAAGGAATAAAATCGATAAAAATATCGTTCACGTCAAAATGGCGCATCTAATCAACACGGCTTCATATATTGATATTTTCAAATATTCTATTTCAAATATTTCTTTTTCAAATATTTCTATTTTAAAACTGGAATGAGGCCCAATCAATTACCATATAAAGTTAATTATATGGATTTTCTACAACACATGTATGTATCAACAACGATGAATAATCAACCATCAACCAAAGTGCACTACACTGTATAAGCATCAAATATAGACATTTAACGCTTATAGCAGCTTGTCAATCAATCGATCGACATATTTAATCAATCAGGATGAGTGAACTTCAAATTTCATCCTAACACCCGTGTGGGGTTTCAAACAATCAAACACATATTTTATTTGTGCAGTTAGGCGATGTGTAAAATTTATCGACCCAATCAACGTCATTCAAATAGGTGTACATAAACAAACCGTCTGGTTTGTAAATGAATATTTATTTATTCACATTCACGTTAAAAATTATATTTTTAACGATAAAACATTTTATTCCAACATATGAATTTCTATTAAGTTCATTCTTTAAATAAAATGATATTTTTATTTTTCTAACACATTTTAGAAAATTTCGGCGGCATAACGGCACGATACTAGAAACGGGACGAGGCCTAGCCTTATCCCCGGTCTAGTGAAGGCCCACGCCATTCACACATCAATCAAATTCACTTTCGTTATGCAAACCACAAAATTGGGAGTAAGAGTCTAACCTAGCCTTACTCCTTCGCCTTATAACGGCGCACGTCTAATCCTAACCAATTTATCGATTCGATTATTCACACCACAAATCACATTCAAACCAATATCGCAATCAATCACCAATCAATCAAACAAACAAGTCCATGGTCTGTGGACGATTGTGTCGGGTGCTACTAAGCACCGTCTGCATCCTAGTATATATATATAACTAGAAAATAAATTGAAAGGTGAGAAATTCTCACATATAGCTATCCTAGCTCCCCGGCACTTCATTTGCAGAAGTCTTCGTCGTTTCGCCTTTTTGTCACCTTCGTTGTCCGCTTTCACTACATATGTAAAAATCGAATTTTTACGATGCTATTCAATATATAAAAATATGATTTCTACTTCGACTTTCAATATATAAAAATCGAATTTTTATTTCAAAGTTCAATAGATAAAAATCGAATTTTTATTTCAAAGTTCAATAGATAAAAATCGAATTTTTAGTTCGAAGTTCAATAGATAAAAATCGAATTTTTAGTTCGAAGTTCAATAGATAAAAATCGAATTTTTAGTTCGAAGTTCAATAGATAAAAATCGAATTTTTAGTTCGAAGTTCAATAGATAAAAATCGAATTTTTAGTTCGAAGTTCAATAGATAAAAATCGAATTTTTAGTTCGAAGTTCAATAGATAAAAATCGAATTTTTAGTTCGAAGTTCAATAGATAAAAATCGAATTTTTAGTTCGAAGTTCAATAGATAAAAATCGAATTTTTAGTTCGAAGTTCAATAGATAAAAATCGAATTTTTAGTTCGAAGTTCAATAGATAAAAATCGAATTTTTAGTTCGAAGTTAAATAGATAAAAATCGAATTTTTAGTTCGAAGTTCAATAGATAAAAATCGAATTTTTAGTTCGAAGTTCAATAGATAAAAATCGAATTTTTAGTTCGAAGTTCAATAGATAAAAATCGAATTTTTAGTTCGAAGTTCAATAGATAAAAATCGAATTTTTAGTTCGAAGTTAAATAGATAAAAAATCGAATTTTTAGTTCGAAGTTCAATAGATAAAAATCGAATTTTTAGTTCGAAGTTAAATAGATAAAAATCGAATTTTTAGTTCGAAGTTCAATATATAAAAATCCTATCTTTTCAGTTTTAAAAACACTGAATATTTATTTTCCAAAAACAATATATGTTTACTTTTCTAATTTAAAAACAAAGCATATATTTCTAATTTAAAACAAAGCATATATTTCTAATTTAAAACAAAGCATATATTTCTAATTTAAAACAAAGCATATATTTCTAATTTAAAACAAAGCATATATTTTTAATTTAAAACAAAGCATATAGTTTTTTTTTTAAAACAAAGCATATAGTTTTTTTTCATTTCTGTTTTATATATATATATATTTTTTTTTTTAAAAAAAATTCAGTTTTTATTTCCTTATAAAAAAAAACAGTTTTTATTTCTTTATAAAAACATAAAACTCACCTTGCATTCTCGCCACAGATTCGAAGCTGGGGGGGGGGGGGTTTCACCTTCGTCGGAGCAGCTGGGGGGGGGGGGGGGTTTCACCTTCGTCGGAGGTCCATGAGGGGGAAGGGGCCGCGACTGTGGCCGACGGTGGAGGAGTATTGGCCTGGCGACGGGCTTCCAGGAGGTTGGGGTTCGTGATGTCTCGAATTGAAAAGGGGAGAGGGCGGAGAAGCGGGGAGCGGTCGGAGGTGAAAGGGAGGGGCTGGTGAGGGTAGCCGCAGGCGGCGACGGGCGCTGGATGGCCAGCGATGGCGGCTAGGGCTCCGCCCGTCTCTTCTTTTTTTTTTTTTGTTTTTTTTTTTTTTTTTGTTTCAGAGTAATGAATCGGGGGGGGGGGTCCAGCAGAAGGAAAGGAGGGAGAAACATATTTTTTTTTTATTATTATTATTTAATTATTTAATTTTGCAAAACGGTTGACTTTTACATACGACCTCGAAACGAGGCCCACCGCCTGTCGTCCATAGCGTTTCACCCCCATTCCGAACACAATGGGATATGTATCGCAAGCTGATTCGACTGTTTCAATCAGTCTCCATTGAATTAACATTTAAATCACTATATTGAATTTTAAACGTACATTTCAAATTACCGGGGTCACATACTAACCCTATAAATTGCGGAAAAATATTTTCTAGCTTTGTATTGACGATACGGTCCTAACAAAACTAATTTCGTTGAATTCTGAGACCGTTAGAAAAATGGCCAATTTCCAGTCGATTAAAATCAACTTAAACTGGTCAAACGCGTTTTCTTTTGCCCCGCTCACATATTGATTCGAAAAATTATGAAATTTGAAACCTAGCAATAACTCGACACTGCGGATCCAACAAAGCTGGTTTCGTCGAAATCCGAGGTCATTTGCAAAATGTCCATTTTTAAGGGCCTGAATTCCATAGCGACTATTCAGAATTTTCAACTGGACATAACTTTTGATTCCCGCTACTAACTTTTGATTTTTCGGATTCGTTGGAAAGATATTCACTATTAGATTCCATTATTTTTGGTTTCACTAAAATCCGGATTGTTTTGCACCCGGTACATTCAATTGAAGTTTGAAATCGAATTATCGAACTACCGCGCCATTCTCAATTCTATTTATAATTATATATAATTATTTATATTCTAACGACGACGCGTATAATATATACGTTCGAATTATATTCAAAATAAATTTATTGTCGATATTAATTAAAATAATTCATTTTAAATAATCAAAATTCGGTAAAATTGCCAAAATAAAATTTTCAAACTGGCCCAGATTTTCCGGGTTGTTACAATCTCCCCCACTTAAAACTTTTCGTCCCCGAAAAGGAACAAAGTCGAAAGTGGTTTGATTATTCAGCTCTACGTTCGATCTGGCTTCCATTCTCTAACTTTTCAGTTTCTGAGAATTTCCAAAACTTCAAAAATTTGGCTAACACCCTAAATTTTCGAAAAATTTCGCCATAACCTCCCCTGCACCGGGAGCATCGGGGAATTTCAAATAGCTTCCCCGGTCCTTCAGATCTCAAAAAGAAAAAGAAAAAGCCAAGCGGCTAGCCAATAGGCTCACAAAATCATCATCACCCAAACAAAACAGGAAATTATGTAGTAAACATGTACCTATTTGTCGGGCAAACAAATTTTATTCTCTGCTCTAGCCTCCTTGCTATGACCTGTTCAATGATATATATGTATATGCAAGCAAATACAACCAATTTTCAATATAATTCAATATTTGGTTCAATTAGGCATAATGGTTCAAAATTAGCAAACAAATGAACAAACAACACAAACATCAATCAATTAGTGAATTAGAGTTTCAAATTCATAACTTTGATACATATACAAAAATCAGATTCTTGATGCCAAATCACAATAATAAATCCTATATAGCTTTGGTTCTCACACCAGTCAATAGGAAATATATAGAAATCACACCTTCGGAGCACGAACATAAATATCGATGATGCCATGGTCATTATCAACATCATCTCCGGGCGACTAGAGTGTGATTCTATATCTATTCAATATATTAAAACTTTGAATATACGTTTGCAAGGCGTATATGCAAATTCTTTATATACTGAATTGTCCAAATCAATATAAATGAATAATCAACTACGAATAATTGAATTAAATTTTCAAAACAAAATTTGTTTTCATTTGAAAAATATACTCTTCACACTCGTTCTAGGATACTACTGATCCTATCTCTAACGAGTCATTCTAATTGGATATTACTAATCCAATATCTGATGAATTCTTTCGTATGTTTCTAATGTGCCTTGTTCTCTGCTTTGTAAACCAAAGCTCTGATACCAACTGTGAAAACCCGCAACTTCCCCGTAAAGGAAAGCGTCGGATAGTTCGAGAACAAGCCACAACAGAACGCATACAGAAGAACATTTCACTATATATTACAACAGTGCATCAGATTACAAGAATATACAGAGTATAAATGAATATTACACAGAAATATCAGAGATTTAAATTACATTTAAATACATAGCAGCGGAAAATAATACAATACACAACTAGAAGAGATATACGGATACAAAGCTTTCCGGATATCGTTCCAGCTGTAAACCAGGATCCTGTGAATATAAATCTGCAAAACCAAAACTACTAGCTGCCCGTGTCAAAATAAGGGCACCCAGAGTTTAGGTTAAAACAATAAACTCCAGGTCAGTCATGTGACTGGTGTGAGAACTAAAACAGTTATTAATCTTTATTTTTAAAGCTAGGTAAATCAAGGGACCACGCCGTATAACACGGAACGGGTTTCCTCCCAAGAATACCAGTGCATAAAACAGCAGCGCAATGCTAAATAAAGAAAAATGAAGCTGTTATAAGACCCAGGTCCTATCACACAATGCAACGCAAGCCGGGGGATAGGGTTTTCCCTTATAACAGCCAAAGAATGCTTGATACGTTTGAAACAAATCATTTGATACTATAATAAGTGCATAGTGTATAAAACAACTTCAAATCATAAGTATCAATCATAGGCGGCATGAGCGCCCCATCCCACTATGTCGCCATATATAGGATTACAAATAAAACCGCAAATGTCACGTATTTGGAAATTGGATTTCCGTCTATGAACCGAGGCAAAAGATAGTCCTCAACCGATTCGAGACAATCTAGCCTACCATGTCTCAGGATCAGAGCTCGAGTGACCCTAGGAGCGACAGGGCCGGTCCACCGATGTGGATTAAAATGCCTGAACACTACGTTTCCCCGCCCTTTGGGGCGCAAACGAGCCAACGAATGACTCCATCGGTTCGAGAACGACCGATCAATCCGAGGCGCCTCGCAACAGCAACAACCACATAAGTCAAACTCGTCAGGGCGTGTAAAACCACTGACGCCACTTCTAGCTAGAAAGAAACGCAAGTCCTCCCTGAGGTCCGTCTCCCGTTTTTGGTTCATACCGGGTGTGAAACACGCGAGGTAAACGTTACACAAAGCTACGCCACAAAGGCCGTGCTTTGATCATCACCACAAGACTTTGCTTTTCAACAGAAGCCTTGATCATTTGCATCTTAGCATGCCACACAGGCAAACCACTCTATGCAACCGATATCAGTCACACAGAATGAAATCCAGTGTCAGACACACAGTCCATTTACAAGTCCGTTCTGGGCCTGAACGAAACCGGAGGCACCTAGTACCCCGCATATCCATCGATCTCCAAGTACGTCTGGACGATCACTAACTGTTTCCATCTTCTTGGGTGTACAGCCCAATCAAGATCATCAGCTATCACCCAAACGACGTGAAGACCTCCGGTCTTCGACCATCGTCTTCATCTTCGACTTATCGTCGTATCAGTTATTCAGAATGGGATAAACCCGGTCTTTCCGAATAACTCGCGTATATTTTAAATAAGTGTTACACAAACACAACATACGCCTCATTCCAATTCATTAGTCACTAACCATAAATTAATCAAGAGAATAATTCCCCAAATATTAACCCCGAAGGCCGAAACCAACATCAGATCAATATTCAGAAAACCATTCTACTTGGCTAACCGACAGTTAGTTTCTAAATTTCACGTTCAAATCTAATTAAAGATTTAACTATCGCCTGGAGCAAAACTGGTGATACTCCATTCTCGATCTTTTCAATCTAATTAAAGATTCATTAAAACTCCACTTAGTTTTAATCATTATCTGGGTTAAAGAATCAGTGTCCTTTAAAACACGGTTCACGATAAACCCAAAATCACATTCATTAATTATCGGGTTAAAGAACGAGTGTTATTTAAAACACTGTTCACGATAAACCCAAAAATCAATATCAATTCAATTCCAATTAAATATCATTTAATTGGTACACTTCATTAAATCTAAATAAAAAGATTTAATCTTTTCTCAACTGGGTTCAAGAACAGTGTTAGTGAAGACACCATTCACGACAAACCCAAATCACATTCGATATTCAATACAAGGCTCTGAATAGAAAATATATCGGCTTATATTCAATATCGAATTCTACGACTAACAAATGTCGTATTGGAAATAACGATACAAATATATATCTTTCAAATTTCCATAACAACACCTGTAATATCACGAATTCCAACATCGAAATATTCCGAAGACAATTTCGATTCAAATCCACTCCAATGCAATCATTGGAAATTTTGGTTATTTTCAAAACCATTTCAAATTCAATTTATTTATTTAAAAATAAATAGAATTATAATTCTAGTTCAAAACTAGTTCATTTCGATAAAAATCTATTTTTATCTTTTCAAATATGGAGTTTTTCATCCCAATTCTTTCTAAATCATTTCTTATGATTTTACACAAATTATTGCTATTTTTAATAATTTTATCAAGGCCCGTACAGTCGATTACCATCAACGGCCATCGAACTGCACTTACAGCGACCTTTTTCGAATTTGATTTGGACATAATTCCAAATCCAACCGTTAGATTTCTAATTTCTAATATTCGTTAGAAAGCTCTTTTCGATACGAACCCAGCGGTTCCGGTTTTAGGAGAATCCGACGGTCGGATCTCCCGTAATGTCCGTTTGAAATAAATGGTCGAAATTCGCGAACTGCCGCGGCGCGGCGCGTTCTATTCAGGCCATTATATTATATATATAATATATATAATATATACTTCGTCGATTTTTATTTAAAACGAATTATATAAATAGTTTTAAAATCGTTTCAAAATCTATTTCAAATTCCATCTCAATTCAAAGCAAAATTGAATTCTTCTCTATAAATTCGTTTTAAAGTTCATTTCTATTCAATTCAAATTTCAATTCAATTTGAATTCATTTCAATTTGCTTTTAATTCAATTTGAATTCGCTTTCAATTCAATTCATTTCGAAATCACTTTCAATTCAATTCACTTTGAATTCGTTTTCAATTCAATTCATTTCGAAATCACTTTCAATTCAATTCACTTTGAATTCGTTTTCAATTCAATTCATTTCGAAATCGTTTACAATTCAATTCATTTCGAAATCGTTTTCAATTCAATTTGAATTCGTTTTCAATTCAATTCATTTCGAAATCGTTTTCAATTCAATTCATTTCGAAATCGTTTTCAATTCAATTTGAATTCGTTTTCAATTCAATTCATTTCGAAATATTTGATTTCAAAATTACTTTTCAATATCCATTTCAAAAGGAATAAAATCGATAAAAATATCGTTCACGTCAAAATGGCGCATCTAATCAACACGGCTTCATATATTGATATTTTCAAATATTCTATTTCAAATATTTCTTTTTCAAATATTTCTATTTTAAAACTGGAATGAGGCCCAATCAATTACCATATAAAGTTAATTATATGGATTTTCTACAACACATGTATGTATCAACAACGATGAATAATCAACCATCAACCAAAGTGCACTACACTGTATAAGCATCAAATATAGACATTTAACGCTTATAGCAGCTTGTCAATCAATCGATCGACATATTTAATCAATCAGGATGAGTGAACTTCAAATTTCATCCTAACACCCGTGTGGGGTTTCAAACAATCAAACACATATTTTATTTGTGCAGTTAGGCGATGTGTAAAATTTATCGACCCAATCAACGTCATTCAAATAGGTGTACATAAACAAACCGTCTGGTTTGTAAATGAATATTTATTTATTCACATTCACGTTAAAAATTATATTTTTAACGATAAAACATTTTATTCCAACATATGAATTTCTATTAAGTTCATTCTTTAAATAAAATGATATTTTTATTTTTCTAACACATTTTAGAAAATTTCGGCGGCATAACGGCACGATACTAGAAACGGGACGAGGCCTAGCCTTATCCCCGGTCTAGTGAAGGCCCACGCCATTCACACATCAATCAAATTCACTTTCGTTATGCAAACCACAAAATTGGGAGTAAGAGTCTAACCTAGCCTTACTCCTTCGCCTTATAACGGCGCACGTCTAATCCTAACCAATTTATCGATTCGATTATTCACACCACAAATCACATTCAAACCAATATCGCAATCAATCACCAATCAATCAAACAAACAAGTCCATGGTCTGTGGACGATTGTGTCGGGTGCTACTAAGCACCGTCTGCATCCTAGTATATATATATAACTAGAAAATAAATTGAAAGGTGAGAAATTCTCACATATAGCTATCCTAGCTCCCCGGCACTTCATTTGCAGAAGTCTTCGTCGTTTCGCCTTTTTGTCACCTTCGTTGTCCGCTTTCACTACATATGTAAAAATCGAATTTTTACGATGCTATTCAATATATAAAAATATGATTTCTACTTCGACTTTCAATATATAAAAATCGAATTTTTATTTCAAAGTTCAATAGATAAAAATCGAATTTTTATTTCAAAGTTCAATAGATAAAAATCGAATTTTTAGTTCGAAGTTCAATAGATAAAAATCGAATTTTTAGTTCGAAGTTCAATAGATAAAAATCGAATTTTTAGTTCGAAGTTCAATAGATAAAAATCGAATTTTTAGTTCGAAGTTCAATAGATAAAAATCGAATTTTTAGTTCGAAGTTCAATAGATAAAAATCGAATTTTTAGTTCGAAGTTCAATAGATAAATATCGAATTTTTAGTTCGAAGTTCAATAGATAAAAATCGAATTTTTAGTTCGAAGTTCAATAGATAAAAATCGAATTTTTAGTTCGAAGTTCAATAGATAAAAATCGAATTTTTAGTTCGAAGTTCAATAGATAAAAATCGAATTTTTAGTTCGAAGTTCAATAGATAAAAATCGAATTTTTAGTTCGAAGTTAAATAGATAAAAATCGAATTTTTAGTTCGAAGTTCAATAGATAAAAATCGAATTTTTAGTTCGAAGTTCAATAGATAAAAATCGAATTTTTAGTTCGAAGTTCAATAGATAAAAATCGAATTTTTAGTTCGAAGTTCAATAGATAAAAATCGAATTTTTAGTTCGAAGTTAAATAGATAAAAAATCGAATTTTTAGTTCGAAGTTCAATAGATAAAAATCGAATTTTTAGTTCGAAGTTAAATAGATAAAAATCGAATTTTTAGTTCGAAGTTCAATATATAAAAATCCTATCTTTTCAGTTTTAAAAACACTGAATATTTATTTTCCAAAAACAATATATGTTTACTTTTCTAATTTAAAAACAAAGCATATATTTCTAATTTAAAACAAAGCATATATTTCTAATTTAAAACAAAGCATATATTTCTAATTTAAAACAAAGCATATATTTCTAATTTAAAACAAAGCATATATTTTTAATTTAAAACAAAGCATATAGTTTTTTTTTTAAAACAAAGCATATAGTTTTTTTTCATTTCTGTTTTATATATATATATATTTTTTTTTTTTAAAAAAAATTCAGTTTTTATTTCCTTATAAAAAAAAACAGTTTTTATTTCTTTATAAAAACATAAAACTCACCTTGCATTCTCGCCACAGATTCGAAGCTGGGGGGGGGGGGGTTTCACCTTCGTCGGAGCAGCTGGGGGGGGGGGGGGGGTTTCACCTTCGTCGGAGGTCCATGAGGGGGAAGGGGCCGCGACTGTGGCCGACGGTGGAGGAGTATTGGCCTGGCGACGGGCTTCCAGGAGGTTGGGGTTCGTGATGTCTCGAATTGAAAAGGGGAGAGGGCGGAGAAGCGGGGAGCGGTCGGAGGTGAAAGGGAGGGGCTGGTGAGGGTAGCCGCAGGCGGCGACGGGCGCTGGATGGCCAGCGATGGCGGCTAGGGCTCCGCCCGTCTCTTCTTTTTTTTTTTTTGTTTTTTTTTTTTTTTTTGTTTCAGAGTAATGAATCGGGGGGGGGGGGGGTCCAGCAGAAGGAAAGGAGGGAGAAACATATTTTTTTTTTTATTATTATTATTTAATTATTTAATTTTGCAAAACGGTTGACTTTTACATACGACCTCGAAACGAGGCCCACCGCCTGTCGTCCATAGCGTTTCACCCCCATTCCGAACACAATGGGATATGTATCGCAAGCTGATTCGACTGTTTCAATCAGTCTCCATTGAATTAACATTTAAATCACTATATTGAATTTTAAACGTACATTTCAAATTACCGGGGTCACATACTAACCCTATAAATTGCGGAAAAATATTTTCTAGCTTTGTATTGACGATACGGTCCTAACAAAACTAATTTCGTTGAATTCTGAGACCGTTAGAAAAATGGCCAATTTCCAGTCGATTAAAATCAACTGAAACTGGTCAAACGCGTTTTCTTTTGCCCCGCTCACATATTGATTCGAAAAATTATGAAATTTGAAACCTAGCAATAACTCGACACTGCGGATCCAACAAAGCTGGTTTCGTCGAAATCCGAGGTCATTTGCAAAATGTCCATTTTTAAGGGCCTGAATTCCATAGCGACTATTCAGAATTTTCAACTGGACATAACTTTTGATTCCCGCTACTAACTTTTGATTTTTCGGATTCGTTGGAAAGATATTCACTATTAGATTCCATTATTTTTGGTTTCACTAAAATCCGGATTGTTTTGCACCCGGTACATTCAATTGAAGTTTGAAATCGAATTATCGAACTACCGCGCCATTCTCAATTCTATTTATAATTATATATAATTATTTATATTCTAACGACGACGCGTATAATATATACGTTCGAATTATATTCAAAATAAATTTATTGTCGATATTATTTAAAATAATTCATTTTAAATAATCAAAATTCGGTAAAATTGCCAAAATAAAATTTTCAAACTGGCCCAGATTTTCCGGGTTGTTACATATAACCTGTTCAATGAATATGCATGTACATATATATACAGTTCTTATCATTTATCATTTTCTATTCAACTTCATATTTGATTTCTATTTGGTTTAAAAACACCATTCATTCTAATGTTACATAAATAGGTGCAAATCATTTCATTAGCTAATTAATGAATATTTCAACTCATATATGTTTATTTTGAACAAGTGGCTATTTTTAACACTTCACATTTCAACGATTTATGCATACAATAAAAATGTGATTTTTATTGTAAAACAATTCATTTCAAAACACTATTTTTCTATATAGCTCATATAGGTGACAAAAATAGGATTTTATATATATAGATAAAAGGTGATTTTTATTATCAAACAATTTATTTCAAAATATGAATACCATTCAACACATGAATTTCTAATCAACGAATGAATATCAATTCAACACATGAATGGTTTCTATAGTTTCTATATATAGATAAAAATGGGATTTTTATTATCAAACAATTTATTTCAAAATATGAATACCATTCAACACATGAATTTCTAATCAACGAATGAATATCAATTCAACACATGAATGTTTTCTATAGTTTCTATATATAGATAAAAATGTGATTTTTATATTTAAACCGCGAATACCATTCAACACATGAATTTCTAATCAACGAATGAATATCAATTCAACACATGAATGTTTTCTATAGTTTCTATATATATATAAAAATGTGATTTTTATATTCAAACAATTTATTTCAAAATATGAATACCATTCAACACATGAATTTCTAATCAACGAATGAATATCGATTCAACACATGAAGGTTTTCTATAGTTTCTATATATAGATAGAAATGTGATTTTTAAATTTAAAACGCGAATACCCTTCAACACATGAATTTCTAATCAACGAATGAATATCGATTCAACACATGAAGGTTTTCTATAGTTTCTATATATAGATAAAAATGTGATTTTTATATTTAAAACGCGAATACCATTCAACACATGAATTTCTAATCAACGAATGAATATCAATTCAACACATGAAGGTTTTCTATAGTTTTTATATATAGATAAAATTGTGATTTTTATATTTAAAACGCGAATACCATTCAACACATGAATTTCTAATCAACGAATGAATATAAATTCAACACATGAAGGTTTTCTATAGTTTCTATATATAGATAAAAATGTGATTTTTATATTTAAACCGCGAATACCATTCAACACATGAATTTCTAATCAACGAATGAATATCAATTCAACACATGAAGGTTTTCTATTCAATGAATAAATATAGTTTAAGCAGATGAAAATAATTCAAACACACGAATATTATTCAAAATTTCGGCAGCATAACGGCAGGGTAGTTAAAACCGGGACCGTCCCTAGTACGGCTCCTCGCTCTACCTTAAAACCTCGCGGTTTTTGACAATGGGGATCATGCATCTAGTTCGCACGCAGGCGGCATGTATATATTTATTTCATTTCCACAAACTAATCCTATGTGGTTTCAACCAAATATTTTCCAATTACAAACGGGTATTTTTCAACCACAATCAAATCAATATCAACCACAAACAATCCCAAACAACCATTCGCTATCAGTCAATTTTCACAACAATTTCAACCAATAAATGTCGTCCATGGTTTGTGGACGAGGGGCGTAGATATATATATATATTATATATATAGCAATTCACTTTTATTTCAACACACATATATATATAGAAAAAGAAATTGAAGAGTGAGAAATTCTCACTAATAGCTATCCAATACTACGACTCTTCCTTTATAGAAATCTTCGCCAATCTCGCCTTTTGTCGCTTTCGTTGTCCGTATTCTCTACATATGTAAAAATCGAATTTTTACTATGTTATTCAATATATATAAATCGAATTTTGACTTCGCTATTCAATATATAAAGATCATATTTTTATTATGCTATTCAATATATAAAGATCATATTTCAAAAATATTGATTCCGCCTTTTCAAAAATAAAGATTATATTTTTAATATTCCTATGATGTAAAAATTATATTTTTATTCCTTTAAAAATATAAAAATCATAACTTACTTCTTCTACTTAATAAAATTCCGTCTTTTCTATTTTAAAAATATGATCTTTTCTATTCTAAAAAAAATCTGATCTTTCTATCCCAGTTCAAATCTTTTTCTTTTTAAAGTTCTAATCTTTTTCTTTTTAAAGTTCTAATCTTTTTTCTTATTTTTTTTTGTTCAAATAACATCAGTTTTTAAAACTTTTCAAAAATCAGTTTTAAACTTTTCAAAAATCAGTTTTAAACTTTTCAAAAAATCAGTTTTAAACCCTCTCAAAAAAATCAGTTTTAAACTTTTTTTAAAAATCAGTTTTTAATTAACTATGTACTTATAATAAAACAGAAATTAAAATCTAGTTAAAAAAAACTCACGTTCGTTATAGAAGTGGAGGGGCTCGCTACATTGTCGAAGTGGCGGTCGGAGGCGCTGCGTGGGGGAGCTCGCTGCTTGGAGGTGGTGGGCTCGGAAGTGCTGGCCGCGCTGGTCCTCCGATGGACTGGAGGGGGTTCGATTGCTGGGTGGAGCGAGAGTGGGGTAAGGTCGGCGCTGGTCCTCCGATGGACTGGAGTGGGTTCGATTGCGTCAGATCGACTGAGGAGGGAGGGCGCGATTAGTTAGGGATTTTTTTTTGTTTCTGTTTAATGAAATCGGGGGGGGGGGGGGGGGGCAGAAAGAAGAAAAGGGAGGGAGATATTTTTTTTATTATTATTAATTAAATTAATTTCATAAAGTTGACTTTTACCCATGACCTCGAAACGAGGCCCACCGCCTGTCGTCCATAGCGTTTAACCCCCATTCCGAACACAATGGGATATGTATCGCATCATTTCGATCAGTTTCCGTTAAAATCAACATATAACTCTATATATTGAATTTGAACGCGCATTTCAATTTACTGGGGTCACATACTAACTAGAAAAATTCTCGAAAAATATTTTCTAGCTTCGTATTGACGATACGGTCCTAACAAAACTAGTTTCGTCAAATTCTGAGACCGTTTGAAAAATGGCCAATTTCCAGTCGATTAAAATCAACTGAAACTGGTCAAATGCGTTTTCTTTTGCCACGCTCACATATTGATTCGAAAAATTATGAAATTTGAAACCTAGCAATAACTTGACACTGCGGATCCAACAAAAGTGGTTTCGTCGAAATCCGAGGTCATCTGCAAAATGTCCATTTTTAAGGGCCTGAATTCCATAGCGACTATTCAGAATTTTCAACTGGACATATCTTTTTATTCCCGCTATCAAATTTCGATTTGTCAGATTCGTTGGAAAGATATTATCAATTAGATTCCATTATTTTTGGTTTCACTAAAATCCGGATTGTTTTGCACCCGGTACAGTCCGACAAAGTTTGAATTCAATTTTTGAAACTGCCACGCCATTTCAGGCCTTGTTTATAATTATATTTAATTATATTCGTTTTCAATTGTCGATTCAAACTCAGTTTTCATCGCCATTAATTAAAATATTTATTTTAAATATTTATAATCCATTATTTTAGCCAATTAAAAATTTTTAAATTGGTTCAGATTTTCTGGGTCGTTACACCTCCCTTATCTTTTATGTTCTTTCTGATAGCTTCTTTTATTCTCGGTTCCATTTTATTCTTTAACACGTTATCAACATGATGCTATATATTATTATAATATATAATTAGATCGGTTGTTTTCTTACTACTAAGTATTCCTATTTTTTATCTTAGTGGTTTTTAAATATCCAACAATTCTTATTTGACACGGTATTATGGTATACCGAATATTGTTTAAGGAAGATCCATTCAATTTCTTTTTTATAATGTTACATATGGATCTTTTACCCCATACGCCATACATAAAACATCTTCATTTGCTACTTTATTTCTTCAATAACTGAGAAGCCATTGCTAATAGGTATGCATATATGTAAACTGCAGGCTGTTTCTTATTTAATCTAATACTTACTGTTCAACTTTAACTTTGTAATAATAGACTACATATTCTTAATTTTATTTATCTTACTACTTTACTGTAATGCTTCATCTCGCCAATTGAGATGCTTTAAATATTTAGAATTACATTTCCATGTATGGCTTGCTTTTATATGCTTTTTCATCTTCCAATACAAGCAAGCTGTTTGTTTGCCAATATATGTATTAATGTGGCCATTATTTTTGTTATGTAATGTATTGACCCAAAAATTCCCCTCGCGGGAAACCGCTGGATACACTAACATTGGGCATACAACACATCAGAACAAATAACAGTAGACTTTTATAAACGTTATAATAATGTTACGTCAGAGTACAAAACAGATCAGAGTACATCGAAATATAGTAATACAACAGCAGAAGATTAATTTACAACAAATTTAATACAGTGCAACGGAAGACTATCATTGGTCTAAACACAGCTTTAACCTTCAATCCAGAATCCTGCTAAAAAGATAAATATCTGCAAAATAAGCCACTCGACTGCCCCTGTGGAAAATATGGGCACCCGCGTTTGCAAGTAAAACAAACTACGAGTCAGTCATGGGACTGGCAAGAGAAATCTTACGTAACAATCCCGAAAATCCAAACCAATTTAAAAAATTTATTTTGTCAATTTTATTGAATTTTGAATATTTAAAATGATTTATTTTAAATAATAACGATGAGAAATTTATTTTGAATAGAATTAGAACTTATATATTTATTTGAATCAACATTAGAATATAAATATTTATTTTTAAATATAAAAGGAATTGGAAATGGCGTGGTAGTTCGAAAATTCGATTTCAAATTTCAAATGAATGTAAATGATTCAAAATACACCGGATTTTAGCGAAACCAAAAATATTAGAATATATTTGAAAATATATTTCCAACGAATAATCAAAATTTCATAGCGGGAATAAAAAGTTACATCCAGTTGAAAGTTCAGAATAGTAGCTATGGAAAATATAGCCCTTAAAAATAGCCATTTTGCAAACGACCTTCGTTTTGATGAAATCACTTTTTTTTAGATCCAGGATGTCAAGTTATTGCTAGATTCCAAAATTCATAATTTTTGGAATCAATATGTGAGCGTGGCACAGGAAAATGTGTTTTGACAGTTTCAGTCAATTTGGATCGACCAGAAAATGGCCATTTTACAAACAGTCTCCAAATTTGACGAAATTAGTTTTGTTAGAACCATATCGTCAATACAAACCTAGAAATAATTTTTCTAGAATTTTTAGAGTCAATATGTGGCCTCAGTAAATTAAAATGTGCGTTTGATTTTAAAATATAATGATTTATATTTTAAATTCAGCGGAAACTGATCGTAACAGCCGAACAGGCTTGCGATACATATCCCATTATGTTCGGAATGAGGGTATTTAGCTTGGGTTGATAGTCGTTGGATTTGATTTGGAGTTCAAACAAGAATTTTCATAATAAAACAATTAAATGAATTAAATATTAATATAATTTTTAAATAAAAACTCCAGCTTTCCTTATGACCTAAAATCAATTCTACAGCAAACCAAAACAGGCCGCCACTTTGATCATTTCTTCAATCAATTAAATCTAGCTTAAAACTCGACGAAATCAGACATGGTTGGATCCGTTGAACTCAGCAGCTCGAAAAATTCTCACGAGTATGCAAGTTACTAGGTGCAAATCAAATTCCTGAAGCTCGAAATTTGCTCAGCCGAGCTAGGACTGAAAAGTTCTACAAATTGAAGCATCGTCGAGCAAAACGGTTGTAGTATTCGGAATTGTGGTTGAATTTGAGGCTTGCTTGCAAATTTTGGTTCATTTTGGCATCGAAACAGTTCGATACCTACACTGGGGCGGGGATTCCGCGATCTAGAGGAGGGCGTTAGAGGTGTCACCATTGTGCTCAACAGGTGCGGTTCGGGATGGGAAGATCAATGGGGGTCACGGTTTTGAATATGGTGGAGTAAAGAGGGAGAGAGGGCAGTGCGAAATTCGGCCATGGCTTGGAAGCACTCGAGCCGAATGCTGGAGTGGAAGGAGAAGGATTAGCATGGGGGATTAAGGTTTAAATTTATAAAAAAAATAATTTAATGATATTTATGTTGTATCCAATCTTGTAAAATTAATATCTTTTCCGTACTTTATCGGAATTCAATGAAACAGGATCCATTACAATCGTGGGGACGAGAGCTGAGACGACCCGAAATCCCGTTCAGACGGAGACAAGGGTTATCTTTGGAATATAACATAGAAACAGATAATAGCAGAACAAAATTTAAATAATTACACCCGATAATGAACAATAGAATATACTGGATAAAAGTAATCATCAGAGTTACACAGTATACAGGATCTTACTTAGTACAAATATAGTTCAGCTATACATAAATGTCTACAGCGGAAATAAACAAAATATGTACAATAGGAGCTGAACAGCATAAAAAGAGATAAATGATAGAATCCATCTTCAGCTCCAGCTATCCAGAAAGAACCAGCTAAACCTGAATACAAGGCTGCCCGTGTAGAAAAAGGGGCACCCGAGTTTGAAAGTGAAACAAACTACGAGTCAGTCATGGGACTGGTATGAGAAATCTACTCAACACATATAAAATTTGGCTAATCACAGGACCACGCCACTTTCGTGGAACGGGTTTACTCCATTGGATTGCCAGTGCTTTAAAACAAATCTTTCTTTTAAACATCGCTATGCTTTTTATAAAAATGAAACCGTTATAAGACTCAGTTCCCATCACACAATGCAACGCAAACCGGAGGATAGAGTTTTTACCTTATAACGGCCAAATATGCTTGATACGAATAAAACAAAAGCATCTGATATTATTACTAGTGTTTATATGTTTTGAAAACAATTTCAAATCATAACTATCAATCATAGACGGCATAAATGCCCCATACCACTATGTCGCCATATATAGATATACAATCAAAACCGCACAGTCACGTATTTGGAAATTGGATTTCCGTCATGAACCAAGGCAAAAGATAGTCCTTACCGAATTCGAGACGCTCTAGCCCGCCCCTCAGGAACAGCCGCAACTGCCCCTTGGATCGTCAGGGTCGGTCCACCGATGTGGATTATTATGCCTGAACACTACGTCTCCCCGCCCTTTGGGGCGTAAACGAGCCAACGAATGACTCCATCGGAACCGGATCGTCCGATCAAGCCGAGGCGCCTCGCAACAGCAACAACCACATAGGTGAAAAGTATATAAATGTCAGGGCTGGTAGGTCACTGACACCACCCTAGCTAGAAAGAAATGCAGGCCCTCCCTGATGTCCTCTCCCGTTTCTGGTTCATACGGGGGTGTGAGGCTCGCGAATTTACGTTATACACAAAGCTACGCCACACAGGCGGTGCTTTGATCATCACCACAAGACTTTGCTTTTCAACAGAAGCCCTGATCACTGCATCTTAGCATGCCACACAGGCAATTCATGCCATGCGACTGATGTCCATCGATATACAACCTCTGAGCTCGTGCGTCTCAGAGAAGGGCGTTAAGCGAAGGAATAAATTCTCCGCCGCCAAACAGATGTATATTTAATAGAGATCAATCAACACAGAATAAAATTCAATGTCAGACACACAGTCCATTTACAAGTCCGTCCTGGGTCTAAACGAAACCGGAGGCACTAAATACCTCGCAAACCCATCGATCACCATGTACGTCTGGACGATCACCACTCATTATCCATATTTCGGGATGCCTCCCAATCAGGACCTCGGTTACCATCCAAACGAGGTAAAGATCTCCGGTCTTCGACTGTCGTCTTCATCTTCGAATTTCAATCGTCGGTCAATCATTTGAAATGAGAATTAACTCGGCCCTTTCAAATAATTCACGTATATTTAGAATTTCAAATCAATTTATTTCAATGGTTAAATTGTTCGACAACACCAATATTGATCTTTAATGTAATTTTCACACCAAACACATTCAACCATCAAATACAACATAAATCGAGCAAATTCAGTTTATTTCCACTCCATATTGTTTATGGTACTTTATAATGATTTATCGCTATTTTTATTTATTTTAAAATAGCTCATTTATTCAAAACGACGCTTCGGGCCATAACGCGGCCGTGGCGCAGTTTTTCTTCAGATTTGATTTACACATATCTGAAAATCTAACCGTTGGATCTTCACAAAATTTACATCACTAGAAAGGTCTTTTCAAAACGAATCCACCGGTTCCAGTTTCGGGAAAATCCGACGGTCGGATCTCCCGGTACAATCGTTTGAAGTTTCGATTTCAAAATACGAATTGCAGCGTCATTATTCGATTAAATATATAATTATTTTTATATATATATAAATATAATCGCTTCTGGCGCTGTTTTTCTTCAGATTTGAATTAAACATTCCAGACAATCCAACCGTTGGATTTTTACAAAGTTGGTGCCGTTGGGAAGATATTTCCAAGGCGAACCCGACGTTTGAGGTTTCGGGAAAATCCAATGGTCGGATTCCCCGTACTAGTTGTTTGAAAACACGGTTTCAAAATGCGAACTGCACGACTACGTTTCGTTTTAATTTTATTTATATTTATATATTTATATAAATATAGCTCATTCAATGATTTCAATATCGTTTTCACTTCAAATATTTCACTAACGCCTTACAATTTTGGAAAATTTCGCCATAACCTCCCCTGCACCGGGAGCATCGAAAAATCGCAAATAGCTTTCCCGGTCCTTCTAATCTCAAAAAGAAAAATAAAAAGCCAAGCGGCTAGCCAACCGGCTCATAAAATCATCACCCAAACAAAGCAGTAAATGTGTACCTATTTGTCGGGCACAAAATTTTATTCCTCTTCTCTAGCCCCTTTGCTATAACCTGTTCAATGAATATGCATGTACATATATATACAGTTCTTATCATTTATCATTTTCTATTCAACTTCATATTTGATTTCTATTTGGTTTAAAAACACCATTCATTCTAATGTTACATACATAGGTGCAAATCATTTAATTAGCTAATTAATGAATATTTCAACTCATATATGTTTATTTGAACAAGTGGCTATTTTTAACACTTCACATTTCAACGATTCATGCATACAATAAAAATGTGATTTTTATTGTAAAACAATTCATTTCAAAACACTATTATTTTATATATATCATATTGGTGATAAAAATAGGATTTTTCTTATAAAACAATTTCTTTCAAAATGAGATTATTTTACACAGTTCATATAGTCGATAAAAGGTGATTTTTATTGTCAAACAATTTATTTCAAAATATGAATACTATTCAACACATGAATTTCTAATCAACGAATGAATATCAATTCAACACATGAAGGTTTTCTATAGTTTCTATATATAGATAAAAATGTGATTTTTATATTTAAAACGCGAATACCATTCAACACATGAATTTCTAATCAACGAATGAATATCGATTCAACATATGAAGGTTTTCTATACAATGAATAAATATAGTTTAAGCAAATGAAAATAATTCAAACACACGAATATTATTCAAAATTTCGGCAGCATAACGGCAGGGTAGTTAAAACCGGGACCGTCCCTAGTACGGCTCCTCGCTCTACCTTAAAACCTCGCGGTTTTTGACAATGGGGATCATGCATCTAGTTCGCAGGCGGCATGTATATATTTATTTCATTTCCACAAACTAATCCTATGTGGTTTCAATCAAATATTTCTCAACCACAAACGGGTATTTTTCAACCTCAATCAATCAATATCAACCCCAAACAATCCCAAACAATCATTCGCTATCAATCAATTTTCACACCAAGCACAATCAATAAATATCGCCCATGGTTTGTGGACGAGGGGCGTATATATATATATATATATATATATATATATATATATATATATATATGTATATATATATAGCAATTCACTTTTATTTCAACACATATATATAATTTTTACAACGCATATATAACTTATACATCGAACGTACAACTTATACAACGCTTATACAAGAGATGTACAACGCTTATATAACTCATACATCGACCATGTAATTTATACATCATCGTTTTCCATATTGTTTTTAAATCAGAAATCTCACATTGTTCCACTCCACCAAAAATAGCAGAAGGCGCAGAAAAATATGCGGTCTCTTCTAAAATGTAGAAGGCGTCCACACGGTCACGATGTTTCCTGTTTCATCGAATTTCGTTAACGAATGAAAAAGATACGATTTTTTATATTTTGCAACACTTTAAAACTGTCGAAATCAGTTTAAAATAAAAACAGTCGTTATACCTCAGTTTTGTTCAAATCTAGGTTTTGATCTTGCCGCCAATCCGTTGTACTTCGTTCAGATCGGGTCTCGCAGCGTCGAAGAGCTACGAAGTAGCTTCTCTGCGCCACCAGTCTCGTCCAGTTCGGTGGCGGCTCTGGCCCACGGCGGCGACTCAAAGTCGGCCACTTCAGAGGCACGATTCGCGATGGCAGGGAGGAGAGGAGGGTCGAGGGTGGGTTTGATTTGAAGGGGAGGAGGAGGCCGTTCGATTTAGGGTGGTGGCGCTGGCGAATTTCGCCTAAGGCGATCGGAAAAAGGCCGGGAGCGGGGGAGCACGAGAGCCGTCAGAGAAAAAGGGTTTACGGGGTTTTTTTTATATTTTTAAATTAATGAAATAAAAATCCTATTGGCCGATGCCATATTAAATTCAAAATTTGGGATTTTCTTGGACGAACTCGAAATCCAACCCAACGACTGTCGTCCCTAGCGTTTTACCCCCATTGCGAACACAATGGGATATGTTTCGCAGGCCCATTCGACTGTTTCAGTCAGTTTCCATTCAAATCAAAATATAAAACATTCAATATTTAATTTGAACGTACATTTCAATTTGCCAGGGCCACAAACAGATTCGAAAAATTCCAGAAAAATAAATCTAGCTATGTTTTGACGATACGGTCCCAACAAAACTAGTTTCATCGAATTCTAAGACCGTTTGCAAAAAGGCCCACTTTTGGTCGATCCAATTTAACTGTAATTGACCAAAACACATTTTCTTTTGCCACGCTCACATACTAGCTTCAAAAATTATGAAATGTGAAACCTAGCAATAACTTTACATCCCGGGTCCAACAAAAGTGGTTTCGTCGAATTCCGAGGTCGTATGCAAAATGGCCATTTTTAAGGGCCTGAATTCCATAGCGACTATTCAGAACTGGACATAACATTTGATTCCCGCTATCAAATTTCGATTTTTCAGATTCGTTAGAAAGGTATTCACTAACAGATTTAAATATTTTTGGTTTCACTAAAATCCAGATTGTTTTGCACCCGGTACAGTCCGACAAAGTTTGAATTCAATTTTTGAAACTGCCACGCCATTTCAGGCCTTGTTTATAATTATAATTAATTATATTCATTTTCAATTGTCGATTCAAACTCAGTTTTCATCGCCATTATTTAAAATATTTATTTTAAATATTTAAAATCCATTATTTTAGCCAATTAAAAAAAATTAAATTGGTTCAGATTTTCTGGGTCGTTACAAGAGCTTCACAACAAAACTGACCGCGTCCAAAATGGAGCATGTTGGAATTTTAGGCAAATTAAAACCCGAACCGAACAGAACCATAAATTCAGATAAAACTGACGGAGTGGATCCCAATGTGAGAATTCTCTGACTATAATTTTTGTATAGTTATTTATTTTATAACTGCATACATGAACTACTCCCCATCGTCCACAGACCATGCACGATTTATTTGATTGTATTGTGTTGTGTTTGCGATGAGAAATGTGAAATAATATATATATATATGATGTGAAAAATATATATACGATGTGAAATAATATGTATATATGAAGTGAATTATATATATATATATATATATATATATAATGTAAATGAAATATATATACGATGTGAATAAAATATATATATGCGATGTGAATAAAATGTATATATGATGTGAAATAAAATACATATATGTGTTGTGAAATAAAATTTATATATGATGTTAAATAAGATGTATATTTGAAATGAAAAATATATATTTGAAATGAAGATATATATATATGATGTGTGAAAAATATATATTTGAAATGAAAAAAAAAATATGGAATGTGAATAATATATATATATGATGTGCGAAATATATATATATGTGGAATGAAAATAAATATGTATATGTAATGGAAAAATAAATAAATTAGTAAATACATATATATATGATGTATGAAAAATATATATTTGAAATGAAAAATATAAATATGGAATGTGAATAATATATATATATATATATATATATATGATGTAGGAAAAATATATATATTTGAAATGAAATATATATATATATATATGAAATGTGAAATATATATATATATATATATATATATATATATATATATATGAAGTGTGAATGAAATAAATATGGGTTTGTTAAAAATAAAAAATTTAACATATATATGAGATGTATAAAATTTTCATGTAATAGAATATTCGGTTTTGATTTGAAATTGAATATGAAGTTGAAATCGTTTTGAAAACGAATTAAAAATGATTTATAAAATATGTTTTAATTGGAAATCGATGAAATATATATAATATATTATTTATATATATAATGGTCTGAATAGAACGCGCCGCCCTACGGCAGTTCACGATTTTCGACCATTGACTTCGAACGGATATTACGGGAGATTCGATAGTCGGATTCTCCTAAAACCAGAATCTTTGGATTCGTATCGAAAAGAGCTTTCGAACGAATATGAGAGATTTTAAATCTAACAGTTGGATTTGGAAGTATGTCCAAACCAAATTTGGAAAAGGTCACTATAAATGCAGTTCGATGGCCGTTTACGGAAATCGACCGTACGGGCCTTGATAAAATTATTAAAAATACAATAAATTGTGTAAAAACATAATAAATGATTTGGAAAGAATTGAGAGGAAAAATTCCATATTTGAAAAGATAAAAATATATTTTTATCGAAATGAACTAGTTATGAACTAGAATTATAATCCAATATTTTTAAATAAATAAATTGGATTTGAAATGGTTTTGAAAATAGCTAAAATTTCCAATATATGAATTAGAATGGATTGGAATCAAAATTATCATGGGAATATTTTGATATTGGATTTCGTGATTTTACCGATATTGTGGAGGAATTTGGAAGATATATATATATATTGCTATTCCAATATGATATTTGTTGGTTTCTGAATTTGTTATTGAATATAAGCCGATATATTTTCTATTCATAGCCTTGTACTTAATATCAAATTGAATTTTGGGTTTGTCGTGAATGTTATCCTTAATACTGTTCTTGAACTGAATAGAGTTAAGGAAATTAGAAATTGACTAGAGATTAGCTAAGTTGAATGGTTTCCTGGGTATTGATCTGATGTTGGTTTCGGCCTTTGGGTTTAATACTTAGGGAATTGTTCTCTTACTAATGTACGGTTAGAGGCTGATTGGATTTTGGGTTTATCGTGAATGGTGTTTTAAATAACACTTGTTCTTTAACCCGATTAACAATGGAATGAGATTTTGGGTTGTCGTGAATGGTATCTTTAATAATACTGTTCTTAGACCCAATGGAGTTAAGAAAATCAAAAATTAACTGGAGATTAGTTAAGTTGAATGGTTTCCTGGGTATTGATCTGATGTTGGTTTTGGCCTTCGGGGTTAATACTTAGAAAATTGTTCACTTGCTAATTTACGGTTAGAGGCTGATGGAATGGAATGTGATTTTGGGTTTATCGTGAACCGTGTTTTAAATGACATTGGTTCTTTAACCCAGTTAAAGACAGGATATGGATTCCCAAGTTAAATAATCACTAATATTGATTTTTGGGAAGATTAAAACCAAGTGGACTTTTAGTGAATCTTTAATTAGATTGAAATGATTGTGAATGGAGTATCGTCAGTTTTACTCCTAGCGATAGTTAAATCTTTAATTAGATTTGAATGGGAAATGGTAATTAATTTATTGATAATACCGTGGTGTTAGTTATGGAGTAATACTAGTTTTGCTCCATGGGATGAATAGGTTGGGATTGGGAAATTAAATAAATGATTACTTCGGTGTAGTGCGCGAATCCCGACCAGTTTGGAAAACCTTAACATGGTTTGAATGATATCCAAAGGAAGATTAAAGAATAAATTTTAAAGAATTTATCTTTGATAAAATTAATGGGAACAAATTCATAAAGATGTGAATATTTGAATAAAGGAGTATTCAGAATTGGAACGAGGCGTATGTTGTGTTTTTATAGCACTTGTTTATTATACATGCGAGTTATTCAGAAAGGTCGGGTTTATAACCATTCTGAATAACTGATTCAACGGTATGTCAAAGATGAAGATGGTGGTTGAAGACCGGAGGTATTCACATCGTTTGGATGATTACTGATGTCTTGATTGGGTTATACACCCAAGACGAGGTAATAAGTGGTGATCATCCAGACGTACTTGGAGATCGACGGATATGCGAGGACCTCTCTCCTATATTGGACATACGGGAGAGGAATAATGTGCCTCCAGTTTCTTTTAGACCCAAAACAGACTTATGAATAGATTATGTGTTTGACATTGGATTTTATTCTGTGCTGATTGATTTCTATTAAATATATATATGTTTGGCGATGGAGAATTCATTCTCTTGCTTAACGCCCTTCTCTGAGATGTACGAGCTCGAAGGTTATATATCGATAGATATCAGTTGCATGGCATGAATTGCCTGTGTGGAATGCTGAGATGCAGTGGTCAAGGCTTTTATTGAAAAGCAGAGTCTTATGGTTGATGAACAAAGCACGACTTTAATACAACATAGCTTTGTGTATGGTGTTAATTCGCGAGCCTCACGCCTCGGTATGAGTTAAAAAGGGGATAAGGGACGTTGGGAGAACATGACGTTTCTTTGTAGCTGTAGGTGGTGTCAGTGTTTTATCAAACCTTTATGGATGTTGGATTGCGAGGCATCTCGGATATATCAGTCTCTTCGGAGCCGATAGAAAGGTCCGATAGGACCGGGAAACATGTGTTCAGGAATAACAAATCCTCAAACGTAGCAGAGGACTAGCCCAACCGATTCCAAGGGTTGCCCAGAGTGCGTAGTCTGAGACATTTGCTAGAGTGTCTCGAAGCGGTGAGGAGCCATCCCTGGCCTCAACTCATGATGAAAATCCAATTTCCAATGCGTGACATTTCGGTTTGGATTATAGAGCCTAGTATTGGCGACATGATAAATGGTACCCATGCCGCCTAGGATTGATACATTTATATTTGAAGTTGTTTTAACACTATAAACTTATAATAGTATTAAATGATTTTTTTTTAAACGTACCAAGCATGTTTGGCTATTATAAGGGAAAACCCTATCCTCCGGCTTGTGTTGCATTGTGTGATGGGACATGGGTCTTATAATAGCTTCATTTTTCCAAAATGCATTGTGCTGTTTATTCTATGCACTAGTATTCTTGGGAGGAAACCTGTTCCGTGTTATACGAGGTGGTCCCTTGAATTACTCTCTTTTAAATTAAAGTTTTAAATAACTGTTTTAGTTCTCACACCAGTCACATGACTGACTTGGAGTTTATTGTTTTAACTTAAACTCTGGATGACCCTATTTTCCATACGGAAAACCAGTAGATTTGGTTTTGCAGATTTATATTCATAGGATCCTGGTTTATAGCTGGAATGATATTCGTAAAGCTTTATATCCATTTATCTCTTTAAGTTGTGTTTATGTATTATTTTCAACTGCTATGTAATGTATTGTAATCTCTAATATTTACCAAATGTATTTTATTTATCCATACCCTGCATATTCTTGTATTCTGATGGAATTGTTGTAATAAGCAATGAAATATTCTGTCGTTTTTGTTCTGATTCGTCCTGTTCTCAAAGCAATTCGTTCTTTCCTTTATGGGGAAGTTCAGGTCGCCACATTTGGTATCAGAGATTTGGTTTACAGAGCTCGAGAACAAGACACATTAGAACCATACGAAAGAATTCATCAGAGATTGGATTAGTAATATTCGAAGAGAATTACTCGTTAGAGATGGGGTCAGTAGTATCCTAGAACGAGTGTGAAGAGTATATTTTTAAAAATGAAAACAAAGTTTGTTTTGAAAATTTAAATCATATTATACGTATTTGAAGATTTATTTGTATTGAATTTGGACAATCCAATATATAAAGATTTTGCATATACGCCTTGCAAATGTGTATTCGAAGTTTTAATATACTGGACAGATATAGTATTGCACTCTAGTCGCCCGGAGATGGTTCTAATGTTGGCATGTCATCATCAGCACTTGTGTTCGAGTTTCGAAAGTGGGATATCTATATATTTCCAATTGACTGGTGTGAGAACCAAAACTAGATAGGGCTTATTGTTGTGATTTGGCATCAAAAATCTTATTTTTGGACTAAGTATCAAAGTTATGAATTTAAAAAGCTATTAACTAATTGATTGATGGTTGTGTTGTATGATTATTCCTTTAAACCATTACATGAAAGAAAGGTAAATTTGGGCCAAATTGTATCAAATATTGAACTATATTGAAAATTGTTTGGAAATGCATGCATGTACATATATATGTGTGAACAGGTCATTGCAAGGAGGCTAGAGCAGAGAAATAAAATTGTATGCTCGACAAATAGGTACATGTTAACTAATTTATCGGGTTTGGATGATTTTATGAGCCGATTGGCTAGCCGCTTGGCTGTTTCTTTTTCTTTTTGGATTGGAGAGGCTTGTATGGTGATTTCAAGTTTTTCCTGGTGCTCCCGTACAGGGGAGGTTATGGCAAAAAAATTCAAAAATTTAGGGTGTTAAACAAATTTTTGAAAAATTTGGAAAGTTCTTAGAAACTGAAAAGTTGAAGAACTTAAGCCATAATGGAAATAATGAAAGTTGAGTTGGTTTGTCAAACTACTTTCAGCTCCGTTCCTTTTCGAGGATGAAAAGATTTTAAGTAGGGGAGATTGTAACAACACGGAAAATCCAAACCAATTCAAAATTTTTATTTTGGCAATTTTAGTGAATCTTGAATATTTAAAATGATTTATTTTAAATAATAACGACGAGAAATTTATTTTGAATAGAATTAGAACGTATATATTTATTTGAATCGACGTTAGAATATAAATATTTATTTTTATATATAAAAGGAATTGGAAATGGCGCGGTAATTCGAAAATTCGATTTCTAAATTCAAATGAATGTACATGATTCAAAATAAACCGGATTTTAGCGAAACCAAAAATATTAAAATCTATTTGAAAATATCTTTCCAAAGAATATGAAAAATCGAAATTTCATAGCGGGAAAAAAGTTATGTCCAGTTGAAAGTTCAGAATAGTCGCTATGGAAAATATAGCCCTTAAAGATAGCCATTTTGCAAACGACCTCCGTTTTCGACGAAACCACTTCTGTTGGATCTGGGATGTCAAGTTATTGCTAGATTCCAAAATTCATAATTTTTGGAATCAATAGATGAGTGTGGCATAGGAAAACGTGTTTTGACAGTTTTAGTCAATTTGGATCGACCAGAAAATGGTTATTTTAAAAACGGTCTCCAAATTTGATGAAATTAGTTTTGTTAGGACCATATCGTTAATACGAAGCTAGAAATAATTTTTCTAAAATTTTTAGAGTCAGTATGTGGCCCCGATAAATTAAAATGTGCGTTTGAATTTAAAATATAATGATTTATATTTTAAATTCAGTGGAAACTAATCGTAACAGCCGAACTGGCTTGCGATCCATATCCCATTGTGTTTGGAATGGGGGTATTTAGCTAGGGGTGACAGTCGTTGCATTTGATTTGGAGTTCAAACACGAATTTTCATAATAAAACAATTAAATGAATTA
The DNA here is from genome assembly GCA_030737875.1 of Allium sativum. Taxonomy (NCBI): domain Eukaryota; kingdom Viridiplantae; phylum Streptophyta; class Magnoliopsida; order Asparagales; family Amaryllidaceae; genus Allium; species Allium sativum. The sequence continues at coordinate 452,263,230 of CM060924.1, forward strand.
AATAATAATATAAATTTTATATAAAAACCGCTGCTTTCCTGATGACCTAAAATCAATTCTAAAGCAAACCTAAATAGGCCGCCACTCTAATCATTTATTCAATCAATTAAATCTAGCTTAAAACTCGACCAAATCAGACATGATTGGATCCGTTGAACTCAGTGGCTCGAAAGATTCTCACGAGTATGCAAGTTACTAGGTGCAAATCAAATTCCTGAAGCTCCAAATTTGCTCAGTCGAGCTAGGGTTGAAGAGTTCTTCAAATTGAAGCATCGTCGAGCAAAACGATTGTTGTATTTAGACTTGTGGTTGAATTTGAGGCTTGCTTGCAAAATTTGGTTCGTTTTGGCATTAAAACAGTTCGATACCTACACTGTGGGGTGGATTCCACAATCAGGAGGAGGGCGTGGAGGTACCACCATCGTGCTCAACAGGTGCGGTTCGGGATGAGAAGATCAATGGGGGTCACGGTTTTGAATACGGTGGAGTAAAGAGGGGGAGACGGGAGTGCGAAGTTCGGCCATGGCTTGGAAGTACTCGAGCCGAATACTAGAGTGAAAGGAGAAGGATTAGCGTGGGGGGTTAAGGTTTAAATTTATAAAAAATTAAGTTAATGATATTTATGTTATATCCAATCTTTTATTTCCGTACGTTATCGGAATTCAACGAAACAGGATCCGTTGCGATCGTGGGAACGAGAGCTTCACAACAAAACTGACCATGTCCAAAATGGAGCACGTTGGAATTTCCGGCAAATTCAAACCTGAATCGAACCGGAAATTCTGATAAAACTGATGGAGTGGACCCCAATGTGAGAATTCTCTCACTATAATTTTTGTACAGTTATTTATTTTATAACTGCATATATGAGCTGCTCCCCGTCGTCCATAGACTATGGACGATTTATTTGATTGTATTGTGTTGTGATTGTGATGAGAAATGTGAAATAATATATATATATATATATATATGTGTGTGTGTGTGTGTGTGTGGGGTGTGTGTGTGTGTGTGTATACGATGTGAAAAATATATATACGATGTGAAATAATATGTATATACGAAGTGAAATTATATATATACATGATGTGAATGAAATATATATACGATGTGAATAAAATATATATATGCGATGTGAATAAAATGTGTATACGATGTGAAATTATATACATATATATATGATGTGAAATAAAATGCATATACAATGTTAAATAAAATGTATATTTGAAATGAAAAAAAATATATTTGAAATGAATATATATATATATATGATGTGTGAAAAATATATATTTGAAATGAAATATATATATATGGAATGTGAATAATATATATATGATGAGTGAAATATATATATATATATACATATATATATATATATATATATATATATATGGAATGAAAATAAAATATGGAATGGAAATATATATATATATGATGTGTGAAAAATATATATTTGAAATGAAAAATACATATATGGAATGTGAATAATATATATATACATATATATATATCATGTGTGAAAAATATATATATTTGAAATGAAATATATATATATATGGAATTTGAATAATATATATATATGAAAAGAAAATATGCAGATATGAAATGTGAAATATATATATATATATATATATATATATATATATGAAGTGTGAATGAAATAAATATTGGTTTGTTAAAAATATTATTTTTAACATATATATGAGATGTATAAAATTTTCATGTAATGAAATATTTGATTTTGATTTGAAATTGAATATGAAGTTGAAATCGTTTTAAAAACGAATTTAAAACGATTTATAAAATACGTTTTAAATGGAAATCGACGAAATATATATTATATATATAATGGTATGAATAGAACGCGCCGCTCTGCGGTAGTTCGCGAATTTCGACCATTGACTTCGAACGGATATTACAGAAGATCCGACCGTCGGATTCTCCTAAAACCAGAACCGTTCGGTTCGCATCGAAAAGAGCTTTCTAACGAATATGAGAGATTTTAAATCTAAAGGTTGGATTTTGAATTATGTCCAAATCAAATTTGGAAAAGGTCGTTGTAAATGCAGTTCGATGGCCGTTTATGGAAATCGACTGTACGGGCCCTGATAAAATTAATAAAAATATTAATAAATTGTGTAAAATCATAATAAATGATTTGGAAAGAATTGGGAGGAAAAATTCCATGTTTGAAAAGATAAAAAAATATTTTTATCGAAATGAACTAGTTATGAACTGGAATTATAATCTAATATTTTTAAATAAATAAATTGGATTTGAAATAGTTTTGAAAATAACCATAATTTCCAATATTTGAATTGGAATGGATTGGAATTGAAGTTATCTTCGGAATATTTCGATATTGGATTTTGTGATTATACAGATATTGTGGAGGAATTTGGAAGATATATATATATCGTTATTCTAATACGATATTTGTTGGTTTCAGAATTTGATATTGAATATAAACCGATATATTTTCTATTCAGAGCCTTGTATTTAATATAAAATTGGATTTTGATTTTGTCGTGAATGGTATCTTTAACAGTACTATTCTTGAACCGAATGGAGTTAAGGAAATTAGAAACTAACTTGAGATTAGCTAAGTTGAATGGTTCCTGGTTATTGATCTGATGTTGGTTTCGGCCATCGGGGTTAATACTTAGGGAATTGTTCTCTTACTAATTTACAGTTAGAGGCTGGTTGGATTTTGGGTTTATCAGGAACGGTGTTTTAAATAAAACTTGTTCTTTAACCCAATGAAACAACCCAAAATTCCCCTTGCGGAAGATCTCAGATTGTTTTGAGAACAACACGCATCAGAATACAAATAAAAGAACATTTCCGTTACTGTTGCAACAGTTTACATCAGATTACAATAATAAGAGCAGCAATAAACGAAAATACAAAATTAGAGATTTACAATTTACAATACAGTGGAAAATATAGTATAAATGCGTAGCAGAAGACTAATATGCTCTGGACACAGCTTTAGGCTTCGATCCAGGATCATGCTAAAGAGATAAACATCTGCAAAACAAGCTACTCGACTGTCCGTGTAATGACCCACCATTTCGAACCATTCAAATCGACAATAATCCACACATGTCAGACTTGAATTGCTCGAAACGATAGATTGTTAATAAAGATTGGCAAATAACAGCATATATAGTAAATAAATCAATCACAGATCAAAGACAAAGAGTAATATAATACTACACAGCGGAATAGATAGAATAGTAGTCCATAAGCTACTACATAACCATAGAGTCTAAAGCAAATACAATAGAGTGCCAAACATAGATAAGTCTGCTAATGCATAAGAAAATAATAGAGTCTGAAATAGGAAATAACTAAAATAACTGCAACGACTGAATAAGTGATAGATAGATCCAAGCAAAGCTCCAAGCTCCAGGTGAACCAAGAAAGTTGATATCCTCAAGCTGACCCGAGTATCCATGTAAAACAAACACACTCGAGTCAGGATTAACATTCTTATTTAAATGATAACTCAAGTGTATCGATTACCGAAATGCAAAGTAACTTAAAGGATGTTGGGATGACCATCCTTTAAGGATCCATCAAACTAATACTATATATTATAATACGCTGTATACAATAGTGTCTATCAGTAAAGTAAATATCAAAATAGCGTAAGCGGGATTACCATGATTACCCTTACACCGTTTATATATTCCCATAGTATATACAGTACCGTAATTCCTCCGTAAACTGGAGGGCTATCAGAGGGCACTCCATATAAAATGGTACAAAACAAAATCGTATGGGGCTCGTATAAGGCATGTGACAAGGCACACGAGGAATACCAAGGTGGATTCACCGTTTGCATAACCGGACTGGTGGTAACGCATAGCAGCAACTACCGCCCACCTCGAGACACACTCCCATATCAAGGGTGCGCACCAATCGAATCACAAAAGTAATAGAATGGTTTCGAAGAAGCATGCTCGATAGGAGGAATGACCTCACTTGGTCTCGGTGTAGCACCTGTTTTAGCCACATCAAGCTGACTCAAGGTAGTCAGGGTCTCGTAATTGATATGAAATAGAAAATAGAGTCGATCGCCAAGCCATCCTACTTCATTTTGGAACTCCACTGCGTACACAGTTGTTAAAGTGGTTTTCGAAATTGGCAGAGAGTATGACAAATCAGATCCCGGTCTCTTTAACAACCAATCGTTTACATTTTTCACACCGTGGTCGTTTTATAATTTTTACTCAAAATAACTATCAAAATATCAAATACTTTCAAAATCACAACTTATACTCTTCACCATTTAAAGTTTATAAAATATATAAGTTTATAAAATAAAACATAATATAAAAATATTAAATAATAAAATTTATAGAATACTATATATAAAATAGGTACATATTTTGTTATTAAAACCTTTGTAAACTTTTAAAACAATTAAAATATAAGTAAAATCTCAAATATCTTTTAAATCCATACTTCTTATAAATTAGCTTTTCAAAACATTTCCAAAATATAAGTTTATCATTTGAAATCTAACTATTATTATTATAGAAAATACTTGAATTATAATTCCAAAAATCAATATTTTCAATTAAAATATAATTATGATTTTAGAATATGACCAACGATGTCCGTATAAAATTTTCTATCCTATGGTCAAGTGATACGGATATGTATCATTTCAATCCGTGTAATTTCAAATACGGGTATATATCATTTCAACCCGTAATCCCAAATTCAATAAAAATCGATTGGGTCTATCATTTCAACCCATAACGATTTTCCCCTATTCTATCAAGTCGTTCGGGCATGTATCATTTCAACCCATTGTGATTTCCTAAACTAATGGAACTTGCAATGTGAAAGTCAGGACATAACAAAACAATCATCGACATATAATATCGATCCGTACATGTCATAAGGACACGTTCGTACATGTTCATATTACGTCTAAATATCCGTCGTACACGTCAAATGTCAATTATTTAGGCATACATACATAGAGTATATTCGTGCGCGTATCTGTATGCATGTCACGTACACTATCGTGCACGTCACATTCACACTTATCAAATTACATGCACGCTACACTGAACGTATTATGTCCATATAGATTTCATTTTACATGTCCAACATATTTACACGTCATATCAACATATATGTAACCAACACGTGTCGAATATCACATACGCAGATCAATATATATATCGTATATCACCAATTCATACAAACAACCAAATATCATGTGCATCAATGATGTCAATAACATGTCGACAGTGTACAATAATATGATCTCTATAGCAATCCTAGCAATTCAGATAACTAATTCACAGGTTTGTACACTTAAATAAAAATGTTAATCGTGAGTGAGGGGTACTCACCTTTCGTTGCAAAAGAAATGAAAGGAACGATGAAAGCGGATGTGAAGCGAACAACGAACGAACTCTATTCCCTTTTATTACCAACTTCTCCGACTGGAAACAAAATAAATTTCAAAAAAAAAACATTATATTAATTAATTATGTACACTTTTTTTTTTTCAAAACCAGTAGATAACACGCTTGTCAAAACAAATTAGAAAAAGAATTATCAAATTTGAAAATAAAACCCAGTAAAATTTATATACATGAAATCCTCAACCTTATGTAAATGGTTTTTCTCAACCGGCAAACGAGTTTCCAAACAACAGCATATATATAGTTATATAGTTTATATATATAAGTTTCAAAACATGCAGTGAACTGATTTTAAAGAGAAAACTGTTTGTATGTTCAGTTCTTAATAAAAGTTTACAAAACCAAAAACTAAGCTTTAACAGAGCCCAAGTTTGATAACATAAACATATATATATATATATAACTTATATATAAAAAAAAACATATATAATAATAAAGAAGCCAATATATATCTCATGACACCCAGTTGCACACGTTAGCAAAACTTTATATAATAACATATACATAAAACTAAGAACAAAAAGAGTTTTTTTTTCTCAATCTAAAAAAAAAGGAAAAAAAAACATACGCATGCAATGCTTCCAGCAAAAGAGAAGAAGAGACAATAAAGGGGAGAAGATACTCACGCTAGTAAGATGATATGGGATGGATACGCTTTTGGTACAGGGAAGACTCCTTCCTTTCTTTCACGTTGGGACCAAAATGGATGCAAATTTTAGTTATAGAAAGGAGGCGCCTCTCTCTTTGTTCCCTTCTTTTTTTTTTCCACTTTATGTTTTTTTTTTTTAGACGGAGAGAAGGGAAGTGTGTTGAAGCGGCAGAGAAGGTAGGAAACGAAATGGCGGAGAAACATGAAAAGGTAGTGATATATAGGAAGACGGTGGAGACCCGAAGAGATGTGTCCATTCATATATTTTGAAGACCCTTGGTTGCACGCGTAGAATTGATTCACAGACCAAATCCTAATAATTATACCAGATGAACACATATATGGACAGTTCAAACCCGGTATCAAAAATTATTGCACATTTATTTTAATTTTTCAACGCAAACCGAACGCCCAAAACTGATAAATGAATATACTACGGTGATCAGCGCGACGATACGGACGCAACGGTATAAAAATCTCGGTGTCATGACACTCCGATCAAAAACTCATTACGGACACCCTTTAACGTGCAAATAAAATAAAACGAAGGTTGAAATGTCCGAATTTCGCGAAACGGATTACGCCGTCGAATTCAGAATAAGCAAGAGAATTTTCTAACGCTGAATAGTCAGTACTTTGGATAAAAACTTTACGGACGCCTATTTGAACTGATATGCACAGAAAATTTCACAATCGACGAATTGCATATTTTTCGATGAAACTTGACCGTCTGCTATGTCTAAACGGACATATTCCAAATAACAAGTTCTCCATGTGAAAATTTTATGCTAAATTTTCAAAAAAAAAAAAAAAGAAAGTGTTCGAAAATCGAATTTTAAATCGTTGAAAATAACGAGTTGTTACATCCCGTATGGAATAATATGGGCACCCGAGTTTGCAAAGTTGGAGACAAACAATGGGTCAGTCATGGGACTGGTATGAGAAATCTTAATTAATTTAATTCGTAGCAATAAGGCAAATCCAAAGACCACGCCGCTAATGCGGAACGAGTTTATTCCAATGGATTGCCGTGCATAATTTAAAGTGACAGAACAAACAAATAAGTAAATTGTAAAACAACGCAATGCTTTTGGGAAAATGGAGTCACCATAAGACTCAAGACCCATCATACAATGCATTGCAAACCAAAGGATAGAGTTTTACCTTATGTTGATTAAACATGCTTGGTACGATAAAAATGAATTTGATATTTTTATTAGTGTATATAAAAACATTTCAAAATAAATGTATCAATCCTAGGAAGCATAGGTACCATATACTATGCCTCCATAATAGTAATACAATCAAAACCGCATGAGTTCGTATTGGAAATTGGGTTTTCATCATGAGTCAAGGCTAGGGAGGAGCTCCTTACCGATTCGAGACAATCTAGCTAATGTCTCAGGATTCCTCGCAGTGAACCCTTGGATCCTGCATGGCCGGTCCACACATACAACTTTGTGGATTAGTTATTCCTGAACACACATTTCCCGATCCTATAGGACCTATCATCTGAGGCGCCTCATTCCATCATCCACATAAGTAAAATATCAGCCAGTTTAAGCACCGACACTACTTCTAGCTAGAAAGAAACGTGCTGCTCTCCCTACGTTCCCTTCTCCCATTTTAGACTCCACCGGGTCGTGAGGATTGTGAAGTTACGCTATACACAAAGCTGTGCTAATTAAAGTTGTGCTTTAATCATCCAGTGGGCTCTGCTTTTCAACAAAAGCCTTGATCATTGCATCTTAGCATGCCACATCGTCAATCCATACCAAGTATTTAATCGTCTACTAAAATATGTAAAATGGGTGTTAAGCAAAAAGAATAAATTCTCCGCCACCAACATTTACACATTCAGCGGGGATCAATAACTATAATATATAACGGAGTACGATGTCAGACACACAATCCAATTAAAATTCCGTTCTGGGTCTGAACGAAACCGTATCCGGTAGATCTCCATGTACATCTGGATGATCAATAATTCCATCGTCTTGGCCGTACATCCAATCAAGATATAAATAATCATCCATTCGATGTGGAAATTTCCCAAGGTACAATAATGGTTTTCATCGTCCACCTTCAATCTTCGTATGAATTATTCAGAATGGGTTAAGCCCGGTCTTTCTGAATAATTTGCGCAATTTAAAATTATGTGCTCTAAACACAACCAACGCCTCATTCCAGTCCAATTAAAGATTTATAAAAAAATTATATTTAGTTTTAGTCCTCTAAAATCCTTATTTATTGATTATTTAACTTTCAAGAAACAGTCTTGTCTTTAACTGGGTTAAAGAACAAATGTCGCTCAAACACCGTTCACAATAAACCAAAAATCATATTTCAATTAATTCCAATTTAATATATTAAATTGAAAACTTCTCTTTAGAATATTTCATTAAATATTAATTAAAAGATTAATAAATTACAAATCATCACTTCATCGTTAATTGGGGTTTTAAGAACTAATGTCAATTAAAACATTTTTCATGGTCAACCCAAATCAACTTCCAATTAATGTTAATATTGGAAAATTCATATATATTTTTTCTTTTCTTTCCCTTAATTAAAAATGTCATTCCTTTCTTAAATTCCAATCTAATTTATTCACTTGAAATACTTGGTTTTAATAAAACCATTTTTCACTCTTTTATTTATTTATAGAAATAAATAAACTACTTAACTTGATAAAAATATCTTTCCTCTCAATAAATTTGGAATTTCACATCCAAAATTCTTTTAAAACATTTATTATGATTTCACATAATTTTTCCCTATTTTAATTATTTTAATGTTTCAACAAATTTATCCCTCATTAAATAAAAAGATGGATTTTCATTTTAAATCACTTTCATGTTCCCTCGTTACATTAAAAATATAAAATTGTAATGTAAATCAAATTCATGTTTTTATACGGCATTAAAAATTTGCAATTTTAATGTAAAACAAATTCCATGTTTTATATGACATTAAAAAGTTGCATTTTTAATTTAAAACAAATTTCATGATTCTACATTAAAATAAAGAATAACTTTTATTTTAAAACATTTTCATATTCTTACGTTACAATAAAAGAATAACTTTTTACGCTAACCATTTAATGTAACTCGTATTCCTAAATAAAAGGATTAACTTTTTATATTGAAATATATTTCATGTTCTTACTTTTAATAAAAGATTGAGTTTTATTTTCTAGGCATATTTCATAAATTTCACTTTAATAAAAGATTAACCTTTATTTTATACTTATTCTTATCTTATATTTACATTAAAATGTAAATTAAAAATACTACATTAGGTTTCATCCTTGTAACAACCCGTATTTTCAATAACCAGTTATAACATAAATCGAGGCAGAATTTAATTTAAGATTCTGAATCAAGGGAAACGGGCTATGCCATTGCGTTCGTCTCGGAAAAATACGCGAAATAGAGTCCGAGTTTTCGAAAATCGGAGTCCGTATGACCCGATTAAGGCCCAACGAAGTTTTCAGAAAAATTCAAAGTAAAAAAAAAAAAACAGATTTCAAATTCAAGTTTGAATTTGGAAAAAATTGGGCCAGTTTGGGCCAGGCGGGAAAATTCCCGCCAGAGCACCCAAGTCGACAGCCCTGTCGACTTGGGAGTCGACTTGGTTGGACCCAAGTCGACAGCCCTGTTGACTTGGCTGTCGACTTGGTCCAGCCGGGCAGTTCTGCCTGGTGCACCATTTAGAGATTGTGTTGAGCTTGGGGGCCAGATTCGGTTTTAAGGGCTGAGATTGCAACTAGGGTTTAATCCTATGGCCTAAAACACTTGCCTAATCTATAAATAAGACCCTAAGCTAGCCCTAAATCATCATTAATCAATCCTACAACTAAACTATGGCAAAATCAATCCTCTCATGGCCTCCACTCTCTTCATAAAATTCCTAAATAAATTTCTATGAGATTTTCCATGCATACAAGTGATTTCAAGCTTGTATAAGCATCATTAGCTTGCATTCAAGTCAAGTTTCTATATTTGCATCATAAAGAAAGAGTTTTGATCATTTTGGCTCAAAGGTTTTTATGTTAGAGCTTGCATTTTGGGTCTATTTGATTGCATAAGGGCTTTGTCATATTTTTGAGTCTTCGTAAGCTTTGTAAGCCCTATTCTACTTTCATACTTAAACTCTAAAGTTATATGTATGATATGCAAGTTTACTATGCTATGATATGCAAGTTTATCATGTTGTGATATGCAAGTTTATATGCAAGTTTGCTATGCTATGATATGCAAGTTTATCATGTTGTGATATGCAAGTTTATATGCAAGTATGCCATGTTATGATATGCAAGTTCATCATGTTATGTTATGCAAGTATGCCATGTCATGATATGCAAGTTTATCGTGTTATGTTATGCAAGTTTGATATGCAAGTTTGTCATATGATATACAAGTTATGTTATGCAAGTTTGGGTTGAACATTTTGTTCATGCTATCATGTTATGCAAGATTATCTTAGGTTTATGAACATAAAGCTTCAAGCTTTATGCCAAAGGTTGCATTTTGGCAACATGTAAGTTATCACATCTCTTATGACAACTTTTAGTGAGGCTAGATGCGAACTTATGGCCATTTCTACATGTCATTTAGCACCATGTATCACCAAGATGCCAAGTTTGGTTTTATGCATGCTTTTGAGGCCTAAAAATGTAATATGCAAGTATATGAACATATGTCCATTTCATATGCCACCATGTTGAACTTGTGGCTTCAACACCTTTATGTCGTGATTATTCCAAGTTCCCTCTTTCTATCCTTTATGCGCTATTGCGATATGTAAGCGATGGGATTGCGTTTGGGGTTGGGTAAACTTAAAAGACATAAAAACATAAGCTTGGGAATTTACCTATTAAGTTAGGTCTACCCATTGGGAATTTACCTATTAAGTTAGGTCTACCCAGTTGCTTGAAAATTTGTAACATGTTTTGGAAACATGATGGACATGACACTTAGAAAAGATTAGTGTGACCAACTCGAGGTTGGGTTGAGTTTGTAGCGTAAACCTACCCGGAACCGACCGGCTTAACTAGTTGCTACAAACAATAGGACCCAATGTGAGAAGTTGGCCATGTTGTACCTTGAACCCGAGGTTAGACCAAGTTGTGGTGTAAAGCTACCCGGACCCGCCCGGCTTAACTAGTAACCACAACAAGGTCTAATGTGAGAGGTTAAGGCGCATTAAATTAACTAATGCCTCGTGATTAGGGTTAAGTCATGGTGCACTTAATACTTAACCAATTTGGGCTTGGTAGATTAGTCAGGGTTGATTCGTGAACTCATCATTACACTTAACCAAGTTAATCCATGATTATCAAGAGGGTTAAACCGTACTTAAGCCACTAGGAAATATCCTATCAATGGGGGCCCACTCCAGCAGTAATCCCAGTTTGTATCATTAAAGCCCTATAGACTAGGCTAGGGAGGGGGCACGATTACTGGGCTGGAGGTAAGCGAACAAATAAACGACGGCCGGGTGGTACGCCGATGTAGTTCCGGACGGACTATGGTCGTGCACGTAGTCCGTATTTGGAGAAGTCACCCATGGGTACCAGAAGATCAAGGCTTGATACACCCGAAGGGTGGACCCGGCACACTACGACTACAATTATGTTTAGGCCGTATTGACACCAACACGTGACGAGTTAGGCTTAGGGAGCCGATCGACTAGACCTTTTGGTTGGACCTCGTGTTAGGGGCACTTCATGTTATTGGGCCAAAGATTGGGCCAAGGGATCAATACTTGTATATTCAAGTCATGTTAGTTTGCTAGTACACCTGTGGTGCAAAAGACTTAAACCTGATTATGCGATGACACCTTTATCTACCTTGTTAGTTAATCATCATGCTAGTATATTGTTATCCTTATGTTCATCCCTGCTGCTCATGACAGTTAACTTTATCAGTTTACATTGATTGTAGTAGGGCTTACTCAGTCTTTTTGACTGACTTGTTTTCTTTCGCCTCTTTTCTTCCGTTCCCCCCCCCCCCCCCAGGTTCTCAGGGAGGGAATATTGGAGTTTAGCTGGATTTCTGATCGCTTGCTTGTGGGATTTTAGCTCATGTACGATCTTGACATGAAGCTAGCTATGGTTATCACTTATTTGGGGATAGTACTTATGTATTTCAGTTTTTCAGCAATGTTGTTTTTATCTAGACTTGTGTATTTGGAAAGTTGACATTATGTTGTACCAGACTTGTTTTGAAATGGTTTGAAATCTTCCGCTGTTTTATCTATGTTATTTACTCTGTTTACATATATACATATGTTCTTGTTCTGCCTTGATATATCATTATGCATGTTTACCTACTTCAAACGTCCCTCCAAAGTAAGAGTGCTTGCAAGAGTCACCCTGGCGGAGGCGGGGTGTTACATTTGGTATCAGAGCATATGGTTTACGAGAAGGAACAAAAAGGTTTTTAGAAAACTTTTGGAAAACTATTTTCAAAACCAAGTATAAAGTATTTTCCAAAGAAAAGTCTAGTTTATTTTAAAGGCTATTCCCCAAAAAGCCATTAGCAAAATTCCTTCGTTTTTCTCCATTCTGAATCTATCTTTTTCTTCGTTTTCAGTATGGCCGATAACTTTGCCATTCCGGAGGGAGTACACGTACCTGTTTGGTATAGGAGACTTTTGGAGGCTAGGGCGACCGAAGCCGGCCCCGCAAATATTACTCCTCCTCCGGTAGTTAATGTTCCTCCTCCTCCTGTCGCTGAGGTTCCTCTTCCTCCTCCCCCTCAGCATCCACAAAAGGATCTCGCAGAGATTTGCAAAGACTTTAAGGCGATGGGTTGAAAGAACTTTCGAGGCACCGAGACTTTTGTAGAGGCAAGGAATTGGTTGAAAGAAACCGAAGATCTTTTTGCCTTCTTTGATATAGATGACCGTAGGAAGGTTTTATTAGCGGTGTGGTTGCTAAAGGAAGAAGCTGCACATTGGTGGGTGGTCACCACCGCTACTAGGCCAATTGAGACTTGGGATGACTTTCGGGGGAAGTTTGGACTAAGGTTCCTATCACTGAAGCAAGGGGACATGACTATTAGGGAATACATAGATAAGTTTAATCAACTGGCTCGGGTCGGTTTAGACTTGGTTAACACAGCTCAGAAGAAGGCCCTATACTTTGCTCTAGGATTAAATGAGCCATTACATGGTTTAGCCATGACTCATATACCCTTGGGGGCAACTTTCGAGAGTTTGGTGAATATGGCCCTACTCAATGAAGAGAATAGGAGTGACAAGAAGGAGATCAAGATGAATGATACTCAAGCCAAGAAGACTGATTCCCAGTGGAAAGGAAATCAGGGTAATCCAAGTGGTCAGAGTAGTCAAGGCAATCAGAACAAGAACAAGAACAAGAGTCAAGGCAATAAGGGGAACAACAACAAGGGAAAGAACAACAAGGGGAAGTGTCATTATTGCGGTTCAATTGGGCATCTTATTAAGGATTGTAAGAAGAGGAAAAGGAAGGATGGCGAATGCTTTCATTGTGGTGAGTTTGGACACTTCACTAGGGATTGCCCGAAGAAGCAAGGGCAAGGCAAGGGTCAGACTCAGCGTGCTGAACCTTCGGGAGGGCAAGTTCATGCTCGCAATGCCGCTCCAGTTCCCGATCGAGGTAGTATTTCTGTTGAAAGTCTTGTTTACATTCCTGATTTTCCTGTTCATACCGTGTTTGATTCTGGTGCATCGCATAGCTTTATCTCGTCTGATCTTGTTGATAGTTTGCACCTAAGTACTAGTCTAGTTAAGGATCCCGTGTGTGTTTCAAATCCAATTGGGGGTTCTGCCCATTTGTCTATTATCTACGTGGATTTGAAAATCTCTATCTTGAGTATAGAGTTCTCGCGTGATGCTTATAATCTCGATTTCATGGGGTATGGGTTGATTTTGGGCATGGATTGGTTGTCCAGTTTTGGAGCCATTCTTTATTTTTGAGCATAGGGTTGAGAGGCTCATGACTCGCCTCGGTAATACTCAAAATATTTCTAGTAACCCTATGAGTCCCGTCATGTTGTGTTATCTTGAACCCCTCGACTCGTCTATCGATAGTTTGCAATCGGTGAGGGTGGTCCGAGAATATCCTGATATCTTGGGTGAAGTGAAGGGGGTTACCCCTAAACGAGAGATAGATTTCCGCATTTATCTGGTTGATAATGCCAAGAAAGTTTCGTGGCCGGTAAGGCACATGGCCCCGCAAGATGAGAGTTAAGAAAGCAAGTCAAGGAGTTGCTTGAGAAGAACTTCATTAGATGAAGTATATCTGAATGGGGAGCACCTGTAGTATTTACTACCAAGGCAGATGGTTCTCTTCGACTTTGTGTTGATTATCGTGAGTTAAACGAAGAGAATAGACAACCATTGCCAAGGATCGATGATTTGTTTGATCAGCTTGTAGGAACATCTGTTTTCTCTTGATCTTGCTACTGGATTCCATCAGCTTAGAGTAGTTGAGGATAGTATAGACAAGACTGCGTTCAGAACTCCAGATGGATTCTTAGAATGGCTAGTCATGCCATTCGGTTTGACTAATGCACCCGCCTACTTCGTGGACTTGATGAGTAGGGTGTTCAGGGAGTTCTTGAACAAGTTTGTCGTGGTCTTCGTAGATGATATTCTGATCTTCTCTAAGGATAAGGAGGAGCATGCAAGGCATCTCGTGGAGGTGATGGATACGTTTAGAGCGCATCAGTTGAAGGCCAAGTTCTCCAAGAGTCATTTTGGAGAAAAAGGAGTTAGATTTCTTGGGCACATAGTTTCTAAGCAAGGCTTAGTGGTGGATCCCGCTAAAGTGGTCGCGGTTCAAAACCGAAAAGCTCCGACGAGGACAATTAAAATAATAAATTCTCTTAGTTTAATTAGTTAGTTAGTGTCCCTTGAGCTTAGCCCTACCCTTCTGGAACAAGTAGAGACTTCACAGAAAGAAGACCCGCGGTTAGTCGAGATCATAGACAAGTTGATTCGAGGCGAGATGGTAAGTCACCTCGCTATAGATAACAAGGGATGGCTAAGACGCGATGAGAGAAAGAAGGTTCTTGAAGATGCACATCACCCGAGGAGGTGGCCGAGTTTGTCCCAAGGTGCATGTTGTGCCAACAGGTTAAAGGCCAAGTCATAAAAGCCCGGTGGGCTATTATATCCGTTGGAGGTCCCCGCAATGGAAGAGGGAAAAGCATCACGAAGGATTTCATGGATGGAATGCCTAGGTCAAGGAAAGAGAATACGAGCATGTGGGTCATAGTAGGTAGACTCACGAAGAGCGCTCATTTCACTCCGGTAAAGAGCGAAAGGACTGCATCATAGCTAGCGACAGTTTACTTTCAAGAAATAAAGCAGTTGCACGGGGTTCCCTAAAGGATAGTTAGTAACCATGACTCAATCTTCACTAGCCAGTTTTAGGATAGTCTACAGGAAGTCATGGGCAAGCGACTGAATCTAAGTACGGCCGATCATTCGCAGGCGGATGGTTCATTTTGATCAAGCATGAGTTATAGAAAATCACGTTGGTAAGAGCAATTGGCAACGTGGATTGATATTTCCAAAGTTTTGCTGCGTGGAATACTTTATGGTAAGTAAACGAGATCCAGGATTCACTAGTGAATTTTGGAGAGCTTGCATGAAACCATGAGGTCATAGTTATGTTTAAGCCAAGAATGATAGAAGAGTAAGTGAAAGAGGAAGACGAGAGGCGACAATGAAATGGGTTCCAACTCATATTTGGAAATAAGAGTTAAGAAGCTAAGAAATCATGAGGTAAAAGACGGTCAAAGCACAGTGGAGTTAAGCTCAAGGAAACGTGACTTAGAAGATTGAAGGCTAGATACGCGCATCATATCTCTTTCTAAGAGTATATCCTTGATCCTTGTTTTCCTGTGGAACTTGCTCGCATGTTATCTTTTTATGTATATCCTCTCGGTCCCATTGTCGGTCCTATTTCTATCGGGAGGTATGACTTATTGGCTAGTAATACATGTCAGGGTTTGAAGGGGTCCGTTAGGTTGACTAAACCTTTTGGGCTTTTATAGAATATGGGTTGGATTAGGAAGGGATTTCTTGTAATCCAAAAGGAGTATATCTTGCTTATCTTCCCGATCTCTTTGTAGCATATCTTTTGCTATCCATGTTGGTCTTGATCATCTAGTTTATCGTGTTAATCTCGTCATGAGAACCTTAGGTAGAAACCCTTTGGATAAAACATGTGTTTGAAACATGTTATGATTGAAGTTTGCAAGTGGTTGCAAGTGTTTGCAAGTGGTTACTCGTGGATGCATTATACACGTTAGGCACTAGATCGGCTCACACACTCCTCATATTGCATATGCATGAGTGTTTACTCTTATTCATGGATGGAAATTGTGTATCACATGGATGTTGCATATGGATGTATGTGATGTGCACACATATAGATGTTATACAATATGTTAGGAATTGCATACATATGGATTCATTTCACTAACATAATTCGCATTGATGATATTTGCATTAGATAAGTACATATACACACACCTTTGCATATGTTCATACAACATTTAGAATCTTGTAAGGACAATGATTGCTCGTGGATGATGTTTTGAGTAGATGGATGTTGGATGGTAGGATATGTTCTTCCTAACTTGAAGATTTCGGGGACGAAATCCTTTAAGGAGGGGAGAATGTAACAACCCGTATTTTCAATAACCAGTTATAACATAAATCGAGGAAGAATTTAATTTAAGAATCTGAATCAAGGGAAACGGGCTATGCCGTTGCGTTCGTCTTGGAAAAATACACGAAATAGAGTCCGAGTTTTCGAAAATCGGAGTCCGTATGACCCGATTAAGGCCCAACGAAGTTTTCAGAAAAATTCAAAGTAAAAAAAAAAAAAACAGATTTCAAATTCAAGTTTGAATTTGGAAAAATTTGAGCCAGTTTGGGCCAGGCGGGAAAATTCCCGCCAGAGCACCCAAGTCGACAGCCCTGTCGACTTGGCTGTCGACTTGGTCCAGCCGGGCAGTTCTGCCTGGTGCACCATTTAGAGATTGTGTTGAGCTTGGGGGCCAGATTCGGTTTTAAGGGCTGAGATTGCAACTATGGTTTAATCCTATGGCCTAAAACACTTGCCTAATCTATTAATAAGACCCTAAGCTAGCCCTAAATCATCATTAATCAATCCTACAACTAAACTATGGCAAAATCAATCCTCTCATGGCCTCCACTCCCTTCATAAAATTCCTAAATAAATTTCTATGAGATTTTCCATGCATACAAGTGATTTCAAGCTTGTATAAGCATCATTAGCTTGCATTCAAGTCAAGTTTCTATATTTGCATCATAAAGAAAGAGTTTTGATCATTTTGGCTTAAGGGTTTTTATGTTAGAGCTTGCATTTTGGGTCTATTTGATTGCATAAGGGCTTTGTCATATTTTTGAGTATTCATAAGCTTTGTAAGCCCTATTCTACTTTCATACTTAAACTCTAAATTTAAATGTATGATATGCAAATTTATATGCAAGTTTACTGTGTTATGATATGCAAGTTTATCATGTTGTGATATGCAAGTTTATATGCAAGTTTGCTATGCTATGATATGCAAGTTTATCATGTTGTGATATGCAAGTTTATATGCAAGTATGCCATGTTATGATATGCAAGTTCATCATGTTATGTTATGCAAGTATGCCATGTCATGATATGCAAGTTTATCGTGTTATGTTATGCAAGTTTGATATGCAAGTTTGTCATATGATATGCAAGTTATGTTATGCAAGTTTGGGTTGAACATTTTGTTCATGCTATCATGTTATGCAAGCTTATCTTGGGTTTATGAACATAAAGCTTCAAGCTTTATGCCAAAGGTTGCATTTTGGCAACATGTAAGTTATCATATCTCTTATGATAACTTGCATGTGAGGCTAGATGCGAACTTCTGGCCATTTCTACATGTCATTTAGCACCATGTATCCCCAAGATGCCAAGTTTGGTTTTATGCATGCTTTTGAGGCCTAAAAATGTAATATGCAAGTATATGAACATATGTCCATTTCATATGCCACCATGTTGAACTTGTGGCTTCAACACCTTTATGTCGTGATTATGCCAAGTTCCCTCTTTCTATCCTTTATGCGCTATTGCGATATGTAAGCGATGGGATTGCGTTTTGGGTTGGGTATACTTAAAAGACATAAAAACATAAGCTTGGGAATTTACCTATTAAGTTAGGTCTACCCATTGGGAATTTACCTATTAAGTTAGGTCTACCCAGTTGCTTGAAAATTTGTAACATGTTTTGGAAACATGATGGACATGACACTTAGAAAAGATTAGTGTGACCAACTCGAGGTTGGGTTGAGTTTGTAGCGTAAACCTACCCGGAACCGACCGGCTTAACTAGTTGCTACAAACAATAGGACCCAATGTGAGAAGTTGGCCATGTTGTACCTTGAACCCGAGGTTAGACCAAGTTGTGGTGTAAAGCTACCCGGACCCGCCCGGCTTAACTAGTAACCACAACAAGGTCTAATGTGAGAGGTTAAGGCGCATTAAATTAACTAATGCCTCGTGATTAGGGTTAAGTCATGGTCCACTTAATACTTAACCAATTTGGGCTTGGTAGATTAGTCAGGGTTGAGTGGTGAACTCATCGTTACACTTAATCAAGTTAATCCATGATTATCAAGAGGGTTAAACCGTAATTAACCCACTAGGAAAAATACTAGCAATTGGGGCTCACTCCAGCAGTAATCCCAGTTTGTATCATTAAAGCCCTAGGGACTAGGCTAGGGAGGGGGCACGATTACTGGGCTGGAGGTAAGCGACCAAATAAACGATGGCCGGGTGGTACGCCGATGTAGTTCCGGACGGACTATGGTCGTCCGTATTTGGAGAAGTCACCCATGGGTACCAGTAGATCGAGACTGTGCACTTATGTTTATGGTGTCCAGGGGTTGGCAACCTAGGGCTTGATACACCCGAAGGGTGGACCCGGCACAGTTCGACTACAATTATGTTTAGGCCGTATTGACACCAACACGTGACGAGTTAGGCTTAGGGAGCCGATCGACTAGACCGTTTGGTTGGACCTCGTGTTAGGGGCACTTCATGTTATTGGGCCAAAGCTTGGGCCAAGGGATCAATACTTGTATATTCAAGTCATGTTAGTTTGCTAGTACACCTGTGGTGCAAAAACCTTAAACCTGATTATGCGATGACACCTTTATCTACCTTGTTAGTTAATCATCATGCTAGTATATTGTTATCCTTATGTTCATCCCTGCTGCTCATGACAGTTAACTTTATCAGTTTACATTGATTGTAGTAGGGCTTAATCAGTCTTTTTGACTGACTTGTTTTCTTTCGCCTCTTTTCTTCCGTTCCCCCCCCCCCCCCCCCCAGGTTCTCAGGGAGGGAATATTGGAGCTTAGCTGGATTTCTGATCGCTTGCTTGTGGGATTTTAGCTCATGTACGGTCTTGACATGAAGCTAGCTATGGTTATCACTTATTTGGGATAGTACTTATGTATTTCAGTTTTTCAGCAATGTTGTTTTTATCTGGACTTGTGTATTTGGAAAGTTGACATTATGTTGTACCAGACTTGTTTTGAAATGGTTTGAAATCTTCCGCTGTTTTATCTATGTTATTTACTCTGTTTACATATATACATATGTTCTTGTTCTGCCTTGATATATCATTATGCATGTTTACCTGATTCAAACGTCCCTCCAAAGTCAGAGTGCTTGCAAGAGTCGCCCTGGCGGAGGCGGGGTGTTACAATCCTCTTATTTACATTCTAAAATGTAAATTAAATTGCAATGCCAAAATCTCTTCTTTTATTCACATTAAAAATGTAAATTAAATTGCAATGTCAAAATCTCTTCTTTTATTTACATTGAAAATGTAAATTAAATTGCAATGTCAAAATCTCTTCTTTTATTTACGTTAAAAATGTAAATTAAATTGCAATATCAAAATCTCATCTTATATTTACATTAAAAATGTAAATTAAATTGCAATGTCAAAATATCTTCTTTTATTTACATTAAAAATGTAAATTAAATTGCAATGTCAAAATCTCTTCTTTTATTTACATTAAAAATGTAAACTATATTGCAATGCTTATTTTGATAATTTCTTTTCCAAATTGGAATGAGACCCAAACGATTTACCATATAATTATAATTATACGGTTTTCATACATCCCTGTTATTCTAGACTAATGATAAATCATTAAAAACATCCAATCATCCAAAGTGTATATTTGTACTGCATAGCATCAAATAAATAACGCTTTAACTAATCATAAGGGCGATGTGTAATTATCAACCCAACATCCGTGTGGGGTTTCAACCGACTAACATTCAAATAATATATATAATTGTTTGTGCATTTGGGCGATGTGTGAAAATTATCAACCCAATCAACAAATACAAGTCAGGTAACTTGTACATGGCAGTGTAACATTAATTTTCAACAATTCTATAAGAATCAATATTAATGATATACGTTGCATACTGCTAAAATTTACATAACATAACAAATCATATCATGACATAACATAACGTACAACACAACATACATGCATCAGATAATTTCAAACAATTATTTCACCACAGGCATTTAAATCACATTCATTTATAATAATAAATAAATACGGTAAAAGTTTTTGAGTGAGAAAAGAGTTCTCACCTTGGTTTGTACTTTGTCGGTGTTCAAATGTTCGGGCCAATTTTGGCCCAAAATTGAACTTGCTCCAAATTTGGCAAAATTAGTGTCTATGCGAAGGTCTCGACTCACCGATCACAGCAAACCCTATTTTGCGCGATTTCGAGTTCGTTACAACAAGTTATGAATTTCTGAAGCTTGAACGAATTAAATAATTAATTAAAATTGCTGAAAATACCCAAAAATTCAGCTTCCTCCAAATTGGACGAATTTAGTGTCCATGCGAAGCTCTCGTCGCTACGATTGCAGCGGATCTGAAATCATCAGATTCTGAGTTCGTATGAGAGAGATATACAATTTCAAAGTTTGAATTACAAAACTACCCCAAATCTCGGTAAAACCTGAGCTCGCTACCTTTGACCGCACTTTTCTCCCTCCTCTGACCTCCAATTGACCTGAAACCACCGCCATCCTCTTCGTCTTCAAGAGGCGCACCCAAGCTCCAAGCCGCCGCCGCCATTGATGCTCTGATCGCCGGAATTTCGCCAGAAAGAAATTCGCCTCGCGGGCCCCACATGCCACACCTCTTATCCAAATGACCTGAAAAATTCTGAGCACCTTCTCCTTGTGTAGACTAAAAACTTTCATGTTTGGCTCTTCGCCTGATTCTTCCCGGATTGGCCGGAAATTGATCATCTATGTTCTGAGCTCGCCGGAATTTTCTATTTTGCTCCAATTCAGTTTTTCTCGACTTCCGTGCCCTTCCATCGACTTTCAGACAAAAATTTCTGCAGCAAAATTGTAGATCTTTGTCACCTCTACAATTTCTTCCATTGTGCCATCCTCCAATTCTTCACGGTTTGGCCAGAAAACACCAAAATCCAAAACTGACTATTTGCAATCAAACTCAGATCCCGGTGAATCCGTGCGACGATAGTTTTTGAATTTTTCGTGGTAGATAGAGGATAAGAAGATGAACAAAACCCAGAAAGGGTTTGGTCTAATTTGGTTCTGATTTGCAGTTATAAATTGTTTAGTTTTAGGGTCTTTTGTGCAAAGAATATTTTTAGAGTGGAGGCCATGGAATATAAAGAAAATGAAGATGGAGGAGGCTATGTTATGTTTAGGGTTCAGCTAATGGCTGTTAAAAGATAATATATAGGTAGGTTATAAACTCAATTAGGCCCAATTACCCTTATGTACATATATTAATATATTTATATAAACTTAACTCATTTCTAGCTTTGTTTTGACGACACGAACCCAACAAAATTAATTTTGTTCAATTTTGAGACCGTTTGCAAAATTTCAATTTTCAAGGCGTAAATATTTAATATTAAAAATAAATTTTTATACCAATAATTTCTGAAACTCGAAATATATAAGTGCTTACTGTTTTTCAATGCAGAAACGTCATTTCGGACTCAGTGGAAGTAGTTTTGAGTCCAAATTTCTTCGTATGCAAAAAGTAGCATTTTTGACCTTTATATATTATATATAAATTTCATAGCGACCTTTCTAAATTTTAAACTGGGTATAACTTTTGATTCCCGTTATGAAATTTCAATTTTTCTGATTCGTTGGAAAGATATTTTTAAATAGATTCTAATATTTTTGGTTTCACTGAAATCCGTTAAATTTTGCATTATGTACGGTCAGTCAAAGTTTAAGTTTGACTTTTCAAACTACCGCGTTATTTCTAACTCCTTTTATAAATAAAATTAAATTATTCATTCTAACTCCAATCTAAATCAATTTTTTTAATCATTATTATTTTAAATATCAAAACCCATTAAAATAACTTAAAATAAATTTTTAAATTTACCCCAAAATTCAGGGTTGTTACAGTCTCCCCCACTTAAGAACTTTTCGTCCTCGAAAAGGAACGAAGTTAAAAGTTGTTTACTTAATTAACTCAATATTCATTCTAATCAATTTTCAATTCAGTTCAATATTGAATTCAATCTAGTTAAATGTATCATTCTATTATATATTGGTTGTTAATTACCATTTCAATAATTTTATTAGTTAAACTAATAATCAAACATCACAACCAGCAGTCAATTAGGTGATTTACTTTTCAAACATATATAGCTTTAATATATATAGATAAAAATCATATTTTAAGTGCACATCACAACAAATAACCCGATCTAGTTTTGGTTCTCATACCAGTCAATTGGAAATATATAGATATCCCCCTTTCGAAACTCGAACATAAACACTGATGACGCTAGCAATCATCAGGATCATCTCCGGGCGACTAGAGTGTGATTCTATATCTATCCAGTATATTAAAACTTCGAATATCCATTAATTACTCACCTATTCAAAATCTTTTTATACTCGATTGTCCAAATAAAATATAATAATATATCAAATATGTATTTTTAAGATGAAAATTTTCAAAATATTAAATTTGTTTTCTTATTTATCTTAAAGAAAATAATACTCTTCACACTCGTTCTAGGATAGTTATGATGCTATCTCGAACGAGTTATTCTTATTGGATATTACTAATCCAATCTCTGATGAATTCTTTCATTCGGTTCTAATGTGTTTTGTTCTCGAGCTCTGTAAACAAAAGCTCTGATACCAAAATGAAACGACCCGAAATTCCCCTTGCAGAAAATCTCGGATTATTTTGAGAACAACACGCATCAAAACACAAATAAAAGAACATTTCCATTACTGTTGCAATAGTTTACATCAGAGTACAAGAATAAGAGCATAAATAAATGAAAATACAATATCAGAGATTTACAATTTACCATGCAGCGGAAAATATAATATAAATGCGTAGCGGAAGACTAATCTTCTCTGGACACAGCTTTAGGCTTCAATCCACGATCCTGCTAAAGAGATAAACATCAACAAAACAAGCTACTCGACTGCCCGTATGGAAAAATATGGGCACCCAAGTTTGCAAAGGTGGAAACAAACAACGGGTCAGTCATGGGACTGGTATGAGAAATCTTAATTAATTTAATTGGTAGCAATAAGGCAAATCAAAAGACCACGCCGCTAACGCGGAACAGGTTTATTCCAATGGATTGTCATGCATAATTTAAAGTGACAGAACAAACAAATAAGTAAATCGTAAAACAACGCAATGCTTTTGGAAAAATGGAATCACCATAAGACTCAAGTCCCATCACACAATGCAACGCAAACCAGTGGATAGAGTTTTACCTTAATGTGATTAAACATGCTTGGTATGATAAAAACGAATTTGATATTATTATTAGTGTATATAAAAACATTTCAAAATAAACGTATCAATCCTAGGAAGCATAGCTACCATATACTATGCCTCCATACTAGTAATACAATCAAAACCGAATGAGGTCATATTGGAAATTGGGTTTCCATCATGAGTCAAGTCTAGGGATGTAACGTCCTGCATTTTTATTTGTTTGTATTTGAATATTTAATCAGTTAAATATTGAATTTGTGTTATAGATGGTTTTATATATTAATTAAAACGAAGTTGAGCGTATAAAAATATATATTAAATATAATCGAGCATATAACGACGCTGTAGTTCGTGATTTAATGTTCTGAACTTCGACTGACTATACAGGGTCCGTTATAAATCAGATTACTGCGAAAAAAGAAACATTGGAATCTGTTGAACTGTATCTTTCTAATGGAAGTGAAAAATCAAGATTTCGCGTTATAGATTGCTAGTTATATCCAAATCAAATTTTCAAATAGTCGCTATAGAATCGTTTATCGACCGTAATCGCTTATTTGATATAACTAGATATCGGTTTCGAATTTAGACAAGGTTCTTTTGAGACGTAGTGATAATTTAATTTTTAGAATTTTACTGTAATTTTCAATTAATTTAATAAGCAACTTTTTATTTGGAGTATTTTGCGCCCTGTAACAACATTTTGGGGTTTCACAATATGAGTTCACCTACCGATATTATTAAAATTTTGGGATCGTGGCTCATCGCTGGACACACCTGTATTTTTATTTCTGTCCGTAACAATCTGTAAATGAACAAAGTTTTACGTAATGGTATTTCTATTTTTGTCTGTGGCGGTCGATATATACATAAACAGAATTCTTAGTAACCATAAATTTAATCCACATACGATTGCTTCGATCACTAAGTGATATAGGGTGTTCAAATAATGAAGAATATAAATTAAGTTGGTTATAATAAGATATAATACATGTGTGTATTATGAAGGCGGGTTTTACACCCCATGCATGTTTCTACACGGACAATATGTACGTTCGTTTAACCTATGTAAAGCTGTGTATAGATGCACTCATTAAGTTGTTCACATCTCCATGTCCACTTTTCGTTTGCTAGCTAGTTTTGAAACTTCAAATTAAGAAAGAGTAACATGGTATATATATATATATCTTTAAAGAACATAAACACTTCTTAATGCTTACAATTTGCAACACGTACATTCACATGATGGTTGTATGCCACACCCATTTGCCCCTTCTTTATTTACTTATTTTCCATTGCTTTTGAAACTTCCAGTCACTGTTATATATAACATATAAAATAAGATACGCCATGTCCAGTTGAACCATAAGCTTCCTTCATCCCCAAGGCTCGTACGCTCTACAACCTATGCTTTCAAGTCCATCAGCTGAAATGAAAATTCGCTGCCAAGAATCTGCTCAACGATGAAATGAAATTTCATGGCAGCTACAACTCTATCCTACATGCTATTACTTGGCCACCAAGTCATTTTCCTCCTATAAATACATACAGCTCGTTACCTTTCAGAAAATGAACACTCAAAGCTTTCCTATAAGATAAAAACGCAAAACAAATTCCATTCTCTACTATAAAAAAAAGAGACATTGCTTTCTTCTAAAAACAAAACTCGGGGAGCTTGTGCGGTGCAAGGATGTGTATACGTGAGGCGAAATAAGGTGCTGGAGTGGAAATTTGTTCTGGAGGGAGTGTTTCATGCAGTTGTACAAGAGTGGCATGTCTTAAAGCAAGTGACAGTGTATAGGGATGAACGGGTAGGAGTAGTGACCGTGAGAAGAGAATCCTGGCATGGGTTTGTATTTGTGATCAAGGGAGCAAGGACGTTCCATGCGTTCATACTTGGTGAAGTTTGGGAACTGGTGTGGTGTACGGTAAAAAGAAGGGGCCATTGCGTTCAAATATATGAAGAATGGGAACAAGAGGATGGTCGGTTGGTGGAGAATAAATGAAAAGCGGTGAGAGCGATAGCGTTAACAGTGCGGTGTTTGGTAGTAAAATGAGGGAGCGTCATGGAAGTTAAATCGGCCATGGTACTCTTCGTTTTGAGATGGAGAACAATGAATGGAAACACTGCAGCGGAGGCCGACTCTAGTGGCTCAACAAGATGGAGGAGTTGAGTGAGAAGGGACACACGCCTTCGTGATGCATGTTGTGGATCTGTATTAAAAGAGGAAAGTATGGGAGTTGAGCTAAGCTAAGGAAAAACGTGTTCATTTAATAGCAGCATCATGAGAAGCTTGAAGGCATGTAGATGGGAGAATCACGATGCTGGGTGCACTATGTTGAGCGGGGGAATCAGTTCACGGTCATTGGAGTATGGTTCATAAAATAAAAACGAGGAGGAGGTCAGTTTTACGTGTAAACTAGAGGCATGAATATATGGATATTACTGTTTTGAAGTAAGGTATGTTGAATCAGGTAGTCCGGTGCAGCGACGAGGGAGGAAGATGTTGTGAAGAGGGGATTATCATGTACTGGCGGATGGGAATTGCAATAAAGAAGTGGTGGAGTTTGGATAGAACACGTGGCGGACTGGCTTAGTGGTAAGAGGTTGTGTGATTTTATTTTGGACGTTGCTTTGAAATTTGAAGTGGGCTTGGACAGTTGGTCTTGGGCTTTAACGAAAAGAAGAGATTGGTTAAATAAAACAAACAAATAAATGGACATAAATGCATAAGAAAGATGTGGTCCGTAAAGTGATGGCCTATTGTGAATATCGGTAGCGTGTTGTATGAAGCAAAGGAAAGGAGACAGACGATCATTTTTAAATTCAACGAAAACAAAACAAAGGATTGGAACGGAACATGATTTGCTGAAATCGCAGTGAAGGGCACTACGTTGCGGAGTTGCTCAGAAGAATCGGAAAAGATGGAATAATGAAGACAGACGTGTTCGAAGACTAGGAGTCAAGGGAAACCGCTATTTGAATTATCCGATGAAGACAGAATTGAACGCCTGGTTTTATCGGCTGACGCAAATCGTTATCTAACAGTTAACGCGCGATTACTGACTCTGATCTATTTTAAAATATTATAATTATATTTAAACTATTGGTTGAACGTTGTGTGATGGTCTCTTCGGTAGATTACCATTAAATTGATTGAATTATATATCGTTGCATATATATACACGTCACTGGTTGGACTGATTCCATCAATTATAATATTTACTGGTATGGAATCAGTGTTAATTGTTGACTAACATCGGTGGATGCCGGAAACCGGTTGGAGGAATCCAACCGGATTCCTCAATATTTATATGTACTATTGTTTTATATAGATGCACTATTTGAACCCAAATGACTTTTGAAACCTTGTTGGTATTAGCGTTGAATGGAAATTCAAAAGTTATTTTGATTTAATTAATAGATGATATCGATTAAGAAAGTGGCAACAACCAACCATAAATGTATCATTTGTTTTAACCGCTATTGTTTTACCAAAATCCCACCGTGTGCGAAGCACGTGTTTCACCATACTTACTAAATGATTTGGTAAAGTGGATTCTTATAAGTAAGTAGGCAGAGATTAACTTGATGATTAATAACAAGAATTTATTATTTTAAGAACAATTAAGTGAGATATTTACAAATAGATTATGGTTGATTTCATATTAAGTGAGATTAGTTAGAATCGATTATTGTTTATTTAATAGTAAATGAGGTTATTTAGAAATAAATTATTATTTTTATAGTAATCGATACAAGTGAAATTATTTGGATTAATAAATGTTATTTATTTAAAATGAAAAGATTTGTTAGAATTGATTAGTGGGTTAATCATGGCTAAATATTTACCAAGCAAACTGATTTGATCAATAATTGGTTATTTAATTAAATTAGATTGGGCCAATTAATCTAATAAATTAATGAATAGTTGATTTAGTTTAAATAGGATTTCAAAGTATAAGGGATTTTTTTAAAGAAGACAAAGCGAAGAGGAATGTGTAATAAGGGATTTGTCTAAGAAAGACGAAGCGGGGAGAAATGTTTAAAAATGGATTTGTATAAGCTAATGTAAATAACCGAGTTTTCAAAAGAAGGATATGGCGTCATAAAACCATATTTAAAATATAGCAAGAAGCACGATTACGGATTTTAAAGTATAAGGGGTTAGAGTTATGAACTTATATATATTCTAAGATAAGAATGTTGTTGATCAAGGTCTGAGAGGTAATTAAAATACCCCAACTTAAACGGCTTCACTATTATCGGAGGATGGTATTTGTTTGTAACAGAAAGAGATGTCAAGATTTTTGTAACGGAAAGAGACCTCAAGATTTTGTAACGGAAAGAGATGTTAAGATTTTTGTAACGGAAAGGGATGTCAAGATTAGTTATAAAGAGAATATTACAGCGTACGACAAGTCCTAGAACTATAGCGATAAAATAACACTGTTGACTAAACTTAAGCGTGACTGTGATATCGAGATTAGTATAAAGGAAATATTACAGCGTATGATAAGTCTTAAACTATAACGATAAATTCGCGCTGTTAACCAAACTTAGGCGTGATTGTATGATGTTTAGTTATACATTAGAATGGATGTTTGTTTTTACTTTGATAGTTAAATAACCGACTATCGAAGTGTTTTGACCATCGTTGTCAATACGGAGAGACCGGTTGGATATATTATCTAAAACCACTCCGTATAGGCATAAGCGCTGCGAATAGATTACGCTGAAGAAAATTGAAGACGGAGTGAAATGCAAGGGTCGTTCTGTTCTAGAATGGTGTTTTCTGTTTGTCCAGTCCCAGGACAACTTGTATGGACGAATGTCTGAGAGAGTATTCCTAACGGTCACATAAGACGATTTTTTTTCAAGGTGTTATGTCTGGTGGAAGAGGAATTCGTTTATCTTAGCTTTTATACCCATAATATTTTTGGGAACATCAACTAGTGATTTGATGGGTTTGACGATGTGACATTCAAAGTGTATGGTGGCTAGATGTTATAAAAGATAGACGTAGCCTCAAGCTTCACAACCGGGAAATGACAAAAATCGGGCAGGCAGCATGGCTATGTGGGTCACTCCCATTAGGGTGTATAATCACCTATCTAGAGAAATTCCTTTTGTTTCTTAATCTATCGATTCTGCCCATTCGGGAACGGTGGTTTGAGTCCAACCGTTGGTGATATACATTCGATACACTCAAGCGAAATGAGTGGTCCGTCATGTGTGGGCCAAGTTGCAAGACGTTCTTGTTGACCCCAATGTATTCGCCTCTAGAGATACACTATCGGCAGGTGGTCCCATACCTTGTCATAGTTGGAATCCAATCTCCAATAAGCGCCCCGCCGTTTTTGATTTTATACTATGTATGTAGAGCGTGAGATGCAAGCATTCTACTAGGTTATTTACTTGATTAGACATTATTATAATATCACTGGATTTTAATATCAAGATATTTTGGGTTATAGTAAGGTAAAAACCGTCCATGTTTATGTGTGGGTTGGTCTTACTATTATCCTTTTGTTTCAAACGGATTTTCAAAGTTAAACCGTATGGTTGGAATTTACTCACACTAGTCCCATGACTGACCCAGAGTTTATTTTGTTTCTTTTTCCCTAAACTCTTGGGTGCCCAAATTTGTACGGGCAGTCAAGTGTTTCAGGCTTTACAGATGCACTTGGAGGAGCTTGAAGCGGGAGTCTCCAATGTTGGTTATTTAGAGTTATTTCCGCTGCATAAAATGTTATGTTGTACTTTGATATGGTATGTATATACAAAACAGATTTGTATATCAAAGTTATGTTATATAATATATTTTATCCGTTCCGTTGTGAGATTCATGTTTACTCTGATTTTGTTCAGTTGTGTTCTTCTTCTTCTTCTATTCTATTAGTTCTATCTTTTCTATCTCATCCTCTTATTTCTTTCTATTAATGATCTTGTATTTTCGATGTCTGAACAGTCGACGCTGGGTTTTATGTCCATTTTCAGAGTCGAAAATTCCAGTTCATTACAAGGGAGGAGCTCCTTACCGATTCGAGACACTCTAGCTAATGTCTCAGGATCCCCCGCAGTGAACCCTTGAATCCTGCAGGGCCGATCCACACATACAGCTTTGTGGATTAGTTATTCCTGAACACACGTTTCCCGATCCTATAGGACCTATCATCCGAGGCGCCTCATTCCATCATCCACATAAGTAAAATATCAACCAGTTTAAGCACCGACACTACTTCTAGCTAGAAAGAAACATGCTACTCTTCCTACGTTCCCTTCTCGCGTTTTAGACTCCACTGGGTTGTGAGGCTTGTGAAGTTACGCTATACACAATGCTGTGCTAATTAAAGTTGTGCTTTGATCATCCACAAGGCTCTGCTTTTCAACAAAAGCCTTGATCACTGCATCTTAGCATGCCACATCGTCAATCCATACCAAGTATTTAATCATCTACTAAAATATGCAAAATGGGTGTTAAGCAAAAAGAATAAATTCTCCGCCACCAACATTTACACATTCAGCGGGGATCAATAACTATAATGTATAACGGAGTACGATGTCAGACACACAATCCATTTAAAATTCCGTTCTGGTTCTGAACGAAACCGTATCAGGTAGATCTCCACGTACATCTGGATGATCAATAATTCCATCGTCTCGGCTGTACATCCAATCAAGATATAAATAATCATCCATTCGATGTGGAAATTTCCGGTCTTCAATAACCATCTTCATCGTCCACCTTCAATCCTCGTATGAATTATTCAGAATGGGTTAAGCCCTATCTTTCTGAATAATTTGCGCTATTTAAAATTATTGCTCTAAACACAACCAATGCCTCATTCCAATTGTAACGAAAAGGAATTTCGCTTGATCCTAATCCGTCGCTAAACCGATCCAGACCGTTCGAAACGCCTGATTTGAGAACATGACAAAATAGAACGCAAACGGAAGAATATTTCATTGTATATTACAACAATTCATCAGAATACAAGAATATACAGAGTATAAATCAATATTACACATTTACCAAATATCAGAGATTGCAATAAATTACATAGCAGCGGAAAATAATACAATACACAACTGAAGAAGATATACGGATACAAAGCTTCCCGGATATCATTCCAGCTGTAGATCAGGACCCTGTGAATATAAATCTGCAAAACCAAAACTACTAGTTGCCCATGTCAAAATAAGGGCACCCTGAGTTTAGGTTAAAACAATAAACTCCAAGTCAGTCATGGGACTGGTGTGAGAACTAAAACAGTTATTAATCTTTATTTTAAAGTCAGGTAATTCAAGGGATCACGCCGTATAACATGGAACAGGTTTCCTCCCGAGAATACAATTGCATAAAACAACAACGCAATGCTAAATAAAGAACAATGAAGCTATTATAAGACCCAGGTCCCATCACACAATGCAACACAAGCCGGAGGATTGGGTTTTTTACCTTATAATAGCCAAGAATGTTTGATATGTTTTAAACAAATGATTTATTATTACCATAAGTGTATAGTGTATAAAACAACTTCGAATCATAAATATCAATCATAGACGGTATGGCTACCATATATCATGTCGCCATACTAGGCTCTACAATCAAAACCACAAATGTCACGTATTTGGAAGTTGGATTTCCATCTGTGAACCGAGGGAAAAGATAGTCCTCTACCGATTCAAGACTCTCTAGCCCGAGCCTCAGGAACAGCCGCAACTGCCCCTTGGATCATCTGGGCCGGTCCACCGATGTGGATTATAAATCCTGAACACTACGTTTCCCTGCACTTTGGGGCATAAATGAGCCAACGAATGACTCCATCGGACCCGGATCGTCCGATCTAACCGAGGCGCCTCGCAACAGTAACAACCACATAAGTCAAACTCGTCAGGCCGTGTAAAACCACTGAAGCCACTTCTAGCTAGAAAGAAACGCATGTCTCCCCTAAGGTCCTCTCCCGTTTTTGGTTCACACCGGGGTGTGAGGCTCGCGAATCAACGCTACACAAAGCTACGCCACACAGGCTGTGCTTTGATCATCAACCACAAGTCTCTGCTTTTCAACGGAAGCCTTGATCATTTGCATCTTAGCATGCCACATAGGCAAACCACTTTATGTGACCGATATCAGTCACACAGAATGAAATCCAATGTCAGACACACAGTCCATTTACAAGTCCGTTCTGGGTCTGAACGAAACCGGAGGCACCTTGTACCCCACATATCCATCGATCTCCAAGTACGTATGGACGACCACCAACTGATTCCCTCCTCTTGGGTGTACGGCCCAATCAAGATCATCAATAATTATCCAAACGACGTGAAGACCACCGTCTTCATCTTCGACACCACGTCGAATCAGTTATTCTGAATGGGATAGACCCGGTCTTTGTGAATAACTCACGTATATAATAAATAAGTGTTACACAAACACAACATATGCCTCATTCCAATTCAGAATATTCTTATACTTTGGGAATGGTTCCATTTAATTTTATCAAAGATAAGTTCTTTAAATTTATTCTTTAATATTCTTTGAATATCAATTCAAACTAGACGGGATTAGCGAACCAAACCGAAGTAATCCTTTATTTCCCAATCCCAACCTATTTGTCCCATGAAGTAAAACTGGTAATACTTCATATCTAACACCACAGTGTTACCGGTAAATTCAATTAACATTTCACGTTCAAATCTAATTAAAGATTTAACTATTGCCTGGAGTAAAACTGGTGGTACTCCATTCTCGATCTTTTCAATCCAATTAAAGATTCATTAAAACTCCACTTAGTTTTAATCTTTGACTGGGTTAAAGAATCAGTGTCATTTAAAAATCATTTCACGATAAACCCAAAATCACATTCCATTAATTATAGGGTTAAAGAACAAGTGTTATTTAAAGCATTGTTCAAGATAAACCCAAAAATCAACACCAACTCAATTCCAATTAAATATTGTTTAATTGGTACACTTCATTAAATCTAAATAAAAGATTTAATCTTTTCTCAACAGGGCTTAAGAACTGTGTTAATGAAGACACCATTCACGACAAGCCCAAATCACATTTGATATTAAATACAAGGCTCTGAATAGAAAATATATCGGCTTATATTCAATATCAAATTCTACGACCAACAAATATCGTATTGGAAATAACGATATACATATATCTTTCAAATTTCCATAACAACATCTGTATAATCACGAAATCCAACATCGAAATATTCCAAAGACAATTTCGATTCACATCCCTTCCAATTCAATTATTGGAAATTCTAGTTACTTTTAAAACCCTTTTCAAATTCAATTTATTTATTTAAAAATAAATAGAATTATAATTCTAGTTCAAAACTAGTTTATTTCGATAAAAATCTATTTTTATCTTTTCAAATATGGAGTTTTTCATCCCAATTCTTCCCAAATCATTTCTTATGATTTTACACAAATTATTACTATTTTTAATAATTTTGTCAAGGCCCGTATAGTCGATTTCCATCAACGGCCAACGAACTGCACTTACAGCGACCTTTTCCAAATTTGATTTGGACATAATTCCAAATCCAATCATTAGATTTCAAATTTCTAATATTCGTTATAAAGCTCTTTTTGATACGAACCCAGCGGTTCTAGTTTTAGGAGAATCCGATGGTCGGATCTCCTGCAATATTCATTCGAAGTCAATGGTCAAAATTCACGAACTACCGCAGCGCGGCACATTCTATTCAGGCCCTTATATAATATATACTTCGTCGATTTTCTTTTAAAACATATATTATAAATCGTTTTAAATTCATTTTCAAAACGATTTCAACTTCATTTTCAAATTTAAATCAAGACTGAAGTTTTTTTCAATATAAATTTGTTTTAACTTCATCTCAAATTGATTTC
Organism: Allium sativum; assembly: GCA_030737875.1. Classification (NCBI taxonomy): domain Eukaryota; kingdom Viridiplantae; phylum Streptophyta; class Magnoliopsida; order Asparagales; family Amaryllidaceae; genus Allium; species Allium sativum. Next base: position 452,297,089 of record CM060924.1, read on the forward strand.
AATTTAAATCGATTTTTAATTCAATTTCAGTTCGTTCTCAATTCAATTCAATTTCAATTCGAATTCATTTCTCTTCAATTTCAATTCGAATTCATTTCTATTCAATTTCAATTCCAATTCAATTCTATTCAATTTCGTTTCGAATTCATTCCAAATTGATTTCCATTCAATTTCAATTCGATTCGAATTCATTTTCAAAATATTCGATTTTGAAATCAATTTTCAACATTCATTATAAAAACGAATATAATCGATATAAATATCGTTTGCGTCAAAATGGCGTCAATCTAATCAACACGGCTTCATATATTTCTATTTTCAAATATTCTATTTCAATATTTCTTTTTCAAATATTTCTATTTCAAACATTTTTTTTTCAAATATTTCTATTCAAACTGGAATGAGACCCAATCAATTACCATAGTTTTTGTTTCTATGGATTTCCATACAACGCATGTATATATCAACAATGACAATTAATCAACCATCATCCAAAGTGCATTCTACACTGTATAAACATCAAATATAAATATTCAACGCTTATAACAGTCTGTCAATCAATCGATCGACATACAACTAATTATTGGGATTAGTGTATGTCATATATCACCCCAATACCCAAGTGGGGTTTTCAAACAATCAAACACATATTTTATTTGTGCAGTTGGGCGATGTGTGAAATTTATCGTCCCAATCAATCTCAGTGAAATGTGTGTATATAAACAAATCGTCCGATATATTTACTTTCATTTCATTTCATATACACGTTAAAAATTCTATTTTTAACTATAAAATATTTTCCACTATAAAATATTTTATTTCAACTATATAAATATTTTATTTCATTTCGTATACACGTCACACAATCAACTACACATTAAAATCAAACAAACAAGCATACAAGCCATCCATGGTTTGTGGACGATGGGTGTCGGGTGCTACGAAACACCATTTGCATCCTAGTATATATTTTAACTAGAAAATTAAATTAAAATTGAGAAGTTCTCACCGAGGGTTCTATTCCGCCGTGCTTTGCTTTTGAACTGCTAAACCGTCTGGACCGGATTGAAATTCCAATGCAGTTCTTTTCACGTTGTTCATAATAAAAATTATATTTTTATTATTTCATTTAATAAATAAAAATCATATTTCTAATATCCACATTATATAAAAATCATATTTTTATTCTTTCTATAATATAAAAATCATATTTTTATTCTTTCTACAACATAAAAATCATATTTTTATAATCTCTACTTTATAAAAATTATATTTTTATTCTTTTTATAGTATAAAAATCATATTTTTATAATCTCTACTTTATAAAAATTATATTTTTATTCTTTTTCACTTCAAAAAATATGATCTTTTTCACATCAAAAATGTGATCTTTTTCCAATTAACATCATATCTTTACTTCGCTACAACATATAAAATAATCGTATTTTTTCCCTCAAATATTAACATATAAAAACATGTTAAAAACATGAAATTTCTATGCTATAATACATGCTAAAAATCAGAATTTTCTATGCTATAATACATGCTAAAAAACTGAAATTAAAACAATGTGGTATATAAATTAAAAACTCACTTTTCTTCTTTTTAGAAATCGAAGCTTGGTGGAGGTTTGGGTGCTGATGATCTGCAGGCCGGGGGGAAGAAGTCGCGGCTGGCCTGGGGTGGTCTTGGGGCTTGCCGCGGTCTTCAGGTGAGTGGGGTGGTGCGGACGTGGTGGCTCGGGGTGGCTAACGGCGGCTAGGGCGTGGGGGGTCTATGCGTTGGGAAGGACAGAGAATCGAGGCACGAGAGGAGGGAGAAGGCTGGAGGGGGGTCGCGGCAGGTGGTGCGCCTCCTATTGAGGCGGCGGCGCGTTGATCGGGGGGGAGGGGATGGCTGTGAAGCGCGATTCCCCCCTTTCCCTTTTTTTTATGTTCTGAGAAGAAAGTGAACGGCGAGGAGGTAAGGGCCTAATTGAAAATATATATTTTAATTTATTTATTTCTAAAAAGCAACTTTAAAATTCGAATTCGAAATTGAGCCCCACGACTTTCGTCCATAGCTAATTACCCCCATTCCGAACACAATGGGATATGTATCGTAGGCTGATTCGATCGTTTCGATCAGTTTTCCTCAAAATCAAAATATAGCTCTATATATTGAATTTGAACGCGCATTTCAATTTACTGGGGTCACATACTAACTCGAATAAATTCCATAAAAATATTTTCTAACTTTGTATTGACGATACGGTCCTAACAAAAATAATTTCATTGAATTCTGAGACTGTTTGAAAAATGGTCATTTTCTAGTCGATTAAAATCAACTAAAACTGGTCAAACGCGTTTTCCTTTGCCATGCTCACATATTGATTCAAAAAATTATGAAAATTGGAATCTAGCAATAACTTGACACCACGGATCCAAGAAAAGTGATTTCGTCGAAATTCGAGGTCGTTTGCAAAATTTCCATTTTTAAGGGCCCGAATTCCATAGTGACTATTCTGAATTTTCAACTGAGCATATCTTTTGATCCCCGCTATGAAATTTCAACTTTTCGGAATCATTGGAAAGATATTCACAAATAGATTCTAATATTTTGGGTTTCGTTAAAATCCGTTTTATTTTGCACCCGGTACATTCAATTGAAATTTGAAATCGAATTATCAAACTATCGCGCCATTTTCCCTTCCTTTTATAATTAAAATAAAATATTTATATTCTAACGACGATTCAAATAAATATATTCGTTCTAATTCTATTCAAAATAAATTTTCGTCGTTATTATTTAAAATAATTCATTTTAAATAATCAAAATTCATCAAAATTGCCAAAATAAAAATTTTAAATTGGCTCGCATTTCCGGGTTGTTACAATCTCCCCCACTTAAAACTTTTCGTCCCCGTAAAGGAACGAAGCCGAAAGTTGTTTAACTAATCAAATCAACTTTCATTGTTTTCCACTACGGCTTAAGTTCTTCAACTTTTCAGTTTCTAAGAACTTTTCAAATTTTTCAAAAAATTTGGCTAACACCCTAAATTTTCGAAAAATTTCGCCATAACCTCCCCTGCACCGAGGACTCGGGATATTTCATATAGCCTCCCATGGCATTCTTTAATCAAAAAGAAAAAGAAAAAGCCAAGCAACTAGCCAGTCGGCTCATAAAATAATCATCACCCAAACAAAACAGTAAATTATGGTAAACATGTGCCTATTTATCGGGAAAACAATTTTATTCTTCTGCTCTAGCCTCTTTGCTATGACCTGTTCAATGTAAGTACATGTACATGCATGCAAATGCGACTAATTTTCAATACACTCACTATTTGGTTCAATTAGGCTAAACGGTTCAACATTTAATTTATCAAACAATAATCAAACAACACAACCATCAATCAATTAGTTGGTTATCCTTTCAAATTCATAATTTTGATATATAGTCAAAAATCACATTTTTGATGCCAAATCACAACAATAAGCCCTATCTAATTTTGGTTCTCACACCAGTCTAATGGAAATATATAGATGACACACTTTCGAAGCTCGGACATAAATACTGATGATGAGATCTCAACCATCAGTATCATCTTCGGTGTCTAGAATGTGATTCTATATCTATCCAGTATATTTGGGACTTCGTATACACGCTAGCAAGGCGTATATGCAAAATCTTCATATATTAGATTGTCCAAATCAATTTAAAATAAATTATTCAAATACGTGCAATACGATTTAATTTTCAAAACAAATTTTCTTTTTCTTTTTATATTTCAAAAATATACTCTTCACACTCGTTCTAGGATACTACTGATCCCATCTCTAACAAGTCATTCCTATTGGATATTACTAATCCAACTTTTGATGAATTCTTTCGTATGGTTCTAATGTGTCTTGTTCTCTTAGCTTTGTAAACCAAAGCTCTGATACCAACTGTAATGAAAAGGAATTTTGCTCGATCCGAATCAGTCGCTAAATCGATCAACACCGTTCGAAATGCCTGATTGTTTTGAGAACACTACAAAATAGAACGCAAACGGAAGAACATTTCATTGTATATTACAACAATTCATCAGAATACAGGAATATATAGAGTATAAATCAATATTACACATTTACCAAACATCAGAGATTGCAATAAATTACATAGCAACGGAAAATAATACAATACACAACTGAAGAAGATATACGGATACAAAGCTTCCCGGATATCATTCCAGCTGTAGATCAGGACCCTGTGAATATAAATCTGCAAAACCAAAACTACTAGCTACCCATGTCAAAATAAGGGCACCCAGAGTTTAGGTTAAAACAATAAACTCCAGGTCAGTCATGGGACTAGTATGAGAACTAAAATAGTTATTAATCTTTATTTTAAAGTTAGGTAATTCAAGGGATCACGTCGTATAACACGGAACGGGTTTCCTCCCAAGAATACCAGTGCATAAAACAACAACGCAATGCTAAATAGAGAACAATGAAGCTATTATAAGACCCAGGTCCCATCACACAATGCAACGCAAGACGGAGGATAGGGTTTTTACCTTATAATAGCCAAGAATGGATGATACGTTTTAAACAAATCATTTATTATTACCATAAGTGTATAAAACAAATTCAAATCATAAATATCAATCATAGATGGCATGGGTACCATATATCATGTCGCCATACTAGGCTCTACAATCAAAACCGTAAATGTCATGTATTTGGAAGTTGGATTTCCATCTGTGAACCGAGGCAAAAGATAGTCCTCTACCAATTCGAGATTCTCTAGCCCGAGCCTCAGGAATAGCCGTAACTGCCCCTTAGATCGTCAGGGCCGGTCCACCGATGTGGATTATAATGCTTGAACACTATGTTTCCCCGCCCTTTGGGGCGTAAATGAGCCAACGAATGACTCCATTGGACCCGGATCGTCCGATCTAACCGAGGCGCCTCGCAACAGTAACAACCACATAAGTCAAACTCGTCAGGGCATGTAAAACCACTGATGCCACTTCTAGCTAGAAAGAAACGCATTTCCCCCCTGAGGTCCTCTCCCATTTTTGGTTCACCACCGGGGTGTGAGGTTCGTGAATCAACGCTACACAAAGCTACGCCACACAGGCCGTGCTTTGACCATCAACCACAAGACTCTGCTTTTCAACAGAAGCCTTAATCATTTGCATCTTAGCATGCCACACAGGCAAACCACTCTATGCAACCGATATCAGTCACACAAAATGAAATCCGATGTCAGACACACAGCCCATTTACAAGTCCGTTCTGGGTCTGAACGAAACCGAAGGCACCTTGTACCCCGCATATCCGTCGATCTCCAAGTACGTCTGGACAACCACCAACTGATTCCCTCCTCTTGGGTGTACGGCCCAATCAAGATCATCGGTAATTATCCAAATGACGTGAAGACCTCCGGTCTTCAACCACCGTCTTCATCTTTGACACCACGTCGAATCAGTTATTCAGAATGGGATAGACCCGGTCTTTCTGAATAACTCACGTATATAATAAATAAGTGTTACACAAACACAACATACGCCTCATTCCAATTCAGAATATTCTTTTATTCAAATATTCTTATACTATGGGAAAGGTTCCCATTAATTTTATCAAAGATAAATTCTTTAAATTTATTCTTTAATCTTCTTTAAATATCAATTCAAACTAGACGGGATTAGCGAACCACACCGAAGTAATCCTTTATTTCCCAATCCCAACCTATTCGTCCCATGAAGTAAAACTGGTAATACTTCATATCTAACACCACGGTGTTATCGGTAAATTCAATTACCATTTCATGTTCAAATCTAATTAAAGATTTAACTATCGCCTGGAGTAAAACTGGCGATACTCCATTTTCGATCTTTTCAATCTAATTAAAGATTCATTAAAACTCCACTTAGTTTTAATCTTTAACTGGGTTAAAGAATCAATGTCATTTAAAACACAGTCCACGATAAACCCAAAATCAGATTCCAATAATTATCGGGTTAAAGAACAAGTGTTATTTAAAACACTGTTCACGATAAACCCAAAAATCAATACCGATTCAATTCCAATTAAATATTATTTAATTGGTACACTTCACTAAATCTAAATAAAAGATTTACTCTTTTTCTCAACTGGGCTTAAGAACAGTGTTAATGAAGACACCATTCACGACGAACCCAAATCACATTTGATATTAAATACAAGGCTCTAAATAGAAAATATATCGGCTTATATTCAATTTCAAATTCTACGACCAAAAAATATCGTATTGGAAATAACGATATACATATATCTTTCAAATTTCCATAACAACATCTGTATAATCACGAAATCCAACATCGAAATATTCCAAAGACAGTTTCGATTCACATCCCTTCTAATTCAGTTATTGGTAATTCTGGTTAATTTTAAAACCGTTTTCAAATTCAATTTATTTATTTAAAAATAAGTAGAATTATAATTCTAGTTCAAAAATAGTTTATTTCAATAAAAATCTATTTTTATCTTTTACAATATGGATTTTTTCATCCCAATTCTTCCCAAATCATTTTTTATGATTTTACATAAATTAGTACTATTTTTAATAATTTTATCAAGGCCCGTACAGTCGATTTCCATCAACGGCCAACGAACTGCACTTACAGCGACCTTTTCCAAATTTGATTTGGACATAATTCCAAATACAACCGTTAGATTTCAAATTTCTAATATTCGTTAGAAATCTCTTTTCGATACGAACCCAACGGTTCCGGTTTTAGGAGAATCCGACGGTCGGATCTTCCGCAATATCCATTCGAAGTCAATGGTCGAAATTCACGAATTACCGCAGCGCGGCGCATTCTATTCTGGCCATTATATTATATATATAATATATATAATATATACTTCGTCGATTTTCTTTTAAAACTTATTTTATAAATTGTTTTAAATTCGTTTTCGAAACGATTTCAACTTCATTTTCAAATTTAAATCAAGATTGATTTTTTTCAATATAAATTCGTTTTAAATTCATCTCAAATTGATTTCAATTTAAATCGATTTTTAATTCAATTTCAGTTCGTTCTCAATTCAATTCAATTTCAATTCAAATTCATTTCTATTCAATTTCAATTTGAATTCGTTTCTTTTCAATTTCAATTCGAATTCAATTCTATTCAATTTCGATTCGAATTCATGCCAAATTGATTTCCATTCAATTTCAATTCAATTCGAATTCATTTTCATAATATTCGATTTTGAAATCAATTTTCAACATTCATTATAAAAACGAATATAATCGATATAAATATCGTTTGCGTCAAAATGGTGTCAATCTAATCAACACGGCTTCATATATTTCTATTTTCAAATATTTTATTTCATATATTTCTTTTTCAAATATTTCTATTTCAATTTTTTTTTTCAAATATTTCTATTCAAACTGGAACGAGGCCCAATCATTACCATAGGTTTTATTTCTATGGATTTCCATACAACGCATGTATATATCAACAATGACAATTAATCAACCATCATCCAAAGTGCATTCTACACTGTATAAGCATCAAATATAAATATTCAACGCTTTTAACAGTCTGTCAATCAATCGTCCGATTTGTTTATTTTCATTTCATTTCATATACACGTTAAAAATTCTATTTTTAACTATAAAATATTTTCCACTATAAAATATTTTATTTCAACTATATAAATATTTTATTTCATTTCGTATACACGTCACACAATCAACTACACATCAAAATCAAACAAACAAGCATACAAGCCGTCCATGGTCTGTGGACGACGGGTGTCGGGTGCTACTAAACACCGTCTGCATCCTAGTATATATTTTAACTAGAAAATTAAATTAAAATTGAGAAGTCCTCACCGAGGGTTCCACTCCGCCATGCTTTGCTTTTGAACTACTGAACCGTCTGGACCGGTTTGAAATTCCAATGTAGTTCTTTTCACGCTGTTCATAGTAAAAATTATATTTTTATTATTTCATTTAATAAATAAAAATCATATTTTTAATATCCACATTATATAAAAATCAAATTTTTATTCTTTCTATAATATAAAAATCATATTTTTATTCTTTCTACAATATAAAAATCATATTTTTATAATCTCTACTTTATAAAAATTATATTTTTTATTCTTTTTACAATATAAAAATCATATTTTTATAATCTTTACTTTATAAAAATTATATTTTTATTCTTTTTCACTTCAAAAAAAAATGATCTTTTTCACATCAAAAATGTGATCTTTTTCCAATTAACATCATAACTTTACTTCGCTACAACATATAAAATAATCGTATTTTTTTCCCTCAAATATTAACATATAAAAATGTGTTAAAAATCTGAAATTTCTATGCTATAATACATGCTAAAAATCTGAATTTTCTATGCTATAATACATGCTAAAAATCTGAAATTAAAACAATGTGGTATATAAATTAAAAACTCTCTTTTCTTCTTTTAGAAATCGAAGCTTGGTGGAGGTGTGGGTGTTGACGATCTGCAGGCCGGGGGGAGGAAGTAGCGGCTGGCCTGAGGGGGTCTTGGGGCTTACGGCGGTCTTCAGGTGAGTAGGGTGGTGCGGAAGTGGTGGCTCGGGGTGGCTAACGGCGGCTAGGGCGTTGAGGGGGGGGGTCTGTGCGTTGGGAAGGAGAGAGAATCAAGGCGCGAGAGGAGGGAGAAGGCTGGAGGGTGGGTCGCGGCAGGTGGTGCGCCTCCTATCGAGGCGGCGACGCATTGATCGGGGGGACGGTTGTGAAACGAGATTCCCCTTTCTTTTTTTATGTTCTGAGAAGAAAGTGAACGGGGAGGAGGGTAAGGGCTTAAATGAAAATGTATATTTTAATTTATTTATTTCTAAAAAGCAACTTTATAATTCGAACTCGAAATTGAGCCCCTCGACTGTCATCCATAGCTAACTACCCCCATTCCTAACACAATGGGATATGTATCGTATGCGGATTCGATCGTTTCAATCAGTTTTCGTCAAAATCAAAATATAACTCTATATATTGAATTTGGACGCGCATTTCAATTTACTAGGGTCACATACTAACTCAAAAAATTCCAAAAAAATGTTTTCTAACTTTGTATTGACGATACGGTCCTAACATAACTAGTTTCGTCGAATTCTGAGACCATTTGAAAAAAGGCCATTTTCCAGTCGATTAAAATCAATTGAAACTGGTCAAATGCGTTTTCCTTTGCCACACTCACATATTGATTCGAAAAATTATGAAAATTGGAATCTAGCAATAACTTGACACCACGGATCCAACAACAGTAGTTTCGTCGAAATCCGAGGTCGTTTGCAAAATTTCCATTTTTAAGGGCCTGAATTCCATAGCGACTATTCTGAATTTTCAACTGGGCATATCTTTTGATCCCCGCTATGAAATTTCAATTTTTCGGATTCGTTGGAAAGATATTCACAAATAGATTCTAATATTTTTAGTTTCGTTAAAATCCATTTTATTTTGCACACGGTACATTCAATTGAAATTTGAAATCGAATTATCGAACTACCGCGCCATTTTCCATTCTTTTTATAATTGAAATAAAATATTTATATTCTAATGGTGATTCAAATAAATATATTCGTTCTAATTCTATTCGAAATAAATTTTCGTCGTTATTATATAAAATAATTCATTTTAAATAATCAAAATTCATCAAAATTGCCAAAATAAAATTTTTAATTGGCTCGCATTTCCGGGTTGTTACACCAATCCAATTAAAGATTTATAAAAAAACTATATTTAGTTTTAGTCCTCTAAAATCCTTATTTATTGATTATTTAACTTTCAGGAAACAATCTTGTCTTTAACTGGGTTAAAGAACAAATGTCGCTCAAACATCGTTCACGATAAACCCAAAATCATATTTCAATTAATTCCAATTTAATATATTAAATTGAAAACTTCTCTTTAGAATATTTCATTAAATATTAATTAAAAGATTAATATATTATAAATCATCACTTCATCGTTAATTGGGGCTTTAAGAACTAATGTCATTTAAAACATTTTTCATGGTCAACCCAAATCAACTTCCAATTAATGTTAATATTGGAAAATTCACATTTTTTTCTTTTCTTTCCCTTAATCAAAAATGTCATTCCTTTCTTAAATTCCAATCTAATTTATTCACTTTAAACACTTGGTTTTAATAAAACCATTTTTCACTCTTTTATTTATTTATAGAAATAAATAAACTGCTTAACATGATAAAAATATCTTTCCTCTCAATAAATTTGGAATTTCACATCCAAAACTCTTTTAAAACATGTATTAAGATTTCACATAATTTTTCCCTATTTTAATTATTTAAATGTTTCAACAAATTTTTCCCTCATTAAATAAAAAATTGAATTTTCATTTTAAATCACTTTCATGTTCCCTCGTTACATTAAAAATATAAAACTGTAATGTAAATCACATTCACGTTTTTATACGACATTAAAAATTTGCAATTTTCACGTAAAACAAATTCTGTGTTTTATATGACATTAAAAAATTGCATTTTTAATTTAAAACAAATTTCATGATTCTATATTAAAATAAAGAATAACTTTTATTTTAAAACATTTTCATATTCTTATGTTACAATAAAAGAATATCTTTTTAGCGCTAACCATTTAATGTAAACTCATATTCCTAAATAAATGGATTAACTTTTTATATTGAAATATGTTTCATATTCTTACTTTTAATAAAAGGTTAATTTTTTTTTTCTAGGCATATTTCATAAATTTCACTTTAATAAAAGATTAACCTTTATTTTATACATATTCTTATCTTATATTTACATTAAAATGTAAACTAAAAATACTACGTTAAGTTTCATCCGCTTATTTACATTCTAAAATGTAAATTAAATTGCAATGTCAAAATCACTTCTTTTATTTACATTAAAAATGTAAATTAAATTGCAATGTCAAAATTTCTTCTTTTATTTACATTAAAAATGTAAATTAAATTGCAATGTCAAAATCTCTTCTTTTATTTACATTAAAAATGTAAATTAAATTGCAATGTCAAAATATCTTCTTTTATTTGCATTAAAAATGTAAATTAAATTGCAATGTCAAAATCTCTTCTTTTATTTACATTAAAAATGTAAACTAAATTGCAATGCTTATTTTGACAATTTCTTTTCCAAATTGGAATGAGACCCAAACGATTTACCATATAATTATAATTATACGGTTTTCATACATCCCATGTTATTCTAGACTAATGATAAATCATTAAAAACATCCAATCATCCAAAATGTATATTTGTACTGCATAGTGTCAAATAAATAACGCTTATAATTAATTACTAGGGCGATGTGTAATTATCAACCCAACACCCATGTGGGGTTTCAACCAACTAATATTCAAATAATATATATAATTATTGGAGCATTTGGGCGATGTGTGAAAATTATCAAGCCAATCAACAAATACAAGTCAGGTAACTTGTATATGGCAGTGTAACATTAATTTTTAACAATTTTATAAGAATCAATATTAATGATATACGTTGCATACTGCTAAAATTTACATAACATAACAAATCATATCATGACATAACATAACGTACAACCCAACATACATGCGTCAGATAATTTCAAACAATTATTTCACCATAGGCATTTAAGTCACATTCATTTATAATAATAAATAAATACGGTAAAAGTTTTTGAGTGAGAAAAGAGTTCTCACCTTGGTTTGTACTTTGTCGGTGTTTAAATGTTTGGGCCCAATTTGGCCCAAAATTGAACTTGCTCCAAATTTGGCAAAATTAGTGTCTATGTGAAGGCCTCAACTCATTGATCGCAGCAAACCCTATTTTGCACAATTTCGAGTTCGTTACAACAAGTTATGAATTTCTGAAGTTTGAACGAATTAAATAATTAAAATTACCGAAAATACCAAAAAATTCAACTTCCTCCAAATTGGGCGAATTTAGTGTCCACGCGAAGCTCTTGCTGCCACGATTGAAGCGGATCTGAAGTCATCAGATTCTGAATTCGTATGAGAGAGATATACAATTTCAAAGTTTGAATTACAAAACTACCCCAAATCTCGGTCAAACCCGAGTTCGCTACCTTTGACCGCACTTTTCTCCCTCCTCCGACCTCCGATTGACCTGAAACCACAGCCATCCTCTTCCTCTTCGAGAGGCGCACCCACGCTCCAAGCCGCCGCCGCCTTTGATGCTCTGATCGCCAGAATTTCGCTAGAAAGTGATATTCGCCTCGTGGGCCCCACAGGCCACACCTCTTATCCAAATGACCTGAAAAATTCTGAGCACCTTCTCCTTGTGTAGACAAAGAACTTTCGTGTTCGGCCCTTCGCTTGATTCTTCTCGGATTAGCCAGAAATTGATCATCTATGTTTTGAGCTCGCCGGAATTTTCTGTTTTGCTCCAATTCAGTTTTTCTCGATTTCTGTGCCCTTCCATCGAATTTCAAACAAAATCTTCTGCAGCAAAATTGTAGATCTTTGTCTCCTCTACAATTTCTTCCATTGCGTCATCCTCCAATTCTTTACGGTTTGGCCATAAAACACTAAAATCCGAAATTGAAATTTTGCAATCAAACTCAGATCCCGGCGAATCCGTGCAACGATAGGTCTTGAATTTTTCGTGGTAGATAGAAGATGAACAAAACCCAGAAAAGGTTGGTCTAATTTGGTTCTGATTTGGAGTTATAAATAGTTTAGTTTTAGGGTCTTCTGTGCAAAGAATATTTTTAGAGTGGAGGCCATGGAATATGAAGAAAATGAAGATGGAGGAGGCTATGTTATGCTTAGGGTTCAGCTAGTGGTTGTTAAAAGATAATATATAGGTAGGTTATAAACTCAATTAGGCCCAATTACTCTTATGTATATATATTAATACATTTTTTGTCCGCTTTTCGTAGTTTAAAAATTCGTGTTAACACCTACGAATTCCATTGTAATTGAAAATTGAAACATAAATATTCCTTGACATTACGGATTTAAAGAAACTGGTTTCGTCATTTTCCGAGTCCGTTTGAATTAATAATGAATTTTTAAAGTCTGAAAATTGACCATTTTCACTGAAAAATCAATTATAATTACATATTAATTCTAAAAGTTCCAGAAAAATCATTTCTAGCTTTTTTTGATGATACGAACCCAACAAAATTAATTTTGTTCAATTTAGAGAACATTTGCAAAATTTCAATTTTCAAGGCGTAAATATTTAATATTAAAAATAATTTTTTATACCAATAATTTCTGAAACTCGAAATATATAAGTGTTTACTGTTTTTCAATGCAGAAAAGTCATTCCGGACTCAATGGAAGTGGTTTTGAGTCCAAATTCCTTCGTATGTAAAAAGTAGCATTTTTGACCTTTATATATTATATATAAATTTCATAGCGACCTTTCTAAATTTTAAATTGGGCATAACTTTTGATTCCTGTTATGAAATTTCAATTTTTCAGATTTGTTAGAAAGATATTTTTAAATAGATTGTAAATTTTTGGTTTCACCAAAATCCGTTAAATTTTGCATCCTGTACGGTCAGTCAAAGTTTAAGTTTGACTTTTCAAACTACTGCGTTATTTCTAACTCCTTTTATAACTAAAATTAAATTATTCATTCTAACTCCAAACTAAATCAATTTTTTTAATCATTATTATTTTAAATAAATTATCTAAACTATCAAAACCCATTAAATTAGCTTAAAATAAATTTTTAAATATACCCCAAAATTCAGGGTTGTTACACCCGATTAACAGTGGAATGAGATTTTGGGTTGTCGTGAATGGTATCTCTAATAAAATTGTTCTTAGACCCAATGGAGTTAAGAAAATCAGAAACTAACTGGAGATTAGTTAAGTTGAATGGTTTTCTGGGTATTGATCTGATGTTGGTTTCAGCCTTCGGGGTTAGTACTTAGGGAATTGTTCAGTTGCTAATTTACGGTTAGAGGCTGATGGAATGGAATGTGATTTTGGGTTTTTCATGAACCGTATTTTAAATGACATGGGTTCTTTAACCAAATTAAAGATAGGATATGGATTTCCAAGTTAAATAATCACTAATATTGATTTTTGGGAAGATTAAAACCAAGTGGAGTTATAATGAATCTTTAATTAGATTGAAATGATCGAGAATGGAGTATCGCCAATTTTGCTCCTAGCGATAGTTAAATCTTTAATTATATTTGAATGGGAAAATGGTAATTAATTTACCAATAACACCATGGTGTTATTTATGGGGTAATACCAGTTTTGCTCCATGGGATGAATAGGTTGGGATTGGGAAATTAAATAAATGATTACTTAGGTGTAGTTCGCTGATTCCGACTAGCTTGGAAAACCTTAATATGGTTTGAATGATATCGAAAGGAAGATTAAAGAATAAATTTTAAAGAATTTATCTTTGATAAAATTAATGGGAACAAATTCCTAAAGATGTGAATATTTGAATAAAGGAGTATTCAAAATTGGAATGAGCGTATGTTGTGGTTTTATAGCACTTGTTTATTATATACGCGAGTTATCCGGAAAGGCCGGGTTTATACCCATTCTGAATAACTAATTCGACGATATGTCGATGATGAAGACAGTGGTTGAAAACCGGAGGTCTTCACATCGTTTGGATGATTGTTGATGTCTTGATTGGGCCATACACCCAAGACGAGGTAATAAGTGGTGATCGTCCAGACGTACTTGGAGATTGACGGATATGCGAGGAATTCTCTCCTGTATTAGACATACGGGAGAGGAATAAGGTGCCTCCGGTTTCGTTTAGACCCAGAATGGACTTATGAATGGATTGTGTGTCTGACATTGGATTTTATTCTGTGCTGATTGATTTCTATTAAATATACATCTGTTTGGCGGTAGAGAATTTATTCTCTTGTTTAACGCCCTTCTCTGAGACGTACGAGCTCAGAGGTTATATATCAATAGATATCAGTCGCATGGCATGAATTGCCTGAGTGGCATGCTGAGATGCAGTGATCAAGGCTTTTGTTGAAAAGCAGAGTCTTGTGGTTGATGATCAAAACACGGCTTTAATACAGCGTAGCTTTGTGTATGGTGTTAATTCGCAAGGCTCACACCTTGGTATGAGTTTAAAATGGGATAAGGACCGTTGGGAGAACATGACGTTTCTTTCTAGCTATAGGTGGTGTCAGTGTTTTATCAAGGCCTAACATTTTATATTTTTACCTTTGTGGATGTTGGATTGCGAGGTGCCTCGTGTATATCGGTCTCTTCGAAGCCGATAGATAGGTCCGATAGGACCGGGAAACGTGTGTTCAGGAATAAGTAATCCTCAAACGTAGTGGAGGATCGGGCCAACCGATTCCAAGGGCTGCCCAGAGTGCGTAGTCCTGAGACATTTGGTAGAGTGTCTCGAAGCGGTGAGGAGCCATCCCTGGCCTCGACTCATGACGAAAATCCAATTTCCAATATGTTACATTTCAGTTTTGATTGTAGAGCCTAGTATTGGCGACATGATAGATGGTCCGCCTAGGATTGATACATTTATATTTGAAGTTGTTTTCACACTATACACTTATAATAGTATCAAATGATTTGTTTTCAACGTACCAAGCATGTTTGGCTATTATATGGGAAAACCCTATCCTCTGGCTTATGTTGCGTTGTGTGATGGGACCTGGGTCTTATAATAGCTTCATTTTTCCAAAAAGCATTACGCTGTTTATTTTATCACAAGTATTCTTGGGAGGAAACACATTCTGTATTATATGGGGTGGTCCCTTTAATTACTCTCTTTTAAACTAAAGTTTTAAATAACTGTTTTAGTTCTCACACAAGTCACATGACTGACCTGGATTTTATTGTTTTAACCTAAACTCTGGGTGCCCCTATTTTCCACACGGGCGCTAGTAGTTTTGGTTTTGCAGATTGATATTCACAGGATCCTGGTTTACAACTGGAATGATATTAGGAAAGCCCTATATTTGTTTATCTCTTTTAGTTGTGTTTATGTATTATTTTCCACTGCTATGTAATGTATTGTAATCTCTGATATTTACCGAATGTATTTTATTTATCCATACTCTGTATATTCTTGTATTATGATGGAATTGTTGTAATAAGCAATGAAATGCTCTTCTGTTTGTGTTCTGATTCTTCCTTATCTCAAAGCAATTCGTTCTTTCCTTCACGGGGAAGTTCGGGTTGCCACATCTTACTTAACCTGTTTAGTAATAAGGCTAATCACAAGATCACGCCGCTAACCCGGAACGGGTTTACTCCATTGGATTGCTAGTGCATAATTAATGTAAATTGTTAAACAACGCAATGCTTTTCAGAAAAATGAAACCATTATAAGACTCAAGTCCCATCACACAATGCAACACAAACCGGAGTATAGAGTTTTACGTTATAATGGTCAAAAATGCTTGATATGATAAAACA
This sequence comes from Allium sativum, assembly GCA_030737875.1. Classification (NCBI taxonomy): domain Eukaryota; kingdom Viridiplantae; phylum Streptophyta; class Magnoliopsida; order Asparagales; family Amaryllidaceae; genus Allium; species Allium sativum. The sequence goes on from CM060924.1 coordinate 452,313,499, forward strand.
GATTTGATATTATTATTAGTGTATATATGTTTCAAAAAACATTTCAATCACAATGTATCAATCATAGATGGCATGGCTACCATATACTATGTCGCCATACTAGTTTTACAATCAAAACTGTATGGTGTCATATTAGAAGTTGGATTTCCATCATGAACTAAGGCAAGGGATCGTCCTTACCGAATTTGAGACTTTCTAGCCCGAGCCTCGGGACAAGTACTCAATCAAGCCCTTAGGAGCCACAGGGCCGCTCCCTAACTTATGTTGATGGATTATATATAAATTCCTGAGCAATATTTCTCCCCGCCCAATGGGGTGTAAAATAGAGCCACTAGGGGCTCAAATACTGAGGCACCTCGCAATCCATCATCCACATAAGTAAAATGTCTGGGCTCCATACCATGACACCACTACTAGCTAAAAAGAAACGCATGTTCTCCCTGGATCCTTCTCCCGTTTCTGGTTCATACCGAGGTGTGAGGCTCGTGAAGTAACGCTATACACAAAGCTATGCTAATTAAAGCTGTGCTTTGATCATTAACCACAAGGCTCTGCTTTTCAACAAAAGCCTTGATCATTTGCATCTTAGCGTGCCACATTGCCAATCCTTACTATACCATTGATTTCTACCAATGTTTAACCTCTAAGCTCGTACATCTCAGAGAAGGGTGTTAAGAAAGAGAATAAATTCTCCGCCACCAAACAGATATATATTTAGCAGAGATCAACGAATACAACATAAAGGAATACAATGTTGTACATACCATCCATTTACAAGTCCGTTCTGGGTCTGAACGAAACCGGAGATACCTTATTCCTCGTCCCATATGTCCAATACAAGAGAGAGGATCTCGCATATCCGTCGATCTCCAAGTATATCTGGACGATCACCACTTATTACCTTGTCTTGTGATGCCTCCCAATCAAGACATCAGTAATCATCCAAACGATGTGAAGACTTCTGGTCTTCAACCACCATCTTCATCTTCGACTTTAAATCAACATAGTATTATTTAGAATGGGTTAAATCCGGTCTTTCCAAATAACTCACGTATTTTAAAATCAATAATTAAGTGCTATAGAACCACATCATACGCCTCATTCCAATTCAGAATATTCTATTAAATAAATATTCACATTATTAGGGATAGGTTCCCATTAATTTTATCAAAGATAAATTCTTTTAAATTTATTCTTTAATCTTCTTTTTAAAGATTCATTAAAACTCCAATTCGGTTTTAATATCAAAAATCATTACTTTATGATTATTCAACTTTAAGAAATTAATCTTGTCTTTAACTGTGTTAAAGAACCAGTATCATTTAAAACACAGTTCACGATAAACCCAAAATCATCTTCCATTAAACATGGAATTTTCACAGAAATCAAATCAATATATAATCGATATAAATTTCCGTATCAGACTAATAATATAAATGGAATAATGGCAAAGCCTTTCAAATTCTATATATAATAACGGTCTTCTTTTACAGAATCTCATCTCAATTATTACAAAATCGAATTCCATTCAGTTCCGATTTCTTCTATTAAAGTGGAAAACTTTATTTTGGAAACTTTCCATTAAATCTTAATAAAAAAATTGTAAATTTCAAATCATATCTTCACTGTTAATTGGGTTAAAGAACAAATGTCATTAAAAACACAGTTAACAATAAACCCAATTCACATTTTATTTTATTCCAATTACCAAATATAATTGTAAACTCTAATAATCTTAACTAAAAGATTTATTCTTTTCATATGGGGTTTAAGAATAGCGTTATTTAAGATGCCATTCACAACAAATCCAAAAATCCCATTTATTTTAATTAATTCCAATTAAATGTTAATTAATTGGAAAACTTCATTAAATCTTAATTTAAAGATTTATTCTAGTTAATAACTAGTTCATTCTGATTAAAATATATTTTTATCTTTATAAAATTGGAATTTTTCATCGAAATTCTTATCAAATCATTTATTATGATTTTACATAATTTTTCCATATTTTTAATAATTTTATCAAGGCCTGTACAGTCGATTTCCAATAACGGCCACCGAACTGCATCCATAGCGACCTTTTCCAAATTTCATTTTGACATCATTCCAGATCCAACCGTTAGATTTCAAATCTCTTATATTCATTGGAAAGCTCTTTTCGATATGAACCCAACTATTCTAGTTTTAGGAGAATCCGACGGTCGGATCTCCCGTTACATCAATTTGAAGTTAATGGCCGAAATTCACGAACAGTCATTGCGCGGCGTGTTCTATTCAAACCATTATATATAATATATATATTTATATATTATATTTATTTCGTCGATTTCCATTTAAATCGTATTTTATAAATTTATTTTAATGATTCCAACTTCATTTCAATTTTAAATCAAAATTAAATATTTTATATCTTTATCGTATTATAATATTAATATTTTCAAAATATTATATTTTGAAATCTCTTTTTTATGATATTCATTATAAATTGAATAAAATCGATCGACAAACCCGTTCGGTTTAAAAATGGCGTTTCTGTACTTAACCCATCTTCTTATTTTAATATTTTTATGTCCGTTCAAAATTGGACATTCGAAATCATAATTTATCCTTCACTGAATATTAAATATAAATATTTTTATTTTAAGATATTATTTATTTACAATAACCTTTATGTTGAAATACTACTTATGTTAACGTATTATTTAAAAAATGTTCTTTATTGTGAATCAGAATGCGACTCAACCAATTACCATATAATTATAGTTATATGGATTTCATACATTGTTTATATTCAATAATAATGATAAATAAGAATTAAACAATCCATTCACATCCTGAGTGAAGTTTACAACTGTGTGAACATTGAAATAAATAATTAATGTTCATCACCGACTATCAATCCATCGATTGACAAATAATTAATTATTGGGACTAGTGTATGTCAAATTTTGTCACAATACCCGTGTGGTGTTTTCAGACAACAACAATTTATTTAAAATAAATCATTGGTTAATAAATTTAACCAATTCTAATTCGGTTTGAAATATTTTCTATTTAACTAATTTACACTGCTTAAATTACAAATGGATATTTATAATTTAATTTCAATCATCACATTAATGTTGACATTACTTTTAATACATTAAACATTTCAACATCACACATACATATTTCAAGGCATGATTATTTATTTCGTTTCATTAACGTGATATAGACTACGTTTTTATCAAGTAAAACAATTTAACAAATGATTATTTTAATTTAATTTAACATGATAAAAATGTCACTTTTAATGACAATGCACGTTTTAACATATAATTCTATTTATTCTATCTTAATATGATAAAATTGACATTTTTGTCTCATGAAACATATATTTTCATGTAATGCTTTTATTCTTGTCTAATATGACAAAAGTGACATTTTTGTTTCACAAAACATTATCCTAACTAAATGCATTTTTATTTCACAAAACATGTGGCATTTTTATTTCACAAAATGTGTCCTAATTAAATGACATTTTTATAATACTAACAATGTTAAGTTACACTATTTTTAATGAATCAATATATGTTTAATAAATAAACATTTTTATATTTCACTAACATATAAATGATAATGTTTTAATTAACAAAACATAAATAATCAAATGAACATTTTACTATGTTTCTAACATATGATTGATAATGTTTTAACTAACGAAACATATAAGATTAAATGAACATTTTTCCTATGTTACTAGCATATGAATGATAATGTTTTAACTAACAAAACATATATAATCAAATGAACATTTTTCTACGTAAACACAATGCATATTTTTAATCATTTTTAATATACAATATAAATGTAAATTTTTATTGTTAAACAATTTTCAACAATTCCTGTGTTCATATCTGACAAATAAAAAGATGGTTTTTATTTTCAATAATTTCTATGTTCATATATAACACATAAATCGATGGTTTTTAATTTTCAATAATTTCTATGTTCATATATGACATAAAAAGATGGTTTTTATTTTCATAACCTTGTCTACATTTCTAGTGACAAATAAAAAGAATGGTGTCATAACATTGTCCATATTTCTAGTGTCAAATAAAAGAGTATTTATTTGTTATTACATTTTCTTGGTTTAACATGACAAATAAAAATAATATTTTATTTGCACACAAATTTTACATTAAACATGACAAACAAAAATGATTTTTTTTATTTGTATACAAATTCTACATTAAACATGACAAATAAAAATGATATTTTTATTTGTCTGCAAATTTCAATAATTTCATTATATACAATTAAATCAACATATCACCCCAACAGCACCAATCAATCCAAATCAAATCACGTACAACAACAAACTGAATTTTACAGCGTACATCTAAATTTTCTAAATACGATAATTAAATAATTAATTTTAAATATTAAAAAAAGAACTTTCACATTGATTTTTGTCTAAAATTTCAACGTGCTCCGTTTAAGCTCTAGTGAATTCCATATTGTAGATCTCTATCCTGCGATTCCAACGAACTTCGTTTCGCGTAATTCTGATTTCATGTGACAAAGATATGTATTTTAAAAGGTTGAATACAATTCAAACAATACAAATATAATTATTTGAATTATAATTAACCCTTAATTTCTTGATCTCATGATTAAACCCTTAATCCCTCTCTTAATTACTTTCCCTTTTGTTCATGCTCCAGTTCCATGAAGAAAATAATCGACCGCCTTTGCTGATTCACGCCGCCCATACACGAAACCGGACCACCATCGACCCCAATCACCAGGCACGCCATCGCCTGAGCTTCCACCGACCAGAGTTCAATTGAACTCAAATGCCTATGTCGCCCCAGAAACTCGTTTGAACCCCGTAGTTTCCATCTCGAAAATCTCATAACTTACTCCACTAAAATACATCAATCCCGTATGGATTAGAAGATTGTACTAAGCTCTTTAATTTTAGTTTAGAATTCATATGGTAATTCGGATTATGTTTGGAGAAATTGGGGGATTAAAATCGCTGAATTTCGGCCATCAAAGAAAGAGTGGCAGCGGCTTTACTGAAGTGGGATTAGAGTTTGCATGAAAATCGAGGGGTATTTATAAATAAAATATATTTTAATTCTCTAATTTCAAAAAACCCGTTAATTCCTAATAGCTCCAAACTAAACCCAACGAATGTTGCTCCTAGCCAAATACCCCCATTTCGGACATGTCTCGTAACCCAGTTCGACTGTTATGATCAGTTTTACTTTAAATTAAAATATAAATCATTTAATTGTTTAATTTGGTCGTACATTTTAATTTACCGAGGCTACATACTAACTCAAAAAATTCCCGAAAAATAAATTTAGCTATGTTTTGACGATATGGTCCTAATAAATTTAATTTCGTCGAATTTTGAGACTGTTTGAAAAATGGTCATTTTCTGGTCGATCCAAATTGAATAAATTGACAAGACACGTTTATATTTACTGAGCTCACATATTAATTCCAAAAATTATGAAAATTGGAATCTAATAATAAATTGACATTCCGGATCCAACCAAAGTGTCATCGAAAATGGAGGTCTTTTGCAAAATGGCTATTTATTATATTAATATATATATATATATATATATACATATTCCATATTGACTATTCTGAATATTTAACTAGCCATAACTTTTGATTTCCATTATGAAATTTCAATTTTTCAGATTCGTTAGGAAGATATTATTAAGCAGATTTAAATGTTTATGGCTTTACTAAAATTTGATTTATTTTGAATCATGTACATTCAGTCAAAGTTCAAATTCAAAATTTCAAACTACCGCGCTATTTCAAACTCCTTTTATAATTAAAATAAATATATTCGTTCTAACTTAAAATTAAATAAATTTTTAGTTGTTATTATTTAAAATAAATTATTTTAAATATTCAAAATCCATTAAAATTTCTAAAATAAAATTTTAAATTGGTTCCAAAATTCCGGGCTGTGCAATCTCCCCCACATAAAATCTTTTCCTCCTCGAAAAGGAACGGAACTGAAAGTTGTTTAACTAACCAACTCAACTTTCATTCTTTTATTGGTTTCAATAAATTTATTAGTTGAACTAATAATCACATAGCACAGTCATCAATCAAGTAGTTGATTAACTTTTCAAATATATATAACTTTTATATATCAAAAATCATATTTTCTAAGATCCGATTATATATATAATCATAAATAAGTTAATTATAAACTTGTCACTCTCAACTCGTTCTGGGCATTTCTAACCCCATCTCTAACGAGTTTTCTCATTCTAGGATACTAATGATCCTATCTCTAATGAGTATTCTTATTGGATATTACAAATCCAATCTCTGATGAGTCTTTCATTCAGTTCTAACGAGTTGTACCCCAAAGATATGGATTAACCAAAGCTTTGATATCACATGTAATGACCCGAAATTTCCCCTCGTGGGAAATCACCACATACACTAACTTTGGGCATAAAACACATCAGAACAAATAACATAAGACTTTTACAAACAATATAACAATGTTACATCAGAGTACAAAATAGATCAGAGTACATCAAAATATAGTAATACAATAGTGGAAGATTAATTTACAATAAATTTAATATAGTGCAGCAGAAGACTATCATTGCTCTAGACACAGCTTTAAGCTTCAATCCAGAATCTTGCTTAAAAAATAAATATCTGCAAAACATGCCACTCGACTGCCCATGTGGAAAATATTGGCACCCGAGTTTGCAAGTGAAACAAACTATGAGTCAGTTATGGGACTTCTATGAGAAATCTTACTTAACCAATTTGATAATAAGGCTAATCACAGTACTGCGCCGGTAACGTAGAACGGATTTACTTAAAGTAAATCATTAAACAACGCAATGCTTTTCAGAAAAATGAAACCATTATAAGACTCAAGTCCCATCACACAATGCAACGCAAACCGAAGGACAGAGTTTTACTTATAATGGTCAAAAATGCTTGATACGATAAAATCGATTTGATATTATTATTAGCGTATATATGTTTCAAAAAAATATTTCAATCATAGATGGCATAGCTACCATATACTATGTAGCCATACTAGTTTTACAATCAAAACCATATGGTGTCGTATTGGAAGTTGGATTTCCATCATGAACCAAGGCAAGGGATCGTCCTTACCAAATTCGAGACTCTATAGCCCGAGCCTCAGGACAAGTACTCCGTCGCTAAGGGTCGGTTCCCAACTTACGTTGGTGGATCATATATAAATTCCTGAATAGTACGTCTCCCTGCCCTATGGGGCGTAATATAAAGCCACTAGGGACTCAAATACCCGAGGCGCCTCGCAATCCATCATCCACAAAAGTAAAATGTTTGGGCTCCATACCATGACACCCCTCCTAGCTAGAAAGAAACGCATGTTCTCTCTGGATCCTTCTCCCGTTTCTGGTTCATACTGGGGTGTGAGGCTCTCAAAGTAGCGATATACACAAAGCTATGCTAATTAAAGTTGTGCTTTGATCATCAACCACAAGGCTCTACTTTTCAATAAAAGCCTTGATCATTTGCATCTTTGCATTCCACATTGTCAATCCCTACCATACCATTGATTTCTGCCAATATATAACCTCTAACTTCGTACGTCTCAGAGAAGAGTGTTAGGCAAGAGAATAAATTCTACTCCACCAAACAGATATATATTTAGCAGAGATCAACGAATACAACATAAAGGAATACAATGTCAGACATACCATCCATTTACAAGTCCATTCTGTGTCTGAACGAAACCGGAGACACCTTATTCCTCGTCCCATATGTCCAATACATGAGAGAGGTTCTCGCATACTCGTCGATCTCCAAGTACGTCTGGACGATCACCACTTATTACCATGTCTTGGGATGCCTCCCAATCAAGACATCATTAATCATCCAAATGATGTGAAGACCTATGGTCTTTAACCACCGTCTTCATCTTAGACTTTTAATCATCGTAGTAATTATTCATAATGGGTTGAACCCGGTCCTTCCGAATAACTCGCGTATTTTATAATCAATAATTAAGTGCTATAGAAACACATCATACGCCTCATTCCAATTCAGAATATTCTTTTAATTAAATACTCACATTATTAGGGAAAGGTTCCCATTAATTTTATCAAAGATAAATTCTTTTAAATTTATTCTTTAATCTTATTTTCAAAGATTCATTAAAACTCCAATTTGGTTTTAATATCAAAATCATTACTTTATGATTATTCAAATTTAAGATATAAATCTTGTCTTTAACTAGATTAAAGAACCGATGTCATTTAAAACGCAGTTCACGATAAACCCAAAATCATCTTCCATTAAACATGGAATTTTCATAGAATAACGACCTTCTTTTACAGAAGCTCATCTCGATTATTACCAAATCGAATTCCATTCAATTCCAATTACTTCGATTAAATTGGAAGACTTTTTTTTGGAAAATTTCCATTAAATTTTAATAAAAAGATTTATAAATTTCAAATTATATCTTCATTCTTAACTAGGTTAAGGAATGAATGTCATTAAAAACACAGTTCACAATAAGCCCAATTCATATTTCATTTTATTCCAATTATTTAATTGGAAACTCTAATAATCTTAATTAAAAGATTTATTCTTTTCATACGGGGTTTAAGAACAGTGTTATTTAAGACACCATTCACGACAAACCCAAAAGTCCAATTTATTTTATTTAATTCCAATTAAATGTTAATTAATAAGAAAACTTCATTAAATCTTAATTTAAAGATTTATTCTAGTTAATAGCTAGTTCGTTCTGATAAAAATATATTTTTATATTTACAAAATTGGAATTTTTTATCCAAATTCTTTTCAAATCATTTATTATGATTTTACATAATTTTTCCATATTTTTAATAATTTTATTAAAGCGTGTACGGTCGGTTTCCAATAATGGCCACGGAATTACATCCATAGCGACCTTTTCCAAATTTGATTTGGACATAATTCCAAATCCAGCCGTAAGATTTTAAATCTCTTATATTCATTGGAAATCTCTTTTCGATATGAACCCAATGGTTTCGTTTTTAGGAGAATCCGACGATTGGATGTCCCGTTACATCAATTTGAATTTAATGGTCAAAATTCGCGAATGGTCGCTGCGCGGCGCATTCTATTCAGGCCATTATATACATACATACATACATATATATATATAATATGTTATATATATTTCATCGATTTCCATTTAAATCATTTATAAATTTATTTTAATGATTCCAACTTCATTTCAATTTTAAATCAAAATTGAATATTTTATATCTTTATCATATTATAATATTAATATTTTCAAAATATTATATTTTGAAATCACTTCTTTTCGATATTCATTATAAAGTGAATAAAATCGATCGATAAACCCGTTCGAGTTAAAAATGGCGTTTCTATACTTAACACGTCTTCTTATTTTAATATTTTTGTGTTCGTTTAAAATTGGACATCGAAATCATAATTTATTCTTCACTGAATATTAGTTTTAAAATATTGTTATTTTAAGATATCATTTATTTTAAGATATTTTTTATTTAAAATACCCTTTATGTTAAAATACTCCTTATGTTAAAATATTCTTTAAAAAATGTTCTTTATTCTGAACCGGAATGTGACTCAACCAATTACCATATAATTACAGTTATATGGATTTCGTACATTGTATGTGTTCAACAATAATGATAAATAACCATTAAACAGTCCATTCACGTCCAGAATGAAGTTTACAACTGTGTGAGCATTAAAATAAATAAATAACGCTCATCACCGACTGTCAATCCATCGATTGACAAATAATAAAATATTGGGACTAGTGTATGTCAAATTTCATCCCAATACCTATGTTGGGTTTTCAGACAACAACAATTTATTTAAAATAAATCATTGGTTAATAAATTTAACCAATTCTAGTTCGGTTAGAATTATTTTCTATTTAACTAATTTAAACGGCTTAAATTATAAATGGATATTTATAATTTAATTTCAACTATCACATTAATGTTGACATTATTTTTAATACATTAAACATTTCAACATCACACACACATATTTCAAGACATGATTATTCATTCAATTCATTAACATGATACAAATTATGTTTTTATCCAATAAAACATTTCAACAAATGATTGTATTATTTTAATTTAACATGATAAAAATGTCATTTTTAATGACAATGCATGTTTTAACATATAATTCTTTTTATTCTATCTACATATGATAAAATCGACATTTTTATCTCACGAAACATATATTTATATGTAATGCTTTTATTCTTGTCTAATATGACAAAAGTGATATTTTTGTTTCACAAAACATTATCCTAACTAAATTCATTTTTATTTCACAAAATATGTCTTAACTAAATGGCATTTTTATTTCACAAAACATGCCCTAACTAAATGGCATTTTGATAATGCTAACAATGTTAAGTGACACTACTTTTAATGAATCAATGTATGTTTAATAAATGAACATTTTTCTATTTCACTAACATATAAATGATAATGTTTTAATTAACAAAACAGAAATAATCAAATGAACATTTTACTATGTTTCTAACATATGATTGATAATGTTTTAACTAAGGAAACATATATGATTAAATGAACATTTTTCCTATGTTACTAGCATATGAATGATAATGTTTTAACTAACAAAACATATAAAATCAAATGAACATTTTTCTATGTAAAAACAATGCATATTTTTAATCATTTTTAATACACAATAAAAATGTAAATTTTTATTGTTAAACAATTTTCAACAATTCCTATGTTCATATCTGACAAATAAAAAGATGGTTTTTATTTTCAATGATTTCTATGTTCATATATGACAAATAAAAAGATGTTTTTTTTATTTTCAATAATTTCTATGTTCATATATGACAAATAAAAAGATGGTTTTTATTTTCATAACCTTGTCTACATTTCTAGTGTCAAATAAAAAGAATGTTTATTTGTCATAACATTATCTACATTTCTAGTGCAAAATAAAAGATTATTTATTTGTCATTACATTTTCTAGGTTTAATGTGAAAAATAAAAATAATATTTTTATTTGCACAAAATTTTACATTAAACATGACAAATAAAAATGATATTTTTTTTATTTGTATACAAATTCTACATTAAACATGACAAACAAAAATGATATTTTTATTTGTCTGCAAATTTCAATAATTTCATTATATACAATTAAATCAAAATATCACCACAACAACACTAATCAATCCAAATCAAATCATGTACAACAAAAACAAAATTTTACAGCGTATATGTAAATTTTCCAAGCATAATAATAATTAATTAATTTTAAATATTAAAAAATGAAATCTCACATTGATTTTTGTCTAAAATTTCAACATGTCCTTTTAAGCTCTAGTCAGTTCCATATTGTAGATCTCTTTCCTGTGATTCCAACGAACTTTGTTTCGCATAATTCTGATTTAATGTGACAAAGATACGTATTTTATAAGGTTGAATACAATTTAAACAATACAAATATAATTATTTGAATTATAATTACCCCTTAATTTCTTGATCTCATGATTAAACCCTTAATCCCTCTCTTAATTACTCTTCCCTTTTATTCAAAATCTAGTCCCACGAAGAAAATACTCGACCGCCTTTGCTGATTCACGTCGCCCATACACGAAGCCGGACCACCATCGACCCCCGTCACCAGGCATGCCATCGCCTGAGCTTCCACCGGCTAGAGCTCAGTTGAACACGAATGCCTATGTCGCCCCAGAAACGCGTTCGAACCCTGTAGGTTCCAGCTCGAAAATCTCAAAACTTACTCTACTACAATACATCGATCCCATATGGATTAGAAGATTGGACTAAGCTCTTTAATTTTAGTTTAGAATTCATATGGTAATTCGGATTATGTTTGGATAAACTGGGGGATGAAAATTGCTGAATTTCGGCCATCAAAGAAAGTGTGGCGGTGGCTTTACTGAAGTGGGATTAGGGTCTGCATGAAAATCGAGGGGTATTTACAAATAAAATATATTTTAATTCTATAATTTTAGAAAAACCCGTCAATTCCTAATAGCTCTAAATTCAGCCCAATGAATGTTGCCTCCACCCGAATACCCCCATTACGGACACGATGGAATATGTCTCGTAACCCAGTTCGGTTGTTATGGTCAATTTTCCTTTAAATTAAAATATAAATCATTTAATTATTTAATTTGATCATACATTTTAATTTACTGGGGCTACATACTGACTCCAAAAATTCCCGAAAATTAAATTTAGCTATGTTTTGATGATACTATCCTAACAAAAATAATTTTATCGAATTTGGATAACATTTGAAAAATGGTCATTTTTTGGTCGATCCAAATTGAATAAAATTGACAAATCACGTTTATATTTACTGCGCTCATATATTGTAACACCCCGTAATTCTGTAACACTAGGATTCACAAATCAAGGTAAAATAAATTCAAAATGGAAGAATTAAGGGAAACGGGCTACGCCATTGCGTTCGTCTCGAAATTATGCTTGGAAACGAGTCCGAGTTTGCGAGAATCGGAGTCCGTATGAGGGAGATATAACCCTCCGAAGTTTCAGGAATTTTCAGAACAGAAAACAACTCGAATTTTCGAATTCGAAATTCGAATTCAAACCCAAAAGCGGGCTGGGCTGGAAAATTCCCACCCAGGACCCAGGTTAACTGGGGAGTCGACCGGGTTGTCGACCCCCCCTGACCAGGTCGACTGCACAGTTGACATGAGTGTCGACCTGGTCCCCGAACCTGGTTTTGGTCCTGGGTGCATCCTTATGTATCTGGTCTTGTTTTCTGTCTAGGTTTGTCTACTTAATCCTATATAAATAGCCTCCTAGCCTCCTCCTCTCTACACCATTTCATTCTATCCTTATGCTGCCTCTGAGAAAATGTATAAATAAATAAAATAATATGTAAAATAAATCAAGACAAGGAAATGCTGCTCAAGACTTTCAAGGGGAGATTCAAAACAAGCTAGGATTCAAGGGAAGATTCAAATGACTTCAACGAGTGTTTTTGTACGAATCAAATATAATCTCTGTAAGTCGGTTACTTTTTAGATTTGAACGTTTTCTCTATTCGTGACATGAAATTAAAGGAATAAAAGAATATGCCAAATCTCTCTATTCGAATCAGTGCTTATATCTTTGGACCTAATTAAGAACTATTATGATTCGATGACCAATAAGACTGTGACTATGAAACTATGGACCTTAAAACCATATGCCTCTTTGACTATGAACATTGCCTATGAACATTACCTATGACTGTGACTCATGACTGTGAGAATTATTTTCCTTTGACTATGAACATCGCCTATGACTGTGATTCATTAACTGTGAGGATTTATTGCCTATGACTATGGATATAAGGTTATTATTTATGCCCATGACACTGTAGTTACAAAACCATGTTGTACCCCAAATTGGCATTATATTGGATCTAGGCTTGACTTCCTATTTCTAGTTATCCTTGGATCTTGATCTTGGGAATTTACCTATTAAGTTAGGTCTACCCATGATCTTGAACCTATACTATTCAACCCTTTCCATGTTGTAATATTACCAGATCTATATGCCTGTAAATTATCATCTTATGCCAGTTTTTATGTCTATTTTTTCATGGCATTTTGGTTCATTCCCTTTTATCCACGAATCTTGATTTATTTATAATCTAGGTTGAATCACGATTTTACGAACGATGGGAATACGTTTTAGGAAAAGCATGAAATTGACTAAACTTGGAAATTGGCATAATTTGGGAACATGCATTATAGCATGACTATTAAGATGAAAATTAGAAAAACAAGTCTAGTTTTGACATGAACTGAAATTAGAATATTAAATCAGAATTGGGTGGCTAAATTAAGCATGATAAGTATATTAGCATAATTGTTAATAATTTACGTACATCGGGCATAAATGGTAAATGGTTAAATGAGCCACAAAGTAGGTAATTGGTATGCAAATTAAGTTTTGGGCATAAACGGTGAACTAGAATATGAAATCTAGTTTGGCATAAACTGTAAATCAGAGTATAAAATCTAGTTTTTGGCATGAACTGTAAATGAGGATGTTGGATCTAAATGGCTATAAACTGTAAGATAGGCAAATCAAGATTTGGGCCTAGAATATAAGTACATTAGTGGGCATGGCAAATGTATATGGTATAGGCAAATTTTATTTAAAAAGGGAAAATGGACTTTGAGGATAAATGGTTAAACTTTGAGGATAAATTGTTAACAATTTATATATATACAAAAGAAAGGTTTATTAATGACATCTCTTTTAATAATACATACACCAGAAAGTTCTAGTGTGACAGAGAGGATCGTGTCTGGGCTTGGGTTTGGAAAATACAAGTTTCCTGCTCTCCCTGGCTATCCTTAACTGATCCGACGGACGAGATGGTTACTTTCAAAACCTGATTTGAAAAATAATCAAAACCCTTTGAACTTAGAAAACACGAATAGGCCTAACCCGAGGTTAGACTGAGTTGCGATGTAAACCTGCCCGGAACCAACCAGCACATTCAGTAATCGCAACAATATTTGTTTATGTGAGTAGTCGCGACTTTAATTTATTTAGTTAAAGCTAGAACAAGAATGGTAGGGTTATGTTAACTAAGACACTTAACCAATTCAACATGATAACCAAACCAATGGGTGGGGTTAGGTTCATACAGACATTTAACACAGTTAAGCAAGAATGGGAGGGTTAAGTCCATAGGAACACTTAACCAACTTAACACAGTTAAGCTAGAATGGGAGGGTTAAGTCCATAGGGACACTTAACCAAACTTAACATCGTAACAAGACAAGATTTGTAGGGGTTAAGTAACTAAGAAAACACTTAGCCAAATTAACATGTTAACTAGACTAGAGGTTGGGGTTAAGTAAAATTTAATACACTTAGCCAATTTGATATGTTAGCTGGACTTGACCGTAGGGCTAAGTAAACTTGAACACTTAACCATCAGATTATGATAAATGAATAGGGTTAAGTCTAAAACATGAAGGGATAATACTTAACCATTAATAAAATGTTAGTTAAAAACAGATGGGCAAGGTTAAGTTAAAAAGGAACACTTAACCGATACAGGATGAATGGGTAGGGTTAAGTAATAAGAAATACTTAACCAATATAACTTGGTTTGTGGTAAGGGTTAAGTCAACATGAGTTACTGATAACATTTAACTAGTTTAACAGGATAAATGAAGAGGGTTAAGTTAACTTGAATTGACTAATGACGCTTAACCAATCCAAATTGACGAGAAAGAGAACTAAGTAGTAAACCTTAGTTAAAAGGAGCTAAGTAGTAAACCTTAGTTAAGAAAACAACGATTCCGGAAACTAAGTGGTAAACCTTTGTTAGCAAAACTAAGTAGTAATTCTTAGTATAACACGGGAAGGAGCGAACGTCCATCTGATTAAAACGAAGGCTCCAACGAATTGGGTTACGAAGCCCGAGGCTTCGAGGGGACGTGAGGGTACTCTTGGTATCCCTCTGTAAGGCTGCAGATGATCCTTCTGGGCTCACATAGGTTAAGGTCTGCAATAGAAGAACCAAGGGTATGCCTTGGTTGCAAAATATGGCAACCTAAAGACTAGGATGGACCAGCATGATTCGGCGAGAAACCGGTAGCCCTATGATAGCAACTCGTCGTCTACAATCCATCTTGAGTCAATCGAGATACGTGAAGGGGAAAGGCGGAGAACTCCAAAAGACCATATACTTGCTATCTAGTTATGGGTGAGGATGGCCATAGGTTAGTGGGGATAGGGGGCCTGCGTATAGTTCTCATTTTTCAAGGTGTGCCTTTCATTAGTTGAGGGAGGGGTCAAGTGGGACCATAGCCACTGGAATAAAAACAGACCTTAGCATGTGCATCGGAAGATATCTGAAAGCTCTCGACGGAGTTCGGTGTTCCTTGATTTGCCCTGCCATAGGACTCGGGCCGCACATTACAGAACATGTGCATCTAGACAAGCGATAACGATTCACGATACATGCATGGGGAAGTCTAGGAACATATACCACTCTAGGTAGTATGTCCTAGACTTGGGCTCATCATTCGACAGGTAGCGTAATCCATAATGGACCTAGGTGGCATAAACCCTGAATCTGTAAAGCATTAGACAAGTCGCGTAAACCCTAGATGAATCTAGAAAGCACTTGATAGAAAACCCTAGATTAGATCTAGGTAATTAATAATAAATGTATGCCTGAAGGCAATGGAAACTATAAGGATTGGGATCACGTTATCGTTACTAGTTGGGACACTAGTTAGGTGGTGCACAGATATAGAAACCAGTACAACAAGGAAATGGCGAAGTGGTGAAAGTATTATAGCATATCCAGTTTATCTTATCTTAGCATATCTTGTGTTAATCTTGTCTAATCTTGCTAACCCTATCATCATGGTGTTATCTTGTATTCAGTTAATTCATGTCGTTTTGTTTTTCCATGTTCACATGCTAGAAGTAACTGAACTTACTCAGGCTTTATGTCTGACTCTGTTTTTCTTTCATCTTCTTTTCTTCCGTTCCCCCCCCCCAGTTAGTGAAGGAGGGAATAGTATAGCTCAGGTTAAGTTGGACTGTCACCCTTTCTCAGCTCGAAGATTTGTAGAAGTTTTGCTTGGATTCTCTTTTCAGATGCTATGGCTAGCTCTTGCTAAAATTGGGGAATATAAATGTTGTTATATGCATCTTTATTTTGTAAGATAGATGATACTCTGATGTTGTAAAGAAATCGTTGTACAAACTATTTTATCAATAAAGAAAAGTTTTATTTTCCGCTGTTTTAAATTTTGTCTGTATTGTAATTCATCCGCATCTTTTACCTTAAAATGCTCCACAGAACTTAGTGCATTCCCTTTGTGAGTGACACTAACGGATCTGGGGTGTTACACGTGGTATTAGAGCTGAAGGTTACTGGATCAGATAAAAGATTTGAAAAAATATTTTCAAACGGTTTTAAAAGAAGCATTTTCAAAAGAAAAGATTTGTTTTAAAGGCATATTCCCTAAAGCCATACGCACTATCTTCTCTTCCTCTGTTTGAATACTTGTCTCCTTCTTTCTTGAGTCTCGGGTGCTCCTAGCTTTCTAGGAGGTAACCTCATCGATGGGCGAAGTAGTGCCCGGCTTCCATCCATAACCGTAGTTGTTTCACCTACGGGCAGTTTTCTTTCAAGCTTATAGGGTTTTCTATTCAATGGAAGCAGCTTTCGAGAGATTTGTCAACATGACTACACACGGAAGAGGATGAGGAATTCATGGATGTAGATTTAGCTCACGAAGGAGGAAGGAATTATAAAACCTAAGACAAGAGGAAGTATCTTTACTATGGTGTTATAGGGCATGTAATTAAGGGCAAAGGACAAGATTTTCAGAAGGGCAAGTACCTACTTTCGCCACCAAGCGTACCTAGGAGAAAGGTAGTAAAGTTCTATTGGAAGAGTCTAGTTTTGCTGTTAGTAATCTTTCCTTTGGTTTTAGCTCTTCGCATTTGTTCATATCCACTTCCATAGTTGAGTCTCTGCACCATAGTACTTGTATAGCAGAAAGATTCCATTAGAGTCTCGAATCCAATTGGTGGTCCGACCAGCTTATTTTTGGTTAGTAGGGATTTGAGAATAGCTATCGAGTTTGCTTATATCATCTCACGTAGATCGTCTAAATTCGGAGGGGATATTCCTTGGGTGCTTGTCTGATATTGGTTTAGGCCTTTGGGGTTTGTACTTGAGGAATGTCGAGTTCGACTAGGATGGTTTGCGTGGGAGATGAATAGTTGTGGCAGGCACTCTAAAAAGCACGAAGTGACCTTTCGACCCTTATAGTTATGGCATGGTGGATAAGAGGGAGACCTCTAATCATCTTTGTACATAAACTTGGTACCGTGATTGACATCTGTTTATTTTGGAAATGGAGGTCAGAAACTTCACAATCGTGAAGTTAAATTAGTTAAGATACAGTGGAGTAAAGCTCAAGAAGGCTATATACTAGCATCATACCCTTTTCCTTAAGGGTGCATCCTTGATTTCTTTTTTTTTTTTTTTTTGTACGAGCTTTACGCATAATTGTTTCTCTCTTTCCAAAGTATATCCTCTAGGTCGTATCTTCGATCCTTAGGTAGAAACTCTTTTGGATGTAAGAATGTATTTGAAACATGTTATGGTTGATGATTGCGAGGGGCTGCTAATGGTTGCTCGTGAATGCATATACATACGTATTAGGCACTAGATCAGTTCAGACGCTTTCATATTGCATTTACAGATATGTATTTGTTTGTAAGTTGAACTTGATATGTTATCATATGGATGTTGCATATGGATGAATGGTTATGCACACACGTAGTATTTACATAACTAGGGATGCTTGCATACATGATTGGACGCATGACACTGACATGATTCGCATTAAGGAGGTCAACTGAATCAGTAGACCGCCTGATTTTGCATTAGATAAAGACATATACACACATTATGCATATGAACATGAAAACATTAGAAATCCTTTTAAGGACAATGAATGCCTGTGATTGAATGGTTGAGTAGATGGGTGATTGCATTGTAGGACACATTCTTCCTAACTTGAAGATTTCGGGGATGAAATCCTTTTAAGTGGGGGAGAATGTAACACCCCGTAATTCTGTAACACTAAGATTCACAAATCAAGGTATAATTAATTCAAAATTGAAGAATTAAGGGAAACGGGCTGCCATTGTGTTTGTCTCGAAATTCTGCTTGGAAACGAGTCCGAGTTTGCGAGAATCGGAGTCCGTATGAGGGAGATATGACCCTGCAAAGTTTCAGGAATTTTCAGAACAGAAAACAGCTCGAAAATTCAAATTCGAAATTCGAATTCAAACCTAGAAGCGGGCTGGGCGGGAAAATTCTCGCCCAGGACCCAGGTCGACTGGGGAGTCGACTGGGTAGTCGACCCCCCTGACCAGGTCGACTGCCCAGTCGACATGGGTGTCGACCTGGTCCCCGAACTTGGTTTTTGGCCTGGGTGCATCCTTATGTATCTGGTCTCGTTTTCAGTCTAGGTTCGTCTGCCTAATCTTATATAAACAGCCTCCTAGCCTCCTCCTCTCTACACCATTTCATTCTATCCTTATGCTGCCTATGAGAAAATGTATAAATAAATAAAATAATATGTAAAATAAATCAAGATGAGGAAATGCTGCTCAAGCTTTCAAGGGGAGATTCAAAACAAGCTAGGATTCAAGTGAAGATTCAAACGACTTCAACGACTGTTTTTCTACAAATCAAATATAATCTCTGTAAGTCGGTTACTTTTTAGATTTGAACGTTTTCTCTATTCGTGACATGAAATTAAAGGAATAAAAGAATATGCCAAATCTTTCTATTCGAATCAGTGCTTATATCTTTGGACCTAACTAAGAACTGTTATGATTCGATGACCAATAAGACTGTGACTATGAAACTATGGACCTTAAAACCATATGCCTCTTTGACTATGAACATTGCCTATGAACATTACCTATGACTGTGACTCATGACTGTGAGAATTATTTTCCATTGACTATGAACATCGCCTATGACTGTGATTCATTAACTGTGAGGATTTATTGCCTATGACTATGGATATAAGGTTATTATTTATGCCCATGACACTGCAGTTACAAAACCATGTTGTACCCCAAACTGGCATTATATTTGATCTAGGCTTGACTTCCTATTTCTAGTTATCCTTGGATCTTGATCTTGGGAATTTACCTATTAAGTTAGGTCTACCCATGATCTTGAACCTATACTATTCAACCCTTTCCATATTGTAATATTACCAGATCTATATGCCTGTGAATTATCATCTTATGCCAGTTATTATGTCTATTCTTTCATGGCATTTTGGTTCATTCCCTTTTATCCACAAATCTAGATTTATTTATAATCTAGGTTGAATCACGATTTTACGAACGATGGGAATACGTTTTGGGAAAAACATGAAATTGACTAAACTTGGAAATTGGCATAATTTGGGAACATGCATTATAGCATGACTATTAAGATGAAAATTAGAATAACAAGTCTAGTTTTGACATGAACTGAAATTAGAATATTAAATCAGAATTGGGTGGCTAAATTAAGCATGATAAGTATATTAGCATAATTGTGAATAATTTACATACATTGGGCGTAAATGATAAACGGTTAAATGAGCCACAAAGTAGGTAGTTGGTATGCAAATTATGTTTTGGGCAAAAAGGTGAACTAGAATATGAAATCTAGTTTGGCATAAACTGTAAATTAGAGTATAAAGTCTAGTTTTTGGCATGAAATGTAAATGAGGATGTTGGATCTAAATGGCTATAAACTGTAAGATAGGCAAATCAAGATTTGGGCCTAGAATATAAGTCCATTAGTGGGCATGGCAAATGTATATGGTATAGGCCAAATTTATTATAAAGGGAAAATGGACTTTGAGGATAAATGGTTAAACTTTGAGGATAAATTGTTAACAATTTATATATATACAAAAGAAAGGTTTATTAATGACATCTCTTTTAATAATACATACACCAGAAAGTTCTAGGGTGACAGAGAGGATAGCGTCTAGGCTTGGGTTTGGAAAATACAAGTTTCTTGCTCTCCCTGGCTATCCCTAACTGATCCGACGGACGGGATGGTTACTTTCAAAACCTGATTTGAAAATTAATCAAAACCCTTTGAATTTAGAAAACACGAATAGGCCTAACCGGAGGTTAGACTGAGTTGCGATGTAAACCTGCCCGGAACCAATCGGCACATCCAGTAATTGCAACAATATCTGTCCAATGTGAGTGGTCGCGGCTTTAATTTATTTAGTTAAAGAT
Organism: Allium sativum; assembly: GCA_030737875.1. NCBI lineage: Eukaryota > Viridiplantae > Streptophyta > Magnoliopsida > Asparagales > Amaryllidaceae > Allium > Allium sativum. The sequence continues at coordinate 452,334,396 of CM060924.1, forward strand.
AGAACAAGAATGGTAGGGTTAAGTTAACTAAGACACTTAACCAATTCAACATGATAACCAAACCAATGGGTGGGGTTAGGTTCATACAGACACTTAACATAGTTAAGCTAGAATGGGAGGGTTAAGTCCATAGGAACACTTAACCAACTTAACACAGTTAAGCTAGAATGGGAGGGTTAAGTCCATAGGGACACTTAACCAAACCTAACATCGTAACAAGACAAGATTTGTAGGGGTTAAGTAACTAAGAAAACACTTAGTCAAATTAACATGTTAATTAGACTAGAGGTTGGGGTTAAGTAAAATTTAATACACTTTGCCAATTTGTTATGTTAGCTGGACTAGACCATAGGGTTAAGTAAACTTGAACACTTAACCATCAGATTGTGATAAATGAATAGGTTTAAGTCTAAAACATGAAGGGATAATACTTAACCATTAATAAAATGTTAGTTAAAAACAATGGGCAAGGTTAAATTGAAAAGGAACACTTAACCGATATAGGATGAATGGGTAGGGTTAAGTAATAAGAAATACTTAACCAATATAACTTGGTTTGTGGTAAGGGTTAAGTCAACATGAGTTACTGATAACATTTAACCAGTTTAACAGGATAAATGAAGAGGGTTAAGTTAACTTGAATTGACTAATGACGCTTAACCAATCCAAATTGACGAGAAAGAGAACTAAGTAGTAAACCTTAGTTAAAAGGAGCTAAGTAGTAAACCTTAGTTAATAAAACAACGATTCCGGAAACTAAGTGGTAAACCTTAGTTAGCAAAACTAAGTAGTAATTCTTAGTATAACACGGGAAGGAGCGAACGTCCGTCTGATTAAAACGAAGGCTCCAACGAATTGGGTTACGAAGCCCGAGGCTTCGAGGGGACGTGAGGGTACTCTTGGTATCCCTCTGTAAGGCTGCAGACGATCCTCCTGGGCTCACAGAGGTTAAGGTCTGCGGTAGAAGAACCAAGGGTATGCCTTGGTTGCAAAATATGGCAACCTAAAGACTAGGATGGAGCAGCGTGATTCGGCGAAAAACCGGTAGCCCTGTGATAGCAACTCGTCGTCTACCATCCTTCTTGAGTCAATCGAGATACGTGAAGCGGAAAGGCGGAGAACTCCAAAAGACCATATACTTGCTATCTAGTTATGGGTGAGGATGGCCATAGGTTAGTAGGGGCATAGGGGGCCTGCGTATAGTTCTCATTTTTCAAGGTGTGCCTTTCATTAGTTAAGGGAGGGGTCAAGTGGGACCATAGCCACTGGAATAAAAACAGACCTTAGCATCTGCATCGGCAGATATCTGAAAGCTCCCAACCAAGTTCGGTGTTTCTTGATTTGCCCTGCCACAGGACTCGGGCAGCACATTACAGGACGTGTGCATCTAGACAAGCGATAACGGTTCGCGATACATGCGTGGGGAAGTCTAGGAACATATACCACTCTAGGTAGTATGTCCTAGACTTGGGGGCATCGTTCGACAGGTAGCATAATCCCTAGTGGACCTAGGTGGCATAAACCCTGAATCTGTAAAGCATTAGGCAAGTCGCGTAAACCCTAGATGGATCTAGAAAGCACTTGATAGAAAACCCTAGATTAGATCTAGGTAATAAATAATAAATGTATGCCTGAAGGCAATGGAAACTATAGGGATTGGGATCACGTTATCGTTACTAGTTGGGACACTAGTTAGGTGGTGCAGAGATATAGAAACCACTATATCAAGGAAATAGCGAAGCGGCGAAAGTATTAGAGCATATCTAGTTTACCTTATCTTAGCATATCTTGTGTTAATCTTGTCTAATCTTGCTGACCCTATCATCATGGTGTTATCTTGTATTCAGTTAATTCATGTCGTTTTGTTTTTCCATGTTTACATGCTAGAAGTAACTGAACTTACTCAGGCTTTATGTCTGACTCTGTTTTTCTTTCATCTTCTTTTCTTCCATCCTCCCCCCCCCCCAGGTAGTGAAGGAGGGAATAGTATAGCTCAGGTTAAGTTGGACTGTCACCCTTTCTCAGCTCGAAGATTTGTAGAAGTTTTGCTTGGATTTTCTTTTTAGATGTTATGGCTGGCTCTTGCTAAAATTAGGGAATATAAATGTTGTTATATGCTTCTTTATTTTGTAAGACAGATGATACTCTGATGTTGTAAAGAAATCGTTGTACAAACTATTTTATCAATAAAGCAAAGTTTTATTTTCTGCTGTTTTAATTTTTGTCTGTCTTGTAATTCATCTGCATCTTTTACCTTAAAATGCCCCATAGAACTTAGTGCATTCCCTTTGTGAGTGACACTAACGGATGTGGGGTGTTACATATATTAATTCCAAAAATTATGAAAATTGGAATCTAACAATAATTTGACATTTCGGATCCAACCTAAGTGGTTTCGTCGAAAAAGGAGGTCATTCGCAAAATGGCTATTTATTAGATATGTATATATTCCATGGAGACTATTCTGAATATTTAACTGGCCATAACTTTTGATTCCCGTTACAAAATTTCAATTTTTCAAATTCGTTGGAAAGATATTATTAAGCAGATTTAAATATTTTTGGTTTTACTAAAATCCAATTTATTTTGAATCATGTACATTTAGTTAAAGTTCAAATTAAAAATTTTGAACTACCACGCTATTTCAAACTCCTTTGATAATTAAAATAAATATATTCGTTCAAAATTAAATTTAAATAAATTTTTAGTTGTTATTATTTAAAATTAATTATTTTAAATATCCAAAATTCATTAAAATTTCAAAAATAAATTTTTTAAATTAGTTCCAAAATTCCGGGTTGTTACATGTAACCTAGTGTATGGCTCCTTGACGGTTTGTATTGTTTCATTATTGTACCAAGTTCATTGTAAATATATGGAGAAAGACTTGCAGATTTGGATATAGTTTTTTTATGATTCCATGCCGTAATATATTTAATTTATTAAGTGCATGTCTACGGCCCTATTCTATTTTATGAGAACTGCATATATTTTTTATAATATTAAATTACTATAATTTCATTGTTTTGTCTGTTCGTTAATTTGTTAATTTATTTTGATAATTATAGAACATGTATACTAATATGTGAATTTTTTTAGTTAAGCATCTACAATTTTTTTGTGTAGTTCGCAAAATGTCAAACATTGCTAAGCTTGAATTTAAGGCATTGGATATTTCTGGAGACAATTATTTGTCATGGATACTGGATGCCGAGATCCACTTGAAATCTCAATGCTTAGAGGATGCCATTAAAGATGGTAATAATATGTCCCAGAAGGACAAAACAAAGGGTCTAATATTTTTAAGACGCCACATCCAAGATGATCTAAAATCAGAATATTTAACTGAAAAAGATCCTCTTCACTTATGGAACTCCCTGGAAGAGCGTTATGACCACCAGAAGACGGTTATACTTCTAAACACAAGGCAAGAGTGGTTGAACCTGAGGTTTTAAGACTTTAAAACCGTAAGGGAATATAATTCTGCTATGTCTAGAGTTATTTCTAAATGAAAGCTATGTGGAGAAAAGGTAGATGATGCGCAAATGTTGGAAAAGACCTTCTCAACATTTCATACCTCAAACGTGCTCCTGCAACAGCAATATCGAGAGCGTCATTTTACAAAATATTCTGAACTCATTGAATGTTCATTGATTGCTAACAAAACAATGAAGTGCTTCTTAAAAATTTCTCCTCAAGACCAACTGGTTCAGCCGCATTACCAGAAGTTAATGCTAATTTTGCCCACTCTAGAAGAGGTCATGGCAGAGGTAGAAGTAGAGGACATGGTCGTGGACGAGGACGTAGATGTGGATACAATCCCAACAGAGGTGGTTAAAGTGGTTTTAGGGGCAACAAAACTATTGATTTCAAAAAGCAGCAAAAGAAAAATGAGCCTAAAAACAGTAATAATTCAGCTATAGAAAATAAAAAGCATTATGAGGAAATTTGCTATAGATGTGGGCGCACTGGTCATTGGTTACGTACTTGCAGATCATCAAAGAAAATAGCAGAAGAATATCATAAATCAAAAAATATCAAGAAAAACAATACCGAGGGATTGTCCGATAATGTTAACCTGAAGTCAGATGATTTCTTTGAAGATTATGATGGAAATTTATTCAGCAATGAAAATTTGAATGCAATATTCGAAGATATGACTGAACCAACCAATAAGTATCCTGAAGCTCACTGTGTGATTTTTATTTCCTTTCACTTCCTTTCAACATGTATTAGTCTAAAACTTTTTTCATTTACCTTTCTTTTTAGTTTGTTCTTATGGAATTGCAGAAATAATATGTAACGTTAGACATGATAAGTAGTTTATTCTCATGGACATTAATCTATATTTATAAGGTATGTCAGTTATTAACTAGCTGTATTGTATTTAATTCTTAAGGTATGGATCGACAATGTTCAAATAGTGATATATGTCTGGTTGATAGTGGAACTACTCATATAATATTGAAAAACCCAAAGTTTTTCTCTGAATTATCTGAAAATGTTTCATATAAAGTTTCAACTATAGTTGGTTCAGCCAATATAATGGAAGGGTTAGTGTAACAACCTGGAAAATCAAAATCAATATAAAATTTTTATTTTGGCTATTTCAATGAATTTTGGATAGTTAAAATGGATTATTTTAAATAATAACGATTTAAATTTATTTAAATCAAAGTTAGAATGAATATATTTATTTTAATTTTAAAAGGAATTATAAATAGCACGGCAGTTTGAAATTTTGAATCTGAATTTTTACTGAATGTACAGGATTCAAAATAAATCGGATTTTAGTAAAACCAAAAATATTTAAATCTATTTAAAAATATCTTTCCAACAAATTCGAAAAATTGAAATTTCATAGCGGGAATAAGTTATGGCTAGTTAAATATTCAGAATAGTCGCTATGGAATATAGTATAATTTACAGCCCGCATAAATGGCTATTATACAAATGACCTCCATTTTCGACGAAAAGTTTTCAACGAAACCATTTTTGTCGAATCCGGAATGTCAAATTGTTGCTAAGTTTAATTTTCCATGTTTTTTGGAATTAATTTGTGAGCGTGGTAAATTAAACTGCGTTCGATAATTTCTGTTGAATTTAATCGACCGTTAAAAGGGTCATTTTTCAAACAGTCTCTAAATTCGACGAAATTAATTTTGTTAGGACCGTATCGTCAAAAAATTGCTAATTTGTTTTTCGGGAATTTTCGGAGTCCGTATGTGGCCCCGGTAAATTTAAATGTACGATCAAATTAATTAAATAAATGATTTAAATTTTAAATTAAAGAAAACAGGTTAAAAATGATTGTTTGGACTGAGGGGACCTAGCCCATTGTGTTCAGAACCGGCAATTGGGTAGGAACAACTTTTGCTAGGCTAAAATTGGAGCTGTTGAGGATTAGTAGGATAAACTAGTAATTAGAACATTATATATTATTATATTATAAATAATAGAAAATCCAAAACCTTAATCACACTACACAGCCACCACTCCATTTCCATGGCCTGAAATGCTCAGAACTTCCTCTCCCAATATCTCTCCATCCTGTCAATAGAATCCCTCCATTCTTCAGACAATATTGTATAGCTTCCTCCCACCTCCACATCCGTATGATTTTCCCTACTTGAAACCGCATATTGTGATCGAACCAAGCCCCCGAAGTCCCATCGTTTCGCACACCGCCGCTCCGCCTAAGTCTGATTGCACCTAACGGCGCGGGTCCCCCTGGGAGCGCACCACCTCCCTCTTCGACGCAGTGGTCTCTGATCGTCCTGAACCTTGGTGATTTGAACGCAAATAGGAACCCTAGGATCGAACGATTTGGGTTAAGGCACGGCTTGAGTTCTAAGGCAGAAGAAGATAGAGTAAATCCTTATTTTATTACTGAATTTATTAATTTAAAATATTATTTTCACAAATAAATTCATATCTCGCTCATACTGAATCAGAATTGAAAATTTTCAGATCTGTTACGATCGTGAGTCTGAGATCTATACTTCTGGACTGATTAGACCTCATTCGAAGCAGATCAAATTTTGGACAGAATTCGATTCTGAATTATTCAAAATTAAAACACGACTGTGAGATTTCTATTTTTATAATTAAAAAATTAATTATTCCTCGCTATTCAGAATCCATGTAGTTGTGTTAAATAAAATCAGATTTGTGATGCTTGGAATTTGAATTTGTTGATTGTGATGCTCATGTTTGTTAGATCTTGTTCTATAATAGAATTTCTTTCTTTTATTTTTAATCTATAGTTTATTGTTACATCTCGATTTGAAATAAAAAAATTATTTTTATTTCAAATCTTTGTATATTGATTTGATGTTATAATATAAGTTTCATCTTTTATTTTAATATGAAAACATTGTTTTGTCAAATTTTGATTAACAATAAAAATTTCATTTTTATTGTTGACATGAAACATCAAAGTAAATTTTTAGCCAAACGGAATCGAGAAGTCTTTGGAAACATTAGAGTTAAGAAGCAGAGACTTGAATCTGAGATTATGGAGCTTAATGTGCTTGAGGAAGGGCGTAATCTAAGTGAGGCTGAGCGTGCCTTGTTAAAAACTAAAGAAAAGGAGCTTCTAACGGTGATTGACCAAGAAGAGATTTTTTGGAAACAGAGGTCGAGAACTCAGTGGCTTAAGCTTGGTGATAGTAACACAAGTTACTTCCACAAAGTTGCAAACGGTAGACGGCGTACTAGCACAATATGTAGCATTTGGAAAGACGGAGCTGAAATTTGTGATCATCAAAGGATAGAAGAGGTTTTTACTGAATTTTATAAGGGAATCTTTGGTGAACGCATTGAGAATCGTGTGAATGTTGATTGGAAGATGCTGTATCCTTCATCTGTTGATCTTAGTGGCATTGATACTGAGTTCTCGGAAGGGGAAATCATCGCGGCTTTAAACGAAATGCCTGGTGATAAAGCCCCTGGCCCTGATGGTTTTCCAAGTTTTTTCTATAAGAAATATTGGGATGTAATTAAACATGATGTTATTAACATATTCAAAGAATTTCATTCTGGTTCCTTGAGATTGGACATGTTGGGGTACGCTAATGTAGTCTTGATCCCTAAGAAAGGAGGAAATGTCTCGGCTACGGATTTTCGACCTATTAGTCTTTTGAATAGTAGCTTCAAATTGATCACTAAGGTTCTCGGAAACAGACTGAAAGCGAAGATGGATAACCTGATTGATGTTTCACAGACAACATTTATTAGGGGAAGATTCATTCTTGATGGAGCGGTACTTGTCCAGGAAGTTATCTCCCATATTGATAGACATAATGTGCCTTGCGCAATCCTGAAGCTGGACTTCGCTAAGGCCTTTGACACAGTTGACTGGAGGTTTATCATGGATCTTCTTAGCGCGAGAGGCTTTCCGTGTAAATGGCTAAACTGGATTCATTACATTTTAACATCAAGCAGATCCAATATTTGTGTGAATGGAGTGGCTGGCAAAACTATTGTATCCAAGCGAGGGCTGCGCCAGGGTGACCCACTTTCCCCACTCCTCTTTGACTTGGCTGCCGATGTCTTTTGTCGGATCCTTCAGGTGGCAAGTACTAATGAGATTATTCAAAGCTTTGGGCGTGATCACATCATTGGGGGTATTAATTCACTACAATATGCTGATGACACTATTATTTTTTGCAACCCTGATTGCAAGAATATTGCCTCTTTAAAATTTTTTCTTTATGCTTTTGAAAGTTTATCTAGCTTAAAGATTAATTTTCATAAGAGCAGTGTTTACACTTTGGGCTGTAGCGTTGATGTGAACAGGAAATGTGCTGAAATGCTCAACTGCATGGCGGATTCTTCCCCCCTCAAATACCTTGGAGCTTACATCCGTCCAAAGAGATTGATGAAGAGTGATTGGCAATATGTGATTGATAAAGTTGACAAGCGATTAGCGAGGTGGAAAGGAAATTGTCTATCAAGGGCTGGACGTCTGGTGCTGGTGAATTCTGTTCTGGCGGCTATCCCTTTGTACTGGCTCTCTTTTTATTCATGTCCGGGTTGGGTTGTTCAGAAGATTGATGCTGTTCATCGAAATTTTTTCTGGACCGGTACGAAGGACACGCGTAAAGCCTGCTGTCTAGTGTCGTGGGACCAGGTGTGCAAGTCCAAAGATCAAGGAGGTTTGGGAGTCATTAACTTGAAAAACATGAACTCTGCATTACTTTGTAAATGGTTGTGGATTATGCTTAGCGAAAATAAAGTTCTCTGGAAGGAGTGGATCTTAAACACTTGCTATGGTGGTAGATTCGACTGGAATGCGGACGTTTCTCATTGCTCAATATTCTGGCGTGGTGTTATGGCAAATGTTCACTGGATGAAGATTGGGACTGAGATTGTAGTTAAAAACGGCCGCAGCGTCTCTTTCTGGTATGACTGTTGGTTGCTCCCTATCCTTTTGCGTGATGAATTTGCCGATCTGTTTGCTATTGCATGCAACAAAAGTGCTTCAGTCTGTGCAATGTTTAATGCGAATTCTACCAATTTTAAATGGAACATGTCCTTCTGTCGCATTGCGGCTGGTAACGCTCTGCTTCAGCTATGTGGCCTGATTCGTTTGTTAGAAGATGTACATCTTCATAGCAATGAGGAGGATGAATTTATGTGGAAGATTGGTGGTAACTTTTGCGTGAGCGCACTTTATAAGTTGATGAACTTCGCAGGAAGAAAGTATGATGGATTCATGAGAATGTGGAGTTTTAAGGCTGTACCTGCTAAGGTCAAGATACATATATGGATGATCATGCACAACAAGCTCAATACAGTGAAAAGATTACGACAAAAAGGTGTTCATGTTAATGGGGGATGTGTTTTTTGCACTGACGACGACGAGGATTATCATTATCTTTTTGTTGATTGCGATTTCGTCTTTTACGTGTGGACGAAGTGTTTAGTTAGTCTTAATATCTGCTTAGACTGGTCTCACTTCATCACTGATCAATTTCTTTTCTGGAATAGCACTATTATTACATTACCTGACACTAACATGCGCCATATGTTTACTCTTTTGAACTTTGCTTATGTTTGGATCCTCTGGCATGAACGCAACTCACGAAAGTTTAAATGCAAAATGAAACGGCCCAACTCAGTTATTTTTCGCATCCTTAATTTTGTTTCTCTTTGGTCAGGCAAGGAAGAAATGAAGTTTGTTGACACAATCGGAGCTCGAGTGATGGACAGGGCTCGTGGTAGCAGAGCTTGATGATGCCATGCTTCATCTTACTAGGTTTGCATGCTGTTTTTTGTAGTCGTTTCATATAATTTTTGGGCTCTATGTAAACATGCCTGCGTGCATGTATTTTGGTTGTACATATTTATGTAAATATTTGTAACTAGTAGCTAGCCCTATGCATGCTGATCACGTTGTACTTGTTTTATGTTTAATGAATGAATGAAGGCGTGAATCTAGCGATTCACTACCTTTTTGCATCAAAATTGTTGACATGAAACATGGTTTGTTTAGATTTTGATTAACAATAAAAATCTCACTTTTATTTTTAATATGAAACATGGTTTTATCGAATTTATATTACAATAAAATATTCATTTTTATTGTTAACATGAAACATTGTTTTTATCAAATTTAGTTTTACAATAAAATATTTATTTTTATTGTTAACATGAAACATGATTTTATCAAAATAGATTTACAATAAAATATTTATTTTATCGTTAGCATGAAACATGATTTTGTCAAATTTAGATTTATAGTAAAATATTCATTTTTATTGTTAACATGATTTTTGTCAAAAATTTGTTTTCATTATAATAATAAGTTTATAATAAAAAGATTAGGATAAAAAGATTAAAATAAAAAGATAAAAACTTATCACTTTTGCTTCATAGTTTAGTTCACTTTTGTTTCATAGTTTAGTTGAAAACAAAAATTATCACTTTTGTTTAATTGTTTAGTTGAAACCAAAATGGTCATTATTGTTGAATTGTTTAGTTGGAACCAAAATGGCGTTATTGTCGAATTGTTTAGTTGAAACCAAAATGGTCATTATTGTCGAATTGTTTAGTTGAAACTAAAATGTGCATTTTTGTCAAATTAGAATTATCGAACAAAAATGTTCATTTTTGTTGAATTAGAATTTTTAACAAAAATGAAAAGAACATTTTTATCAATTTGTTGAATTAGAATTTTCAACAAAAATGAAAAGAACATTTTTATCAATTTGTTGAATTAGAATTTTCAACAGAAATGAAAAGAATTTTTTTTATCATTTTGTTGAATTAGAATTTTCAACAAAAATGAAAAGAACCATTTTTATCATTTTGTTGAATTAGAATTATCAATAAAAATGAAAAGAAACATTTTTAATCATTTTTTTGAATTGAAATAGGAAACTAAAAAAATGTTCATGTTTTAAAATAAAAACATATCTACATTAAAAATTCACATTTTTAATGTAATATGAGAAAATAGAAAAATGTTCATGTTTAAAATAAAAACATTTATACATTAAAAATTAACCTTTTTAATGTAATGAAAGGAAGTAGAAAAATGTTCATGTTTTAAAATAAAAACATGTCTACATTAAAAATTCACATTTCTAATGTAATGTAAGGAAATAGAAAATGTTCCTGTTTTAAAATAAATACATGTCAACATTAAAAATTCACATTTTTGATGTAATGCAAGGAAATAGAAAAATGTTCATGTTTTAAAATAAAAACATGTCTACATAAAAAAATTCACATTTTTAATGTAATGTAGGAAACTAGGAAAAAGGGGATTTTCAACAAAAATGTAAATTAACATTTTATTGACGATGCTATTAGAATTAATGTCAAAGTTAAATTAACATTTTATTGACGATAAATATGTTAGAATTTATATGCAAAGTTAAATTAACATTTTATTAACTGCATATATTAGAATTTATACGCAAAGTTAAATTAACATTTTATTGACAATGCATATATTAGAATTTATATGCCAAGTTAAATTAACATTTTATTGACAATGCACATATTAGAATTTATATGCAAAGTCAAATTAACATTTTATTGACGATGCATATATTAGAATTTATATGCAAGGCTAAAACAACATTTTTATTGACAATGCATATATTAGAATTTATATGCAAAGTTAAATTAACATTTTATTGACGTTGCATATATTAGAATTTTTATGCAAAGTTAAATTAATATTTTATTGACGATGCATATATTAGAATTTATATGTAAGGTTAAAACTACATTTTTATTGACAATGCATATATTAGAGTTTATATGCAAAGTCAAAGAATCACTTTTATTGGCAATGCATATATTAGAATTTATATGCAAAGTCAAATAATCATTTGTATTGACAACACATACATTAGAATTTGTATGAATTATTCTTATTGTCAAAACATAAACTGAAAACTTTATACAAATAAAATATTCCATTTTATTGGTTAAAGATAAAAATAGAAATACAAACAAAAATTAGTTTTTTATTTGTCATTGGCTCAACTGTCATGTAAATAAAATATATTTTATTTGACATTATGAATTTGTAGATATGATATGTCAATAAAAACATTCTTTTATTTGGCGTAATAATGTAACAACCTAGAAAATACGAGCCAATTAATAAATTTTAAATTGGTTATTTTAAAGAAATTTGAGCAATTGAAATAGAATATTTCAATAAAATAAAGATTAGAAATGGTACGGTAGTTTGAAAATTTGAATTCAAACTTTGACTGACTGTACCGGGTGCAAAATAAAAAGGATTTTGGTGAAGCCAAAAATATTTAAATCTGTTTAGGAATATCTTTCTAACGAATCTGAAAAATCAAAGTTTCATAGCGGGATTCAAAAGTTATGGCCAAATGAATTTTCAAAAAGGTCGCTATAGAGAATATATAGCCCTTGAAAATAGACATTTTGCAAACGACCTCGGAATTCGACGAAACCACTTTTGTTGGATCCAGGATATTAAATTATTGCTAGGTTTCAAATTTCATAATTTTTGAAGCTAATATGTGGGCATGGCGAAAGAAAACATGTTTGGTTGATTTCTGTTAAATTGGATAGACCGGAAAATGGCCATTTTTCAAACGGTCTCAGAATTCGACGAAACTAGTTTTGTTAAGACTGTAGGGTCAAAACATAGCTAGATTTATTTTTCTGGAATTTTTCGAATCAGTTTATGGCACTGACAAATTGAAATGTACATTCAAATCGAACATTGAATGTTTTACATTTTAATTTGACAAATAACTGTCTGTAACAGTCGAATTGGCCTACAAAACATATCCCATTGTGTTCGGGTTGGGGGTATTTAGCCAAGGACGACAGTCGTTGGGTTTGGATTGTAGTTCTTATGGAGAAACACTATTTTAAAAATTAAATAAAGCACGGGCAAATAGGATTTTTCCATCATAAATTAAAAATATTAAAAAAACCAAAAAAATCCCTTTTTCTCTCTCGACTTCGACGGAAACACCCTTCCCTCGTTCCTGGCCATTTTCTGATCAAACCACGGCGAATTACCCCATGCCCCAGTTCAACTTTTTGTAGCTCTCCTCTTCAAATCAACACCTGTTAGGCCCCCTATAGCTGCGCCATCGAGGAGAACGAGCTCCCTAAAGTTTCGATCTTCAAGCCGTCGCCGCCCTCTACTCAGACAACCGAGCTGCGTCGAACTCCAGGCGCAGGCGCGCCATTCCTTCCTCTTCGACGTGGTATAAGCCGATCCACCTATCGTGATAGATTTCGTGAAAATTCAAAACCTCGTTTTGAACGTTCAACTAAAGGTAATAGCTTTGTTTCTCTGAATTGAAAATAACACTTTTAAGTGTTACAAACTTTGAAAAATCGTATCTTAATCGTGTGTTAATGAAATTTGATGAAATAGGAAACATCGAGATCGTGTCGACGCTCTCTACATTCCAGAAGTGTCCGTGGATTTTTCTGAGCAAGCTACGATTTCTAGCAAAGCAATAAACTAATGTGAGATTTCTAAACTGAAATGTGAATGGACATGTGTTGTATAAGACATATAAGCGAAATATAAATTATATACGTGTTGTATACCTCATGTACATGCGTTGTATTAGTTATACGAGCGAAGTATGAATTTTACATGCATTGTACAAATGATATGTGTGTTGGAATTGAAATAAAATATATTTATATATGAATATATATATATATATATATACACACACACTCCCCTCGTCCACAAACCATGGACGATATTGATTGATTGTGAATTGGTGTGAAATATTTGGTGAATAATATGAATGGTTGATAAAATTGTTTGTGGTTGATATTGTTTGGATTGTGGTTGAAAAATACCACTGTGGTTGGAAAATACCCATTCGTGATAAAAACAAAACTAGAATAAATTGTGGAAAAGAAAATCATACTTGCCTGCGTACGAATTAGATGTATGGAATCCCCATTATCAAAAATCACAAGGTTTTAAGGTAGAAGGAGGAGTCGTACTCGGGACGGTGCCGGTTTTAAATACCCTGTCGTTATGCTGCCGAAATTTTCAATAATATTCATATGTTAGAATTATTTTCATGTGTTGAAAATATATTCATGTGTTGAAAACTATATTCATGTGTTGAAACCATATTCATGTGTTGAATAGATATTCATGTGTTGAATAGAAATTCATGTGATGAATAAAATTCTTTGGAAAATAAAAATAACATTTTATCACATATATAAACTATATAAACTATTTGTGTTTTAAATAAATTGTTTCAATATTAAAAATCACATTTTTATTATATATACAAACTATAGAAGATATTCATGTGTTGAATAAAGGAGTAGAATAATAAAAATCATATTTTTATCATATGTGAGAAGTGGAAAATATTCATGTGTTGAATATATAGATTGAACAATAAAATCTACATTTTTATTGTGAATATGAAGTGCTAAAAATGTTCATATGTTGAATAAATATTTTTAATGATAAAAATATCATTTTTATCATGCAAACGACTCGCTAAAAATATACAAGTGTTGAAAAAAATATTTGTTTGCTATGAATATTATTTTTAACATGTAGGCGAACAAAATAAAATAGTCATATGTTGAGATATATTTTTGTTCGCTAAAAATATCATTTTTATGCGAAACGTGAAGTGTTAAAAATAACCAGTTGTTCAAATAAATATGTGTGGGATGAAAATATTAGTTTTAACATGTGTAGGAAGTGTTAAAAATAACCATATGTGGAAATAAACCTTTGTTCGCTAGAAATATTATTTTTAGCTTAGTTTTGCACATATATACATGCATTGAACAAGAAAGTGGATTAGCCGTCGAGTGAAGAATTTATTTGCGTGCCTGACAAATAGGTAAACCTTAATGAGTTGGATGCGCAATTTTATTATTATATCAACTCCTGTGAATGCCATTGAATGCGGAGTGCTGGTTGTTCTGTGTGTAATAATAAACGTCGCCATAGGATAGTAACAATTAATTTTGAACTACACTACAAGGCATACTTTTTGACGATAGGCATACTTCATCATATACCACATAAGCATTTGGAGCTTGCGTGACGAGGTCGAAGATTTACCATACGAGCGAGTGGCTTGTATGGCGATGATTATATATTTCAGGTTGAACTGATGACTGATCTGGACTATATAAATTGTAACGGTAAATCGCAAGATTAATAAATACCCCATACGGGTCTGGAGATGACAATAAACATGTCTCTCTGGTCATTAAGGCACAAAAACCATTTATAGGGCGACGAGAAATTATTCTTTGGAGTTATGATCTATACACACTCCCCTGTGGACAACGGAATATATCACTATAAATATGTGCATGCTTATTAGGATTTAATGGGTACCTAATACGGCCCAATAAATTTCCAATTCCCTTCCCGTACAAAGGAGGTTATGGCGAAATTTTTCGAAATTTAAAGGTGTTAGTGAAATATTTGAAGTGAAAACGATATTGAAATCATCGAATTAATTAAATATATATATATATATATACATATAAATTAAATAAAACAAATCGAGCCCCTGCATTTCGCGTTTCGAAATCATAACTTCAAACGATTATACCGAAAGATCCGACCATCGGATTTTCACGAAACTGGAACCGTTGGGTTCGCTTTGGGAATATCTTCCCAATGATATAAACTTTGTTGAAATCCAATGGTTAGATTTTCAGATATGTGTAAAACAAATTTAGGGGAAAACAGCGCCAGTGCCTCTGCATGACCTGAAATGTCGTTTAATTAAATATGGCCGTTTTTACATAAATAAAAATGGCGATATATCGTTATAAAATATTATAGACGATATAGAATGGAAATAAACTGATTCTGCTTGGTTTGCTTGATATTTGGTGGTTGAATGTGTTTGACATGAAAATTGTACTAAAGAACTGAAATGTGAATGTCGAATGACTTAACCATGTGAAGAATTGATTTGAAAATCTAAATATACATGGATTATTTGAAAAGGCCGAGTTAATTCTCATTTCAAATAATCGATGGTTTGAAGTCGAAGAGTTGAAGATGGTTTAAGACCGACGATCTTCACATTGGATGGATGGGCGCTACTGATGCTCATGATTAGAGTAGCTATCTTGAAGGACCTGAAGTGGTAGCCGTCCGGACATATTGTTGATTGTATGGATATGCGATGAATATGGTGCCTCCGGCTTCGTTCAAACCCAAAACGAACTTATAAATAGACTGTGTGTCTGACATTGGATTTTGTTTTGTGCTGATTGATCTCTATTAAATATATACCTGTTTGGCGGCAAAGAATTTATTCTCTTGCTTAACGCCCTTCTCTGAAACGTACGAGCTCAGAGGTTATATATCGATAGAAATCATTCGCATGGAGTGAATTCCCTGTGTGGCACGCCTAAGTGGCAGATGATCAAGGCTTCTGTTGAAAAGCAAAATCTTGTGGTTGATGATCAAAGCATGGCCTATGTAGCATAGCTTTGTGTATAGCGTTGATTCACGAGCCTCACACCTCAGTATGAGTCGAAAACGGGATAGGGACTACAGGTAGAACACGACGTTTCCTTCCAGCTATGGGTGATGTCAGTGACCTACCAGCCCTGACGTTTATATATTATTTTACTTGTGTGGTGTTGGAATGGGAGGCGCCTCGGTTATAGGTCTGTAAGGACCGGGAAACGTGTGTTCAGGAATTGCCAATCATCAAAAGCAAGAGAGGACCGACCCTGAAGATCCAAGGATCGATGTGTGTGGTCCTAAGACATTTTCTAGAGTGTCTCGAACGGAGAGGAGCTTGCCCCTTGCCTCGACTCATGATGGAATCCAAATTTAAATACGAAATTGCGGATTTGATTGTATTACTAGTAAGGCGACATGATATATGGTACCCATGCCGTCTATGATTGATATTTATGATTGAAATTGTTTTTGAAACATATATGCACTAGTAATAATATCAGACACTTTTGTTTTATGCATATCAAGTATTTCTTGGCCATTATAAGGTAAAACTCTATCCTACGGCTTGCGTTGCATTGTGTGATGGCACCTGAGTCTTATAATGGCTTCATTTTTATAAAAAGCATTGCGATGATTTAATAATTTACTTTATTTCATGCACTAGCAATCATTGGAGTAAACCCGTTCCGCGAAAGTGGCGTGGTCCTTTGATTTACCTTATTATTGTTGTTTAATTAGCTAAGTAGATTTCTCATACCAGTCCCATGACTGACTCGTAGGTTTCACCTTGCAAACTCGGGTGCCCTTATTTTCACATGGGCAGCCTAGTATTAGGTAGCTGGGGTATTTTGGCTCTCCACTGCCGTAGGAGTGCATCTTTTGGCTCATGGCGAGGCTTGACTTCACAGTGTTGACTATTGATTTTCCGCCATTATTATCTTTGTATTTGGTTCCTCCTCTGGCGATGTAGACTGATATTCCTTTTATGAACTCTCTATGTATATGTACCGCTTATGGCGATGTAGACTGATCATTTACTTTTATGCACTAAGTTGTATCCTGCACTGTGCTCTCTGATGTTGTGATATGTATGATTCCGCTGTCATATTGTGTAAATTATTCTATTTCCTACTTTTGTTATTATCTGTGCTCTGCTAATGATGATTAATGTATTATATTCCAATGATTATCCTTAACACCGTCGCACGGGGTTTTGGGATCGTCACAGGTGGTATCAGAGCTTTGTTTAACCTCAGTTCTAGAATTTAACACATTAAACACCTCATGGGAATAGAATCGGTAGTGCTCTATGATGAGCAGCTCATTAGAGATAGGACTAGTGATGTCCTAGAATGAGCTAAGCAGAATAGCAAAAATAACAAGATCAGTCCATCGTTGTCTTTCCTTAAGTTCTTCTGTTGTACCATACAATAAAATTATCGTTTCGGAGGGCTGACTCTTTTCTTGCTTATACAGAACTTGATACATGGCTACCAGAGCTGCAGCAGCTAGAGAAGGTCGTGGAGGCCAAGGAGGCCGAGGCAGAGGACGAGGAGATGTTCCCGCTACAGAAGGACCATTAATACAACCACTAGCTGCTCAGCCATTCTATCTAGATCGAGTGGCCAAAAGATATAAGAATCTAGGAGGCAAAACCTTCTCGGGAACAGGCACAGTGATTGAGGCCTTAGCATGGTTGAAGACGTGTGAAAAGATCTTGGAAGGCCTGAGGCTCGGAGATCAGGACAAAGCATTTATGGGTGCTTGACTTTTGCAGGATGAAGAAGAATTATGGTGGGAAGCCAACACCGCTGAGAACCGAAATGCAAGGAGAACATGGGATGAGTTCAAGGAGAAGTTCATCCTAGAACAAGCAATTGAGCGCATGCATGATGAATTTGCAAACCTCCAACAAGGAGACATCTCTGTGTAAGACTACCTCAATAAGTTTACACAGTTATCTCGCTATGCCCTAGAGCTTATCACGACTGTCAAGTCCAAGAATAAAAGGTTCATTCACGGGCTAAAGCTTAAGTACCAAGATAGGGCCATGAGCCACATCAAACGAGCATTTTCAGACTTAGTGGAAATGGCCTGTAATTATGAGGATTTGGACCAAAGGAACCTTGATCTGGACCGCGCCAAGAGTCAAGCGGGGAATAAATGCAAGCCCTCTACGAACCAGGCTGAGTCAAGCAATGCGGTATCAACAAACCTGCAAACTAGCAAGCCGCCAAAGAGAAGCTGCTTTAATTGTGGAAAGATGGGGCACTACTCTAATGTGTGCGCAACTCCAAAACGACAGAGGATCAACTCACAAGGCTCAAGCCATAACTCCCAGAATTCTCGTTCATGCTTCAACTGCCCCAGAACTGGACATCTCGTCAAAGATTGTCCATTTCTTAAGAAGGCAGAAGTTGCTCATGTGTACGACGGGGCGAACCCGCCGGCTGCTTCTGATGGAGTAGGTAAATCCGATGTTTTGGGAGGTACCCTTACAATTAAAAATATTCCTGTTTCTGTATTATTTGACATAGGTGCATCACGTAGTTTTATTGCAAGTAACACGGTTCACAAATTAAAGTTAAAGATAAGAGTCCTTAAAGAACCGATTAGAGTTCATAATTCGATAGGAGGATCTCTTGCTCTTAGTTCATATTGTAGAGTGCTAGTCTCTTATTCTTCCTATAAGTTTTCTTTTGATTTGATCACCATAGATTTTCCCGAATTTGATATCATTCTCGGGCTAGATTGGTTAACAAAACATGAGGCCGAAGTAAAATGTGCGAAAAGAATAGTAAACATTAAAACGAAGCTTGGATATAGTACTGTACCATGCCATGTTTCAGATCCAGATAGAAAGGAATTTTGGTCTGCGCTAGAAGTTATCCCCACTTCCTTAGAAAAGATTCTTGTTGTTAGAAACTATGCGGATGTGTTTGAAGAAATCGAAAACTTACCTCTGCAAAGAGAAATTGAATTCAGAATCGATTTAATGCCAAATGCCAGACCAGTAGTACATCCAATTCGAAGAATGACTCCAAAAGAAAAAGAAGAATTAGGCGATCAAACTCGTCAACTGCTATGGATGGGTCTGATCAGACCTAGCTTTTCTAGTTGGGGTGCATCTGTAGTGTTTGTTCCTAAGTCAGACGGTACTCTTCGATTTTGTGTTAATTGCCGAGACCTCAACAAGTAGACACTCAAAAATAAAAACCCGTTACCCCGCATCGATGATCTATTAGACTAATTAATTAGGGAGAGAGTATTTTCTAGAATGGACCTAGCTACAGGTTTCCATCAACTAAGAATTGCCGAAGAGTGTGTTCCTTTGACAGCTTTCAGAGGTCCAGCCATATTTTACGAATGCTTAGTAATGCCGTTCGTCTTATGCAATGCTCTAGCATACTTCGTAGATCTGATGAATAGAGTGTTCAAAGAAGTTCTGAATAAATTTGTCCTAGTATTCATTGAGGATATTTTAATCTACTCGAAATCAAAAACGAGCATAAAAAACATTTAGAACAAGTATTGGGGATTCTGAGAAAGAACGTCTTCAAATCCAAATTCTCTAAATGTATCTTCTGGCAGGAAGAGGTGAAGTTACTTGGCCATGCCGTGTCAAAGGAAGGAATTTCTATAGATCCAAGCAGAATTACAGCAATTCAAGATTGGAAACAGCCTACTACACCCACAGAGGTCCGAAGTTTTATGAGGTTGCCTAGTTATTATCGAAAATTCGTTAAGGATTTTTTGTAGATATCCGGTCCATTAACGAAGCTTACAAAGAAGCACGAGAAATTTAGGTGGACCTCCGACTGAGAGGAAGCTTTGCAGGAATTGAAATCGAAATTGACAACTGCTCCAGTATTAATCATTATCGATGGCAATCAGGATTTGACGGTTTGGATGTATGCTTCCATTAGAGGTCTGGGTGCAGTATTAATGCAAAGAGGCCAATTAGTCGCTTATGCTAGCCGTCAGCTGAAACCGTATGAGAAGAATTATGCAACTCATGATCTTGATTTGATAGCCATCATTTTTGCTTTGAAAATATGGAGACACACTTATTGGGTGAGAAATTCGAATTGTTTACAGACCATCAATCATTTAAGTATTTTTTCACCTAGAAAGATCTGAACTTGAGACCGCAGCGTTGGCTAGAATTTCTTGCAGCGTATGATCTAGATATTCTGTATACTCCGGGGAAAGCCAACGTTGTAGCTGATGCGCTTACTAGAAAAACCGCAATCATTGCCAATCTTATAATTACGCCTGCATTGATTGATAAAATATCCGCTCTCCAGAAGAATGATCACTTTATTCAAAGGATCAGAGAGAAAATACAGAAAGGCAAGCCCTCGAGTTTTCAAGTGGATAAGGAAGAAGTTCTGAGATTAAAAGGGAGAATCTGTGTTCCCAACATCCTAGAGCTCAAAAGGGAGGTGCTTGATGAATGTTATAAATCCAAGCTCTACATTCATCCCAAGGTAAGTAAAATGTACAATGATATCAAGTGCACTTTCTGGTGGAGGTCCATGAAGAGGGACATTTCTTTATATGTTTGCAGGTGCCCTACTTGCCAACTAGTCAAGAGTGACCGACAAAAGCAGGCCGGATTGTTGCAACCGTTAGAAGTCCCAGGTTGGAAATGGGAACAGATTTCCATGGATTTCATAGATGGTTTGCCCCGAACCAAGAAAGGTAATGACAATATTTGGGTGATCGTAGATCACTTCACGAAGACCAACCATTTCATACCTGTCAGATCCAATAGAACCGCCAAAAGTCTAGCATATATTTATTTCAAAGAAATTGTTAAGCTGCATGGAGTTCCCATCAGCATAGTCAGTGATAGAGACCCAATATTTGCTAGCAAATTCTGGGAGGCATTCCAGATAGAATTGGGGACAAAACTGAATCTGAGCACCACTTATCTCCCTCAGATAAATGGCCAAACTGAGAGGGTGAACAGAATTCTAGAAGATTTACTGTGGGCTTGTATTGTTGATTTTGGTGGGCCGTGGGAAGATCACTTTCATTTGGCAGAATTCTCATATAACAACAGCTATCAAGCAAGTTTGAAAATGTCGCCATTTCAAGCATTATACGGTAGACCATGCAGATCTCCAGCATGTTGGGTAGAACCTGGCAACAGACTTGTGTTGGGACCCGATATGACTCGAGAAGCTTCAGATAAAGTCGATTTCATCAAGAAACGATTGAAAATCGTGCAAACTCGACAGTAAAGTTATGCGAATTCTAGAAGAAGAGATTTGGCATTCGCTGTTGGTGATTATGTTTATTTGAAAGTTTCTCCGATGAGTGGAGTAATCCGATTCGGTAAAACTGGGAAGTTGGCACCCAGATTTATTGGTCCCTTTCCTATACTTGAACAAATTGGAACTCTTGCTTATAGGGTTCAATTACCTGATTGGTTACCTGGAGTGCATAATGTGTTTCACGTATCTCAACTTAGAAGGCATGTGCATGATCCAGATCTTGTTGTAGAAGAAGCAGAGCAACAAGACTTGGAAATTACTCCGAAATTAGCAGTCAGAAGAGAGCCGTTAAAAATTGTTGGCAAAGAAACTAAAGAGTTAAGGAGCAAGAAGGTTCATTCAGTTAAAGTGCAGTGGAGTAGTCATCTTAGAGACTGTACTTGGGAGATCGAGGAAAGCATTAAGCAAGCTTACCCCAAATTCAGAGTGGACATCTCTGACTAACTGTGGTACAAGGTACCTTCACAATACTTTGCATTTCCATTTTTGTTTCCTACTGTACTGCTGTTTCCATTTCGGCGACAAAAAGTTTTAAGTAGGGGAGATTGTAACAACCCAGAAAATACGAACCAATTTAAAATTTTTAAATTGGTTATTTTAAAGAAATTAGAGCAATTGAAATAGAATATTTCAATAAAATAAAGAGTTAGAAATGGTGCAGCAGTTTGAAAATTTGAATTCAAACTTTGACTAACTGTACCGGGTGCAAAATAAAATGGATTTTGGTGAAGCCAAAAATATTTAAATCTGTTTAGGAATATCTTTCTAACGAATCTGAAAAATTGAAGTTTCATAGTGGGAATCAAAAATTATGGACAAATGAATTTTCAGAAAGATCGCTATAGAGAATATATAGCCCTTGAAAATAGACATTTGGAAACGACCTCGGAATTCGATGAAACCACTTTTGTTGAATTTGGGATATTAAATTATTGCTGGGTTTCAAATTTCATAATTTTTGAAGCTAATATGTTGGCGTGGCAAAAGAAAACGTGTTTGGTTGATTTATGTTAAATTGGATCAACCAGAAAATGGCCATTTTTCAAATGGTCTTAGAATTCAACGAAACTAGTTTTGCTGGGACCGTAGGGTCAAAACATAGCTAGATTTATTTTTCTGGAATTTTTCGAATCAGTTTGTGGCCGTGACAAATTGAAATGTACATTCAAATCGAACATTGAATGTTTTACATTTTAATTTGACGAATAACTAACTGTAACAGTCGAATTGGCCTACGAAACATATCCCATTGTGTTCGAGATGGGGGTATTTAGCTAGAGGCAACAGTTGTTGGGTTTGGATTGGAGTTCGTACAGAGAAACACTGTTTTAAAAATTAAATAAAGCACGGGCCAATAGGATTTTTACATCATAAATTAAAAATATAAAAAAAATCGAAAAATCCCTTTTTCTCTCTCGACTTCGAAGGAGACCCCCTTCCCTCTTTCTCGGCCATTTTCCGATCAAACCACGGCGAATTACCTCATGCCCCAGTTCAACTTTTTGTAGCTCTCCTCCTCCTCTTCAAATCAATACCTGTTAGGCCCCCTATAGTTGCGCCATCGAGGAGAACGAGCTACCTAAAGTTTTGGTCTTCAAGCCGCCGCCACCCTCTACTCAGACCACCGAGTTGCGTCGAACTCTAAGCACAGGCGCGCCATTCCTTTCTCTTCGACGTGGTATAAGCCGATCTTCCTATCGTGCTACGGATTTCATGAAAATTCAAAACCTAGTTTTGAACGTTCAACTGAAGGTAAGGGCTTTGTTTTTCTGAATTGAAAATAACACTTTTAAGTGTTGCAAACTTTGAAAAATCGTATCTTTATCGTGTGTTAACGAAATTCGATGAAACAGGAAACATTGAGACCGTGTCGACGCTCTCTACATTCCAGAAGTGTCCGTGGATTTTTTTTGAGCATGCTACGATTTTTAGCAAAGCAACAAACCAATTTGAGATTTCTAAACTAAAATATGAATGGACATGTGTTTTATAAGATATATAAGCGAAATATAAATTATATATGTGTTGTATACCTCATGTACATGCGTTGTATAAGTTATATGAGCGTAGTATGAATTATATATGCATTGTATAAATGATATGTGTGTTGGAATGGAAATAAAATATATTTATATACGAATATATATATATATATATATATATATATATATATATATACATACATACTCCCCTCATCCACAAACTATGGACGATATTGATTGATTGTGAATTGGCGTGAAATATTTGGTGAATAATAAGAATGGTTGATAGAATTGTTTGTGGTTGATATTATTTGGACTGTGGTTGAAAAATACCCATTCGTGATTGAAACAAAATTAGAATAAATTGTGGAAAAAAAATCATACTCGCCTACGTGCGGATTAGATGTATGAAATCCCCATTGTCAAAAACCGCGAGGTTTTAAGGTAGAGCGAGGAGTCGTACTCGGGATGGTGCCTGTTTTAAATACCCAGCCGTTATCCTGCCAAAATTTTCAATAATATTCAAGTGTTAGAATTATTTTCATGTGTTGAAACTATATTCATGTGTTGAAACCATATTCATGTGTTGAAACTATATTCATGTGTTGAATAGATATTCATGTGTTGAATAGAAATTCATGTGATGAATAAAATTCTTTGAAAAATAAAAATAACATTTTATCACATATATAAACTATATAAACTATTCATGTTTTAAATAAATTGTTTCAACATTAAAAATCCCATTTTCATTATATATACAAACTATAGAAGATATTCATGTGTTGAATAAAGGATTAGAACAATAAAAATCATATTTTTATCGTATGTGAGAAGTGGAAAATATTCATGTGTTGAATATATAGAT
This sequence comes from Allium sativum, assembly GCA_030737875.1. Lineage (NCBI taxonomy): Eukaryota > Viridiplantae > Streptophyta > Magnoliopsida > Asparagales > Amaryllidaceae > Allium > Allium sativum. The sequence goes on from CM060924.1 coordinate 452,358,489, forward strand.
TGAACAATAAAATCTACATTTTTATTATGAATATGAAGTGCTAAAAATGGTCATGTGTTGAATGAATATTTTTGATGATAAAAATATCATTTTTATCATGTAAGCGACTCGGTAAAAATATACAAGTGTTGAAACAAATATTTGTTTGCTATGAATGTTATTTTTAACATGTAGGTGAACTAAATAAAATAGTCATGGGTTAAGATATATTTTTGTTCGTTAAAAATATCATTTTTATACGAAACGTGAAGTGTTAAAAATAACCACTTGTTCAAATAAATATTTGTGGGTTGAAAATATTATTTTTTACATATGTAGGAAGTGTTAAAAATAACCATATGTGGAAATAAACCTTTGTTCGCTAGAAATATTATTTTAAGCTTAGTTTTGCACATATATATACATGTGTTGAACAGGAAAGTGGATTAGCTGTTGAGTAAAGAATTTATTTGCGTGCCCGACAAATAGGTAAACCATAATGAGTTGGATGCGCAATTTTATTATTATATCAACTCATGTGAATGCCATTGGATGCAGAGTGCTGGTTGTTCTGTGTGTAATAATAAATGTCGCCATAGGATAGTAACAATTAATTTTGAACTACACTACATGGCATACTTCTTGATGATAGGTATACTTCATCATATACCACATAAGTATTTGGAGCTTGTGTGACGAGGTTGAAGATCTAACATACGAGTGAGAGGCTTGTATGACGATGACTATATATTACAGGTTGAACTGATGACTGATCTGAACTATATAAATTGTAACGGTAAATCGCAAGATTAAAAAATCCCCACATGGGTCTGGAGATGACAATAAACACGTCTCTCTGGTCATTAACGTACAAAAACCATTTATAGGGTGACGAGAATTTATTGTCTGGAGTTAAGATCTATACACACTCCCCTGTGGACACCGGAATATATCACTATAAATATGTGCATGCTTATTAGGATTTATTGGGTACCTAATACGGCCCAATAAATTTCCAAACCCCTTCCCGTACAAAGGAGGTTATGGCGAAAATTTTCGAAATTTAAAGGTGTAAGTGAAATATTTGAAGTGAAAACGATATTGAAATGGTCGAATAAATTATATATATATATATATATATATATATATATATATATATATATATATATATATATTAAATAAAATGAATCGAACCCCTACAGTTTGCATTTTGAAATCATAACTTCAAACGATTATACCGAAAGATCCGACCATCGGATTTTCTCGAAACTAGAACCGTTGGGTTCGCTTTGGGAATATCTTCCCAATGATATGAACTTTGCTGAAATCCAACGATTAAATTTTCAGATATGTCTAAAACAAATTTAGGGAAAAACAGCACCAGTGCCTCGGCACGACCTGAAACGTCGTTTAATTAAATAGGGCCATTTTTAAATAATAAAAAATGGCGATATATCATTGTAAAATATTATAGATGATACAGAATGGAAATAAACCAGTTCTGCTTGGTTTGCTTGATATTTGGTGGTTGAATGTGTTTGACATGAAAATTATACAAAAGAACTGAAATGTGAATGTCGAATGATTTAACGATGTGAAGGATTGATTTGAAAATCTAAATATACGTGGATTATTTGAAAAGGCCGAGTTAATTCTCATTTCAAATAATCGATCGACGGTTAGAAGTCGAAGATTTGAAGACGGTTCAAGACCGACGATCTTAACATTGGATGGATGGGCACTACTGATGCTCATGATTGGAGTAGCTACCTGGAAGGAGCTGAAGTGGTAGACATCCGGACGTATTGTTGATTGTACGGATATGCGAGGAATATGGTCCCTCCGGCTTCGTTCAAATCCAGAATGAACTTGTAAATGGACTATGTGTCTGACATTGGATTTTGTTCTGTGCTGATTGATCTCTATTAAATATATATCTGTTTGGCGGCGGAGAATTTATTCTCTTACTTAACGCCCTTCTCTGAGACGTACGAGCTTAGAGGTTATATATCGATAGAAATTAGTCGCATAGAGTGAATTGCCTGTGTGGCATGCCTAAGTGGCAGATGATCAAGGCTTCTGTTGAATAGCAAAGTCCTGTGGTTGATGATCAAAGCATGGCCTATGTGGCGTAGCTTTGTGTATAGCGTTGATTCACGAGCCTCACACCTCGGTATGAGTCGAAAACGGGATAGTGACTGCAGGGAGAACACGACGTTTCCTTCTAGCTATGGGTGATGTCAGTGACCTACCATCCCTGACATTTGTATATTATTTTACATGTGTGGTTGTTGGAATGCGAGGCACCTCGGTTATATGTCTGTAAGGACCGGGAAACGTGTGTTCAGGAATTGCCAATCCTCAAAAGCAAGAGAGGACCGGCTCCGAAGATCCACGGATCGCTGTGTGTGGTCCTGAGACATTTGCTATCGTGTCTCGAACGAAGAGGAGCTTGCCCCTACTTCGACTCATGATGGAATCCAATTTCCAATACGAAATTGCAGATTTGATTGTATTACTAGTAGGGCGACATGATATATGGTACCTATGCCGTCTATGATTGATATTTATAATTGAAATTGTTTTTGAAACATATATGCACTAGTAATAATATCAAACACTTTTGTTTTATGCGTATCAAGCACTTTTTGGCCATTATAAGGTAAAACTCTATCCTCCGACTTGCATTGCATTTTGTGATGGGACCTGAGTCTTATAATGGTTTCGTTTTTATAAAAAGCATTGCGATGATTTAATAATTTACTTTATTTCATGCACTAGCAATCATTGGAGTAAACCCATTCCGCGAAAGTGGCGTGGTCCTTTGATTTGCCTTATTATTGTTGTTTAATTAGTTAAGTAGATTTCTCATACCAATCCCATGACTGACTCGTAGATTTTTTCACCTTGCAAACTCGGGTGCCTTTATTTTCACACGGGCAGCGTAGTATCAGGTAGCTGGCGTATTTTGGCTCTGCACTACCGCAGGAGTGCATCTTTTGGCTCATGGCGAGGCTTGACTTCATAGTGTTGACTATTGATTTTCCGCCATTATTATCTTTGTATTTGATTCGGCCTCTGGCGATGTAGATTGATATTCCGTTTGTGTACTCTCTATGTATATGTACCGCTTATGGCAATGTAGACTGATCATGTACTTTTATGCACTAAGTTGTATCCTGCACGGTGCTCTCTAATGTTGTGATATGTATGATTCCGCTGTCATATTTGTGTAAATTATTCTATTTCCTGCTTATGCTATTATCTGTACTCTACTAATGATGATTAATGTGTTATATTACAATGATTATCTTAACACCGTCGCACGAGGTTTTGGGATCGTCACAATTAAATACGTTAGTAGAACCGTCAAATTGTTTATATTTATATAAAGTTTTTTATATATAAATATAAACTAAAATTAATTGAATCGCACATGGTAGTTCGCGTTTTAGAATCATAACTTTAAACGATTATAACGAAAGATCTGACCGGCGGATTTTCCCAAAACTGGAACTGTTAGGACTGCTTTGGGAAGATCTTTCCAATGATATAAATTTTGTTAAAATTCAACGGTTAGATTTCGAGATATGTTTAAATCAAATTTTGATTAAAACAGCGCCAGGGTTGCCTATTGACCCAAAGCGTCGTTAAATTAAATTGAGCCATTTTTATATAAATAAAAATTGCGATATATCGTTATTAAATAATATTAACGATTTGAAATGGTTTAAATTATATATATGAGAGAATTATTTAAAAAGACCCAGTTCAATCTCATTTCAAATAATTATATGATGATTTAAATCGAAGATATTGAAGTTGATGATTGAAGACAGGCAATCTTCAGATCGAACGAATAACTACTGATGCCCGGCATTTGTTAGCTTCCAGTAAAGGGATAAAGTTGTAGTTGTCCGGACGTACTTGTTGATTGTTTGGATAAGCGAGCACCTCTCTTCCGTATTGGACATATGAGACAAGGAATTAGGTGACTCCGGTTTCGTTTGGACCCAGAACGGACTTGTAAATGGATGTGTGTCTGACATTGGATTTCATTTCCATGTAAATTAATTTCTATTTAATATATATATATATATATATGATTGGTGGCGGAGAATTTATTCTCTTGCTTAACAACCTTCTCTGGGACGCGCGAGCTCAGAGGTTATATACTAGTAGTTATCGATTGCATGGCATGGATTGTCAATGTAGCATGCCAAGACGCAATTGATCGAGGCTTTTGTTGAAAAGAAGAGCCTTGTGGTTGATGATCGAAGAAAAGCCTATTTTGGCATAGCTTTGTGTATAGCGTTACCTTGCGAGCCTCATACCCCGGTAAGAGTCAGAAACGGGACAAGGGAATGCAGGGAGTGCACACGTTTCTTTCTAGCTAGAAGTGGCATCAGGGTTTTGCAAGCCCTGACATTTTCTTATGTGGTTGATGGATTATGAAGTACCTTGGTTACATTGGTCTATAGTGACCAGTTTATAGGTTCAATAGGACCGGGAAGCGTGTGTCCAGGAATTGCCAATCTACTAAAGTATTTGTGGACCTGCCCTGCAGGATCTAAGGGTTCGCCAGCGTCCGAATTCTGGGACATTGCTAGAGTGTCTCGAATCGGTAAGGAGATCGTCCCTAGCCCTGACTCATGACGGAAACCCAATTTCCAATATGACATTACGGTTTTGATTGTAAACCTATATATGGCAACATAGTAGGATGGGGTACTATGCCATCTAGGATCGATACATTTACTTTGAAGTATTTTTAAACCGATTAGAAACTAATAATAATATTAAAATATTATTTTCTACGTATCATGCATGTTTGATCACTATAAGATAAAACTCCGTCCTCCGTTTTACATTGCATTGTGTGATGGGACTTGGGTTTTATAATGATTTCATTTTTGTAAAAAGCATTGCATTGTTTTGAATAAAAATTTATTAAACTTATGCACTGGCAAATCCAATGGAGTAAACCCGTTCCGCTTTAGCGGTGTGGTCCTGTGATTAGCCATATTGTTAGGTAAGTTAGGAAAGATTTCTCATACCAACCCCATGACTGACTCGTAGTTTTTTTCACTTTACAAACTCAGGTGCCCTCTTTTTCACATAGGCAGCCAAGTGACAGGTTTAGGTATTTATGCACATATGCTGGATTGGAGCATGCTTGTGGGCTGAAGATAAATATCGTTTTATCTTTTATTTATGCTTTGAAACATTTAGACATCCTCTATTTATGACGTACTTGGTGGAGATTGAGGCTTATTTCTTTTTGCTGAGTATTCTACTTGCTATGTTGTATCAAGTAACTGTGCCACTCTAATATTCTGTTGTTGTGATGCTGATGACATTTTTATTTCCGCCACGATGATTTATGTGTTACAATGTTATCTGAGATCTGCTATTGTTGTAATTATGTTATATTCCAATCACTATCCTTGCTTTCATACAATGGAAGTTTGGGGTCATCACAGTTGGTATCAGAGCTAAAGGTTAACCTTAACTTTGGAGTATAACATATTTAAACCATTCATCTAGATAAAATCAACAATATTCTAAGGCACGTAGCTCATTAGAGGTAGGATTAGTAATGTCCTAGAATGAGCACAACATAATAGCACATATTAATCAGTTATTACATCATTACCATCTTTCCATATGTCTTTGCTTTTAACCATCCCATTTTAAAATTATCATTTCTATTAGTCTGACACTTTCCTTAATGGTACATAACTAACCGAAAATGAGCACTACAGTGAGAGCAAGAGCCCAAGGCAGAGGTAGGGCCAGAGGACAAGTAAGAGATGAGACCCTCACTACTCAGAGGCAGCCCACTCCCAAGGCTGTAACATTACCACCTCCACCCCCACAGCCTTTTGACTTGGACAATGTGGCCAAGAAGTTCAGGAATTTAGGGGGCATGTCATTCACCGAGCGAGAGACAGTAATAGAAGCATAAGCTTGGCTCAAAAACTGCGACAAGATATTTGGAGGCTTGGAAATAGAAGATCACCGCAAGCATTTTTTGGCATCGTGACTATTAAAAGATGAGGCTGAAAATCGGTGGGATATTATCATAATTGGAAATGATGAGGCCGACATGTCTTGGGCCAAATTCAAGGAACTCTTCAACGAGAAGTTTATTCCTCTGCAGGAAGTAGAGTGTCTCCACGATCAATTCGCCAACTTGGGGCAAGGAGATATGACTGTTTCAAAATATGAGCAGAAGTTTGAAGACCTCTCATGTTATGCTCCAAAATTGATTCGAGACCCCGTCCAGAAGAACAAAAGATTCATTAATGGCCTCTCCAGGAAATATCTGAACAGAGTCACAACACAGACTAAGCTCCCATTTAATGAGGTGATCGAGATGGCTTGTAGATATGAGGTCAATGACAGAAATTCACAACAAGATATGGAGAAGAATCAAAATAATAACAAAAGGAAGCAAGCTGACAAGAAACCAGAGGAAAGAAGCTCTTCATTCACCAAGCTCCAAGGAAATAAAAGAGAAAAATCCAAGGTGAGATGCTTCAATTGTCAGAAGATGGGGTACTTTGATTATGAATGCCGAGCTCCAAAGAAACAAAGGAGAAATAAGTCAAGGGCCAGCCAGAATTCTCATGGCACCAGGGAATGCTTTAATTGCCATAAGCCAGGGCATCTTATTAAGAATTGTTCATTGCTAAAGAAAACTGAGGTGGCTCATGTCTACGATGGAGCGGTTGCACCAGCTTCTTCCAAGGGAGCAGGTAAACCCGATGTTTTAGGAGGTACTCTTAATATTAAGAACATTCCTATTACAGTATTGTTTGACACTGGTGCATCATGAAGTTTCATTTCTAGTGACACTATTAAAAAGTTAAAACTGAAACCATGAAAACTTAATGAATCAATTAGAGCCCATAGTCCGATAGGGGGTTCACTTATTCTCGATCAATATTGTAGAGTGCCTGTTTCTTATTCTTACTTCCAATTCACTTTTGACTTTATTGTTATGAGTTTTTCCGGATATGATATCATACTTGGACTGGATTGGGTAGTAAAATATGAGGCTAGGTTACTATACGCTGAAAGAATAGTCCAAATTAAAACCAAATTCGGAGATATTATTGCTATACCATGCCACGGCTCAGCCACAGATAGGAAAAAATTATGGTCTTCTCTAGAAATTACTCCTCCTTCTATTGAGGATATTCCTGTCGTCAGAGATTATGGGGATGTGCTTGAAAAAGTTGATGGCTTATCTCCACGCAGATAAATCGACTTCAGGATTGACTTGGATCTGAATGCAAGGCCAGTTGTGCATCCTATTAGGAGAATGATGCTGAAAGAAAAGGAGGAGCTGAGCAATCAAACTAAACAGCGTTTGTGGAAGGGGTTGATCAGGCCTAACTTCTCAAATTGGGGTGCAGCAGTGGTATTTGTCCCAAAGTCCAACGGTACCGTCAGACTATGTGTGGACTACCATGACCCCAATAAGCAAACACTGAAAAATAAATATCCATTGCCACATATTGATGATTTGTGGGACCGCTTGAATGGAGCATAAGTATTCTCTAGGATGGACCTAGCTACAGGTTTCCATCAATTGTGCATTGCCGAAGAATGTGTTCCTTTGACAGCTTTCAGAGGTCCAGACTTATTCCTATGAATGGCTAGTAATGCCCTTCGGCTTATGTATTGCTCCTGCTTACTTTGTCGATCTGATGAAAAGAGTATTCTAGGATGTCTTAAATAAATTCGTGCTTGTTTTCATCGATGATATCTTAATCTTTTCTAAATCCACTGCTGAGCATGAAAAGCATCTAAAAGAAGTGTTGGAGATTTTGAGAAAGAATGTGTTGAAAGACAAATTTTCCAAATGCATATTTTGGCAAGAATAAGTAAAATTCCTTGGCTATGTTGTATCAAAGAAAGGCATTTCAGTAGACTCAAAAAAGATCTCAACCATCCAAGATTGGAAGCAGCCGAGCACTCCTACAGAAGTCAGAAGTTTCTTAGAATTGGCAAGCTATTATTGGAAATTCGTTAAGGATTTTTCGAAGCTATCCTGTCCATTGACGAAGCTGATAAAGAAGCATACTATGTTTATTTGGACACCCGAATGCGAGGCAGCTTTCCAAGAGATGAAATTGGTGTTGACCATTACCCCCGTGTTAACCATTATTAATGGCAACCAAGATTTGACAGTCTATATGGATGCTTCTATTAAAGGTATCGGCGCGGTGTTAATGCAAAGTGGCAAATTAGTTGCATATGCTAGCCGCCAGTTGAAACCACATGAGAAAAGATACCTGACTCATGATCTTGAGTTGATGGCCATCGTATTTGCTTTAAAGATATGACGGCACTATCTTTTGGATGAGAAGTTCAAATTGTATACTGATCATAAATCTTTGAAGTATTTGCTCACCCAAAGAGATTTGAATTTGAGGCAATAGCGTTGGTGGGAATTTCTTATGGCCTATGTTCTGGACATACTATATACTGTAGAGAAAGCTAATGTTGTAGCCGATGCGCTCAGCAAGAAGAATGTGGCCAGCGCCAATCTTACCATCACCAGTCTTATCATTACGCCTACATTAATTGAAAAGATCTCTGCTCTTCAGAAAGATGATAAATTTATTTAGATGATTAGCGAGCGAGTTCGAAAGGGGGAAACATCAAGCTTCCAAATAGACAGCAAGGGGACTCTTAGATTGCTAGAGCGAATCTATGTGCCAGATATTCCTGAGCTAAAAAGAGAAGTTATGGGTAAATGTCACAAATATTAACTCAGCATTCATCCAGGTGCAAGCAAGATGTATCATGATCTTAAGCACACCTTTTGGTGGAAGGCGATGAAGAGAAATGTTTTTATATATGTTGCTAGATGTTCCACCTGTCAGCAAGTTAAAAGCGATCAACAGAAGCTCGCAGGACTGTTGCAACCACTAGAGGTTCCAAGTTGAAAGTGGGACCAAATTTGAAACACCCCACCTTCGTTAAGGTCACTCACAAAGGGAATGCCTTAACTTCGGTGGAGCATTATAGGTAAAAGATGCAGATAAATTACAAGACAGACAAATAAAACAGCGGAAAATAAAGTCATTTTATTAACAATGTGGTTTAGTCAATCTTTTACAACAGTTGTCTCAATCATACTGAAAGTAAAACACAGAACTTTTGTCTTGATTTAAAAACTTCAAAGTATAAAAGAAGCATAAAAATAACAATGATATTCCCCAATAAAGCATGAACCAGCCATAGCAGCGGAAGAGAGGGTACAAATCAAAACATTGACTATCTTCGAGCTTGAAAAGAAAACTGAGTTAGGTGGAAACATTTCCTCCCTGAGAACCTGGGGGGAGGGGGGACGGAAGAAAAGAGGCAAAACAAAACTAGGTCAGACATAAGTCTGGTAAGTCCAGCTACTTTCAGCATATGAACAAGCAAGAAAAGATGACATGAATTAAACTGAATAAAGACATAAGCATGATGATAAGGAACATAGGATACACAGGATAAGCAATAGGCGAGATAAACTAAGTATAATATGGCATGTTAACTATTCTCTGCTTCACTACTACCCTGTTATTCTGATTTCTATATCTCTACACCACCTAACGAATGTCCCAACTAGTAATCTGTATATAGGATAATATTACAACATGATCCCAATCCTCGCAATACCTTCAGGTGTATATCTATTATGAGGATTCCACCTCAATCAGCCTAATTTCCATGAAGATGTTAGATGTACCCTTACTACCCTATCGATCGACTCCATACTTGTACAAATATTCCATGTGTCTGTGTCAATCGGCCCTCTCTTGCGTGTAGATATCATGTGCCGGTCCATACATAAGGTGTATCAATCCTTATGATGGAAACCCGACACGAATCAAGATGCATAGTGTATAACAGCTGGTACCCACTGCCTGCTTTTTCCCACTCCGGAGTACGTGCACGCCCGTAAACCGTCGGAACCTACACTGACATACCCCCTGCCGTTATCTTTGACCGCTTATAATCAGCCCAGTAATCGTGCCCTACCCTACCTAGTTCAGGGTACCATGATACATCTATGTGGGTTACTGCTGAAATGGGTCCCCATTACTAGGGTTTCCTACTGGTTAAGTCTGTGGGACTATGTATACAAATATTACCCACCTACACGAGATGTACTTAAACCTCCAACGGATTCAAGCATGTTTATTTAATGGTTAAGTTTTGTGGGCCTATATTTATTAATATTACCCACCAACCTGATATGTACTTAACCCTCCTTCAGATTCAAGCATGTTTATTTAATGGTTAAGTTTTGTGTGCCTATATTTATTAATATTACCCACCCAAATTGATATGTACTTAACCCTACTATTGATTCAAGCATGTTAATTTAATGGTTAAGTTTTGTGGGCCTATATTTACTAATATTACCCACCAACCCGACGTGTACTTAACCTACCCACGGATTTAAGCATGTTTATTTAATGGTTAAGTTTTGTGGGCCTATATATTTACTAACATTACCCACCAACCCGACGTATACTTAATCTTCCCACGGATTCAAGCATGTTTATATAATGGTTAAGTTTTGTGGGCCTATATATTTACTAATATTACCCGCCAACCTGACGTATACTTAACCCTCCTACTCGTCATGCCATGTTGGTTAGATGGTTCTTAACTTAACCTTTCTCACTTATCATGTTGGATTGGTTAAGTGTGATTTATTAACTTAACCCTGTTCATTCATCAGGTTATATTGGTTAATTATTTCCCATTTAATTTAACACCATTCGTTCATCAAGTTATATTGGACAAGCATCATTAATCAATTCAAGTTAACTTAACCCACCTACTCGTCATGTCATGTTGGTTTAGTGTTTCCTTCTGGTGCTGACTTGACCCTACCTCAAATCATGTTATATTGATTAAGTGTTGCCATCTCGTGTTAACTTAACCCTTCCCATATGTCATGTTATATATTGGTTAAGTGTTATCCTCTTGTATTACTTAACCCCACCACATGTTATATACTGGTTAAGTGTATCCTCTTGTGTTACTTAACCCTACCACAAGTCATTATATATTTTGGTTAAGTGTTACCTTAGTTAACTTAACCCTACCATCTGTTTAATTAACATGTTATAATGGTTAAGTGTTCCCTTAGTTAACTTAACCCTACCATCTGTTTAGTTAACATGTTATAACGGTTAAGTGTTCCCTTAGTTAACTTAACCCACCCATATGTCATATTGGTTAAGTATCAATAACCTAACCCTCCCATACTTAGCATGTGTCATTAGCATTAATTTATTTATTAATGCACCAACCTCTCACATTAGATATGTGTTGTTGCGGTTATTGGATATGCCGGGCGGTTCCGGCCAGTTTTACACCACAACTCAATCTAACCTCGTGTTTTTCTTGGGCATGATGCACTAACCTCTCACATTAGATAGGTGTTGTTGTGGTTACTGGATGTACTGGGCGGTTCCAGGCAGTTTTACACAAGTGAAAATAAGGCTCAGGTCCCTAAAAGCAAACTTAATTAGGCTCACATCCGGTCCTAAACTTATTGAAAATTAGGTCCCTATTTTTCAAAAACATATAAAAAAATATAAAAAAAAAATATAAAAAAATCACGTAAATTCATAATTAAATAAAACATGTTCACGCCAAAAAAATCAGGTGGAAAATCAATAAACAAACACGTCAAAATCAAAAAATACACAAAACAGCGAAAAATGCAGTAAAATGCATGAAAACATGCACATATTTCAAATAGTTGCATACATGTATGCATCTATTTCAATTCCGCATCATACAGCAGCATATATGCATACATGTATGCAGATTTTCTGAAATACATGCATGATTTCATGTATGTATTCGGTTTCCGCATGAAAAGCACGCACGCTTGTATATGTGCATACGAGCATGCAGTTATGCAGAAAATATGCATTCAAGTATGCACATATTGCCATGCCTTCGGCCTTCAACGCATTACTGCATACAAGTATGCAGCTATTCTGAATAACAGCATACTTGTATGCAGTTATTCAGCAGGCTTGCAGATTTTATTTGCATGTGTATTTAAAAAGTTGCATACATGTATTCAACTATCAGCAATAGTTGCATACATGTATGCAACTTTTTTTTTTTTCGATTTGCGTGGGCTCCTGGGATTATTTCCAGATTTTAGAATTTTTTTTTTTTTTATGCATGAGCGCCTTTTTTTTTGGCCAGAAATTGAAAAAGGCGAAGGGGACATGAGGAGCAGGCGAAGGGATCAAAAATTTTGGGCAGCATCTAATTTTAGGGACCGGAAACGTATGGAAAAGTATGCGCGGGTTTTTTTTTTATTTTGAAAGTTAGTAGGGACCTATAAAAAACGCACCCTTTACACAATAACTCAATCTAACCTCGGGTTAGGTATTCTCATATTTTAGCATATTTACATATTTACGATGTATATGTAAATTATTCACAATTAAATTATAACATTAATTATGTTCATAATTAATGGAATACCAATTATACCGTTTTCATGCTAGTTACCCAAATCCACCAAAATTAGTCATGATCCCATTTCTCAAGTTATGCCCAACCAATTCCAATTTCAAATTATTAATCAAAATAGGCTATACCCCTCTTCCTAAACTTGCAATAATAGTCATCCCCAAAATCACTATGTCATATATTTGGCATTCCAAATCAATAGTTAAGCCCAATCTAGTTTTAGTATTCTAGCTACAGTGTTTGGCCAAAACTTGGTTTTCAAGCTAACTAACCCAAACTTGTAGTTATAATGATAACAATGCCCCAATGTCAATTACATGTTTTACCCAACCATTTCACCAAATATGTTATGTTCAGTTACTTTCCCCAATTATGTCATGCCAATATTGTCAATTTCATGTTTATGCCCCCAATAACCCAAACCTTCCCCGTATTCCCATCATATGTATATTGCGATTCAACCTAGATTATAGGTCAATCTAGATTCATATAGAAAAAAAGAACAAATAGGAATAATATGACAATGATAGGCATAAGAACTGGCACAAGATGATAGTCCCAAAACACAAGAATTACAGATCTAATAGAATTACAGTATAACTGAATAAACTAATTTAGAATCATTGCAGGCATATAGATCTGATTATGAACAATATTATGGACATAATAGGATTGAATAATAAACTAGGTTCGATAACTTATATAGGTTCGATTGGATCGATAAGAAGCAACCCAAAGTCATAGATTCACAAAGGCTAAGAATAGATCCAAATAGAAAATCAAACATAGGTCCAAATTCATTTTATTTCATGTCCATACTATAATTGGTTGTCTAAATCTAAAAGTAATCGTGAACTTACAAAACAAAGGCAAGTCTTGTTTTCTAGAATCTGTATTCTGAAACTAAATTGCTCGCCTTTGATGTAGATCATTGAATACTCTAAATTAGATTTGATTTAATTTGGTTCTTTCTTTAATCTTGCTTTCTTGTTTGATAAGAGATGGTGGATAGGTTAGGATGATGATTGACAGCATGGTGGCTCTTTGGAATGAATTTGTGTGGTTTACAGTTTAGATTTAGGTTGCTTATATAGAAGTCTAGGATTATTTAGAGCCCTTAGATGAACTAGGAGTCCATCAGAACCACCCAGCTTAAATACACATCATCCGGCCACTCAGAAGAAGACACATCATCACAGAACACTCCAGAGTTCTGTGCTGGATCAGTATGGGCGCACTTGGCAGGTGCGCCAGTGCATTTTTGTATTGGTGCACTTGTGAAGTGCGCCACTGCATTCTGGTCGACTTCCGGTCTTTCTGCCAAACTTCGTTCGTCCATCTCTTCTTCATACGATATCCGTTTTATGCAAACTTGGACTCTGTCTCAAGCAGAATCCCAAGACGAACGCAATGTCATAACCGGTTTCATCTAATTCTTCTTTTAATAATTAATTATTCTTTAATTATCTCTTATGTCCTGTTTTAAAATTACGGGGTGTTACATTCCTCCCTACTTAAAGGATTTCGTCCCCGAAATCTTCAAGTTAAGAAGAACGTATATCCTAACATCCAACATCCATCTATTCAACCATTCAATCACAGGCGTCCATTGTCCTTAGAAATGATTTCTAATGATTTCATGATCATATGCATAGTGTGTGTATATGTCCTTATCTAATGCAAAATCAGGCGGTCTACTAATTCAGTTGACCTCCTTAATGCGAATTATGTCAGTGCCATGTGTCTATCATGTATGCAATTATTCCTAATCGTACTTTATAATTTCTACATGACTTCTTTAATCATTCATACAAATGCAATATTCATATGATAACACACCAAGTTTCAATCCATATATATATATATATATATATATATATATATATATATAAGTTCAATCATGCATATGCAATATGAAAGTGACTGAGCCGATCTAGTGCCTAAAGTGTGTATATGCATCCACGAGCAAACATTAGCAAACACTTGCAACCACTTGCATCCACCAAACATAACATGTCTCAAATACATGTTTACATCCATTGGCTTCTACCTAAGTGTAACAACCCGCATTTCAATAACATGTTAAAACGAGAATTAAGGCAGAATTTAATTTTAAATTCTGAATCAAGTAAAACGGGCTATGCCATTGCGTTCGACTCGGAAAAATACGCGAAATAGAGTCCGAGTTTTCGAAAATCGGAGTCCGTATGACCCGGTTAAGGCCCAAAGAAGATTTCTGGAAATTTGAATTTCGGAAACAGTTTTGGAAATCAGATCTGGGGCCAGGCGGGAAGTTTCCCGCCTAGGCCATGTCGACAGGACTGTCGACAGGCCTGTCGACTTGGGCCCAGACCAAGTCGACAGCCCTGTCGACTTGCCTGTCGACAGGGGGTGGCCGGGGCAAGTAGCCTGGCGCACCTGTTTGTCTCACCTGGTCTTGTTCTTGGGCTGGGTCTGGAAGCTTCCGAGATCTGATGGTCCTAATCTATCCTAGGGTTAATCTAAGGGCCTAAAACTATCCTAATCTCTATAAAAAGACCCTAAACCTAACCTAAATCCCTAAAAATCAAACCTAGCAACTAAGTGCTGCCAAAATCAATTTTGATCATGGCCTCCATCTCCACTCCCTAGAGCCTTTGCACTCAAATCAAGTTCAAATCAAAAGGTGCAAGCTTGCTACACCAAATGAAGGCCAAACCAACGTTGCTATGCGAGTTCCATGACGATTCTTCAACAAAGGAGGCACCTTTCTTAACCAAGATGATTCATGCTTCTTTCCCTAGGCCTAACTAGGTAAGTTCTAGCTACTTTTGGATCAAAACGGTATTTTTAATGTTGACATGGGATAAAATGAGGCTAAACATGATTATGCGAACCTATATGAACCTTACCTTGCCTCTTGTGTTCATGTTTATGATTTTAGGCCATGTGAGTGACTTAATCATGCCTCTCATGCTATGCATAACTTAGTTTAACTTGCAAGTTTGGATCTTTATGCATGAAATGCTAGCATGAACCCTTAGGAACCACTTTACTTGTGAAACATTGGCTAAGACAAGATTTTGGGGCTTATGCATGTTTATGAACCCAAACCCCTTATGCTAACATGCAAGTTTGTGGCCAAATCCTTTATGAGATTATGCATGCTCGTGGCCAATCCCCTCTTTTAAGTTGTGCATGTTTATGGCCAACCCCTTTATGATGTTATGCATGTGGAAGCCAAGCCCTTTTTGGCATCATGCATGTTTTGAGACCAATATGTGACATAGTATCCTTACTATGTTGACTCGCTTTGCTTGCGTTGGGAAAACACGATTTTGGGTAGTTAGATAAACATGAACATGTCGCAAAATCTTAACTTGAATATGACATGTGTTTATACTTGAAAATATGACTTGAAAGATAACATGGAAGTTGGCATGTAAGTATGCATAAAAACATGAGCTTGGGAATTTACCTATTAAGTTAGGTCTACCCTTTGGGAATTTACCTATTAAGTTAGGTCTACCCAAATGCTTGAAAACTTGTAACATGTTTTGGAAACATGATGAACTTAGATAATATGAGTGTGGCCAACTCGAGGTTGGGTTGAGTTTGCAACGTAAGACTACCCGGAACCGACCGGCCTAACTAGTAGTTGCAAACAATAGGACCCAATGTGAGAAGTTGGTCATGTCGCGCTTAAGACCCGAGGTTAGACTAGGTTGTGGTGTAAATCTACCCGGACCCGCCCGGCTTAACTAGTAACCACAACAAGGTCTAATGTGAGAGGTTAAGAGTGCATTAATTAAATTAATGCCACATGATAAGGTTAAGTAAATTTGACTAATGACACTTAACCGATATGACACGAATGGATAGGTTAAGTGGGACCGGGCTTGATTTCCTTAATGACACTTAACCATGCAAGATGATTAGGAAATGGGGTTAAGTAATTTACACTTAACTAATCCGACTGGGTAATTAGATGAGGTTAAGTAATTAAGACTTAACTAACCTAACCACGGTAATTAGATGGGGTTAAGTAATCCACATTTAACTAATCTAAACACGGTAATTCGATGGGGTTAAGTTAAACACTTAACCAATTTAAATTTGGTAATTCAATGAGGTTAAATAACCAATACTTAACCAACTTAACGTGATAATTTAATGGGGTTAAGTAACTTATACTTAACCAATTATACATGAAGATTTGATGTGGTTAAGTGACCTAAACTTAACCAATCTAACTCGTTAATTTGATATGGTTAAGTGAACTAAACTTAACCAATCTAACTCGTTAATTGGATGTGGTTAAGTGACCTATACTCAACCAATCTAACGTGAAAACATGATAAGGCTAAGTCACGAATCACTTGAATACGCTTGACCGATTTGACTCGGTAATTTGACAAGGTCAAGTTAATTTATATAATTAACCAATCTAAAATGATAATTAGACGAGGTTAAGTTATGGATTGCTTAATATACTTAGCCAACTTGACACATGGTTTGTAGGGTTAAATCTTGGACTTGGATACTTAGCCAATTTTGACATAGTTTGTAGATGGGCTAAGTCATGAACTTAAGTGACACTTAACCCATTAGATAAACCCTAATTCGGAGGATTAGGTAAATAACCATAGTTAACAAGGATTATGGAAATAAGGCTAAGTGGTAAACCTTAGTTAAGGGAAACTAAGTAATAATTCTTAGTCAAGGAAATTTGGACCAATTCTTAGATAGATTAGTAACCCGATACGTTAGGTCAACGTTTAAGTATGCGTGTAGGAGCAGGCTATCTGATTTAGATAAAGGCTCCAACGAACTGGGTAACGAAGCAGCGGCTTCGGGGAACGTGAGGATATTCTTGGGATCCCTCTGTGAGCTGCCAGGTCATTATACTAGGCTCACGAGAGGTTGAGGTCTGCGGTAGAAGAACCAAGAATATGCCTTGGTTGCTATGCGAGCGACCTAAAGACTGGGGTGGATAGCAGTGAGTCGACGAATACACAAGGTGCCCGAGATAGCAAGTTCGTCGATCATCTACCATCTTGAGTCAAGCGTGTACGTACGGAAAGGCAGGGAACACCCAACAGACCATAATTTGCTATCTAATTATGGGTGAGGTAGGCCGTAGGATGTGGGCTGGCCGGAGTGTAGTTCTCATGCAAGATTTTCTCTTGTGTTGCCTTTCACTAGTTGAGGGAGGGGTCTCGTGGGACCATAGCCACGTGTAGAAAAGCAGACCTTAGTATCTGCATCGGCAGATAAATCTAAAGCTCCCGACCGAGTCCTGTATTTCTTGGTTTGCCCTGTGACAGGACTCGGATGGCACGATGTGATACATGTGCATACAGTTATAGAAAAACGATTCACGATGAATGCGTGGGAAAAAGGGCGCGGTTGAGGGTTAGCGTAATCCCTAGTGGCCTAGGTGGTTTAACCCAAACCGAAATACGAAAGCGTGCAATATGTAAGCGTAATCCCTAGTGGTGCTAGGTGGCGTAAGTCCTAGTAGTTCAAACAATGATTCATATGGAAGAGCCTAGCTAGAACAAGGGTGATAGTCCAAACGATTTCAAGGATAATACGACACGAGGAAGCCCGTACGAGGTACGGCAAAGGACTGAACTTATATACATGGAAAGAAACATATGATTTTAGTAACCTATATATGCGATATATTAGGTTGACATGGACCATTACACGATTTTGAGTAAGGGACATTCATGGTTAACACATAACAAGGCTGGGATACTAGTACGAGAGGTGCAGAGCAAATATACATGTTAGAACTAGGAAGAATATACATAATAGATACCGTGGGATGTTAGACGGGGTAGATACCTTGGGATAATGTACTCGATAGAAATCTGACGATGTGATACCTTGACTTATCATAACACCGTAGTTTATCATGATACCTTAGTTTACCTTGCCGCAGTAGTTCAACTGGCTACCCTGGTTTATCTATCTTGTAGTTATCCTTATGTTTACTTTCAGTTTATGCATGTCATGTTACCTTTACCTGTTTTTATACTGGAAGTAGATAGGACTTACTCAGTCTTTTTAACTGACCCGTTTTGTTTCGCCTCTTTTCTTCCGTTTCCCTCCCAGGTTTCAGGGAGGAAACAATGTTGTTTAGTTCGGACTTCTTCTGCTTGAAGGTCATCATGGATGGCTTGGACTTCTCTTGGCTATGGCTACTTTACTGTTTTACTTGGGGAATAATTTATTAAAAAGTCTTTATGCTTCTTTACTATTGCAAGACAGGTTGTGATGTACTCTGATGTAAAAGGCTTTAGACCTTATTTATTCGTGTTATGAAAGTTTGATTTTACTTCCGCTATTTATATATGTTCTGTCTTGTGATATTTCTGTGCATGTTTACCAATAATGCCCCTCTAAAGCTAGTGCATTCCTTTGCGAGTGACCCTAGCGGAGGCGGGGTGTTACATTTGGTATCAGAGCAGAAGGTTACCAGACTGGGCAAAAGTTTTTAAAGACCTTCTGAAAATCATTTGAAAAACCGTTTACAAAGAAGCATTTTTCAAGAAAATTTTCTTTTAAAAAGAAAAAGGCTATTCCCCAAAGGCCATTAGTATTATCCTTGTTTCCTTGATTGAATCTCTTTTCCTTTCTTTCCTCCATCTGTAGTCATAGTGGTTTTGGCTGCGACTAGTCTTTCTAGCTGCGTAAGTGTTTCCCGTACGATGGAGGTGGTTCTCGAGAGACCAGTGGCCGCGTTATAAGAAAGGATAGTGAGGAAGAGGATAAAGGATACGAGCTTAGGGATGAGCAACTTGTTGGTATGGCTTAGTCCTCAAAGGAGGGTAACGATCTTGTTAATGGTTTAGCTTTTCTTCTCTATCATCCTGTCGGGACTTTGCTTTGATCACCGCATCTTTTAAGTCCGCTTCGATAGTTGAGTCTCTGCACCTTAGTATTAGCGTAGTAGAGAATCCCGTTTTTGTCTCAAGTCCTATGGGAAGATCGGTCCATTTATTCATGGCTTGTTTGGATTTGAGAATGTCTATATCAAGTGTTGAGCTTGGAAATAATTCTTATGTTTATAAGTTGTGGATGGATTCTAGGGATGAAGTGGTTATCCAGTAAGGGGTGCCACTCTCGGTTTTAGAAGGAGGGTAGTTAGACTCTTGGCTTGCTTTGGTAATACCCTCGAAGTCTCGTGTAACCTTTTGGGTTCTGTCATGGCTAGTTACCTAGAATCCCAGGATGCAGTTGTTGGTAATCCGTTTGAATAGAATTCGCCGCTAAGGCGGATGGTTCGTTTCGATTATGTATGAGTTATGGGAATCACCCTAGTAAGGACTCTTGGCAATTTGGATTGGCATCGAAAAACGAGATCCAGAATTCACTAGTGAATTTTGGAGAGCTGGCTTGAGTACGTAAATATGGTTGAGCCAAGTATACTAGGGAAAGAATAAGTGCAAGTGGAACGAGAGGCGACGAGGAAATGAGTCCCAACTCATGTTATGGAAACAGGAAGTAAGAAGCTGCGAAATCGTGAAGTAAAAGGGGCGGTCAAGGCACGATGGAACTAAGCTCAAGGTAATGCGACGCAGGAGACTGAAGACTAAATACGTGCATGATATCTCTTTTGGGAATATATCCCCGACCCCTGTTTTCTGTTGAGCTTGCTTGTAGGCTATCTTTTATGGATATCCTCTCAGTCCTGTTTCTGTTACAAACCCCGTGAGGAGTTTGTTTTGTTTATCTTCTCGATCTTATTTTAGGGAATCTTAGGTAGAACCCTATGGATGTAAACATGTATTTGAAACATGTTATGGTTGATATGGTTGCAAATGATTGCAAGTGGTTGCTCGTGGATGCGCGAATACACGTTAGATACTAGATTGACGCGATCACATTTCATGTTGCATATACACGAGTATTTATACCTGTTTATGGATGAAATTGAATGTGTTACCATGTGGACGTTGCATATGGTTGAATGTTTGTGCACGCATATAGTGTATATGACTAGGACTATTTGCATACATGATGGATTCATAGCACTAAACATATTTTTGCATTCAAAAGATTTTTCAGGCCTGATCATTAGCATTAGCTAAGGAACATGTACACACATGTTTTGCATACATTCATAAAGTATTAGGAGTCGTCTAAGGACAATGGTTGCTTGTGGATGATGGTTTGAGTAGATGGATGATGGATGGTAGGATATGTTCTTCCTAACTTGGAGATTTCGGGGACGAAATCCTAAAAGGTGGGGAGAATGTAACAACCCACATTTCAATAACATGTTAAAACGAGAATTAAGGCAGAATTTAATTTTAAATTCTGAATCAAGTAAAACGGGCTATGCCATTGCGTTCGTCTCGGAAAAATACATGAAATAGAGTCTGAGTTTTCGAAAATCGGAGTCCGTATGACCCGGTTAAGGCCCAAAGAAGATTTCTGGAAATTTGAATTTCGGAAACAGTTTTGGAAATCAGATCTGGGGCCAGGCGGGAAGTTTCCCGCCTAGGCCATGTCGACAGGACTGTCGACAGGCCTGTCGACTTAGGCCCAGACCAAGTCGACAGCCCTGTCGACTTGCCTGTCGAGAGGGGGTGGCCGGGGCAAGTAGCCTGGCGCACCTGTTTGTCTCACCTGGTCTTGTTCTTGGGCTTGGTCTGGAAGCTTCTGAGATCTGATGGTCCTAATCTATCCTAGGGTTAATCTAAGGGCCTAAAACTATCCTAATCTCTATAAAAAGACACTAAACCTAACCTAAATCCCTAAAAATCAAACCTAGCAACTAAGTGCTGCCAAAATCAATTTTGATCATGGCCTCCATCTCCACTCCCTAGAGCCTATGCACTCAAATCAAGTTCAAATCAAAAGGTGCAAGCTTGCTACACCAAATGAAGGCCAAATCAACGTTGCTATGCGAGTTCCATGACGATTCTTCAACAAAGGAGGTACCTTTCTTAGCCAAGATGATTCATGCTTCTTTCCCTAGGCCTAACTAGGTAAGTTCTAGCTACTTTTGGATCAAAACGGTATTTTTAATGTTGACATGGGATAAAATGAGGCTAAACATGATTATGCGAACCTATATGAACCTTACCTTGCCTCTTGTGTTCATGTTTATGATTTTAGGCCATGTGAGTGACTTAATCATGCCTCTCATGCTATGCATAACTTAGTTTAACTTGCAAGTTTGGATCTTTATGCATGAAATGCTAGCATGAACCCTTAGGAACCACTTTACTTGTGAAACATTGGCTAAGACAAGATTTTGGGGCTTATGCATTTTTATGAACCCAAACCCCTTATGCTAACATGCAAGTTTGTGGCCAAATCCTTTATGAGATTATGCATGCTCGTGGCCAATCCCCTCTTTTAAGTTGTGCATGTTTATGGCCAACCCCTTTATGATGTTATGCATGTGGAAGCCAAGCCCTTTTTGGCATCATGCATGTTTTGAGACCAATATGTGACATAGTATCCTTACTATGTTGACTCGCTTTGCTTGCGTTGGGAAAACACGATTTTGGGTAGTTAGATAAACATGAACATGTCGCAAAATCTTAACTTGAATATGACATGTGTTTATACTTGAAAATATGACTTGAAAGATAACATGGAAGTTGGCATGTAAGTATGCATAAAAACATGAGCTTGGGAATTTACCTATTAAGTTAGGTCTACCCTTTGGGAATTTACCTATTAAGTTAGGTCTACCCAAATGCTTGAAAACTTGTAACATGTTTTGGAAACATGATGAACTTAGATAATATGAGTGTGGCCAACTCGAGGTTGGGTTGAGTTTGCAACGTAAGACTACCCGGAACCGACCGGCCTAACTAGTAGTTGCAAACAATAGGACCCAATGTGAGAAGTTGGTCATGTCGCGCTTAAGACCCGAGGTTAGACTAGGTTGTGGTGTAAATCTACCCGGACCCGCCCGGCTTAACTAGTAACCACAACAAGGTCTAATGTGAGAGGTTAAGAGTGCATTAATTAAATTAATGCCACATGATAAGGTTAAGTAAATTTGACTAATGACACTTAACCGATATGACACGAATGGGTAGGTTAAGTGGGACCGGGCTTGATTTCCTTAATGACACTTAACCGTGCA
This sequence comes from Allium sativum, assembly GCA_030737875.1. Classification (NCBI taxonomy): domain Eukaryota; kingdom Viridiplantae; phylum Streptophyta; class Magnoliopsida; order Asparagales; family Amaryllidaceae; genus Allium; species Allium sativum. The sequence continues at coordinate 452,381,089 of CM060924.1, forward strand.
AGATGATTAGGAGATGGGGTTAAGTAATTTACACTTAACTAATCCGACTGGGTAATTAGATGAGGTTAAGTAATTAAGACTTAACTAACCTAACCACGGTAATTAGATGGGGTTAAGTAATCCACACTTAACTAATCTAAACACGGTAATTCGATGGGGTTAAGTTAAACACTTAACCAATTTAAACTTGGTAATTCAATGAAGTTAAGTAACCAATACTTAACCAACTTAACGTGATAATTTAATGGGGTTAAGTAACTTATACTTAACCAATTATACATGAAGATTTGATGTGGTTAAGTGACCTAAACTTAACCAATCTAACTCGTTAATTTGATATGGTTAAGTGAACTAAACTTAACCAATCTAACTCGTTAATTGGATGTGGTTAAGTGACCTATACTCAACCAATCTAACATGAAAACATGATAAGGCTAAGTCACGAATCACTTGAATACGCTTGACCGATTTGACTCGGTAATTTGACAAGGTCAAGTTAATTTATATAATTAACCAATCTAAAATGATAATTAGACGAGGTTAAGTTATGGATTGCTTAATATACTTAGCCAACTTGACACATGGTTTGTAGGGTTAAGTCTTGGACTTGGATACTTAGCCAATTTTGACATGGTTTGTAGACGGGCTAAGTCATGAACTTAAGTGACACTTAACCCATTAGATAAACCCTAATTCGGAGGATTAGGTAAATAACCATAGTTAACAAGGATTATGGAAATAAGGCTAAGTGGTAAACCTTAGTTAAGGGAAACTAAGTAATAATTCTTAGTCAAGGAAATTTGGACCAATTCTTAGATAGATTAGTAACCCGATACGTTAGGTCAACGTTTAAGTATGCGTGTAGGAGCAGGCTATCTGATTTAGATAAAGGCTCCAACGAACTGGGTAACGAAGCAGCGGCTTCGGGGAACGTGAGGATATTCTTGGGATCCCTCTGTGAGCTGCCAGGTCATTATACTAGGCTCACGAGAGGTTGAGGTCTGCGGTAGAAGAACCAAGAATATGCCTTGGTTGCTATGCGTGCGACCTAAAGACTGGGGTGGATAGCAGTGAGTCGACGAATACACAAGGTGCCCGAGATAGCAAGTTCGTCGATCATCTACCATCTTGAGTCAAGCGTGTACGTACGGAAAGGCAGGGAACACCCAACAGACCATAATTTGCTATCTAATTGTGGGTGAGGTAGGCCGTAGGATGTGGGCTGGCCGGAGTGTAGTTCTCATGCAAGATTTTCTCTTGTGTTGCCTTTCACTAGTTGAGGGAGGTGTCTCGTGGGACCATAGCCACGTGTAGAAAAGCAGACCTTAGTATCTGCATCGGCAGATAAATCTAAAGCTCCCGACCGAGTCCTGTATTTCTTGGTTTGCCCTGTGACAGGACTCGGATGGCACGATGTGATACATGTGCATACAGTTATAGAAAAACGATTCACGATGAATGCGTGGGAAAAAGGGCGCGGTTGAGGGTTAGCGTAATCCCTAGTGGCCTAGGTGGTTTAACCCAAACCGAAATACGAAAGCGTGCAATATGTAAGCGTAATCCCTAGTGGTGCTAGGTGGCGTAAGTCCTAGTAGTTCAAACAATGATTCATATGGAAGAGCCTAGCTAGAACAAGGGTGATAGTCCAAACGATTTCAAGGATAATACGACACGAGGAAGCCCGTACGAGGTACGGCAAAGGACTGAACTTATATACATGGAAAGAAACATATGATTTTAGTAACCTATATATGCGATATATTAGGTTGACATGGACCATTACACGATTTTGAGTAAGGGACATTCATGGTTAACACATAACAAGGCTGGGATACTAGTACGAGAGGTGCAGAGCAAATATACATGTTAGAACTAGGAAGAATATACATAATAGATACCGTGGGATGTTAGACGGGGTAGATACCTTGGGATAATGTACTCGATAGAAATCTGACGATGTGATACCTTGACTTATCATAACACCGTAGTTTATCATGATACCTTAGTTTACCTTGCCGCAGTAGTTCAACCGGCTACCCTGGTTTATCTATCTTGTAGTTATCCTTATGTTTACTTTCAGTTTATGCATGTCATGTTACCTTTACCTGTTTTTATACTGGAAGTAGATAGGACTTACTCAGTCTTTTTGACTGACCCGTTTTGTTTCGCCTCTTTTCTTCCGTTCCCCCCCCCCCAGGTTTCAGGGAGGAAACAATGCTGTTTAGTTCGGACTTCTTCTGCTTAAAGGTCATCATGGACGGCTTGGACTTCTCTTGGCTATGGATACTTTACTGTTTTACTTGGGGAATAATTTATTAAAAAGTCTTTATGCTTCTTTACTATTGCAAGACAGGTTGTGATGTACTCTGATGTAAAAGGCTTTAGACCTTATTTATTCGTGTTATGAAAGTTTGATTTTACTTCCGCTATTTATATATGTTCTGTCTTGTGATATTACTGTGCATGTTTACCAATAATGCCCCTCTAAAGCTAGTGCATTCCTTTGCGAGTGACCCTAGCGGAGGCGGGGTGTTACACTAAGGATCGGAAATAGGACCGAGAGGATATACTTAAAATATAAAGACTAGCATGCAAATAAACTTTACAGAAAAAGAGGAACCAAGGGTATACTCTTAAAAAGGGTATGATGCACGTATCTAGTCTTCAGTCTTCTAAGTTGCATCTTCTTGAGCTTCGCTTCATTATGTTCTGACTGTCTTGACTTCACGATTGCGAATCTTCTCGACCTCCATTTCCAAAACTGACTAGTAATGATAGGACCTCGATCACTCACTATGCTAGAGGGTATCCAACGTAGTCGAATTACCATTCCAAGATAATTATATGTTAACCATGATACCAATTGTATATACAAAGATGATTAGAGGTCTCTCCTATACTTAGATTATCCATCACGTCACAAATCTGAGGGTCTAAAGCTAAAGGTTGCTAGTACTTTTTACCTCTCTTAAGGACAATCTTACTTAGGGCGCCTGCCACAACCATTTATTTCTCACGCAAACCATCCTAATCGAACTTGACATCCCCTAAGTACAATCCCCAAAGGCCTAAACCAATATCAGACAAGCACCCAAGGAATACCTCCTCTGAATTTGGACGATTTATATGAGATGGTACTAGCAAAACAACCAAACAATTGAGCACTTAACCGACTCTGGCTATCCTCGCCAATCTTGCTCCAAAATTATCGTTGATCGCATAACTGGCTTTGCATTGTCGACTAGATATATGCGGAAGTCTAACTCGTGTTTTAGGGGAAAAACCCCTAACCTAATCAAAATATCCTCGTACTCATGGACTATTCTAACGGATCGCAAATCGTCGATAGATGCATTAAATGATTCTAGGTAGCTAAGCCTAACATATCCCTTAGGATCGCACGAAATCTCGAGGGTATTCCCGAGGCGAGTAAAAAGTCTAACTACCATCCTTTCACAATTACTAGCTAACCAACCCATGCCTAGAATAAACCCATAGCTCATGGAATCAAAAACATAAGCAATATACTTAAACTCAATCCTTAATATAGCTATTCTCAAATCCTTACAAACCAAAGATAAATGAGCCGAACCACTAATTGGATTTGAGACAATAATGGGGTCTTCTACTATACAAGTACTACGGTGCAGAGACTTAACTATGCAAGAAGATATAAAAGAATGTGAGGTGCTAAAAACAAAAAAAGTACTATCAGGACGATCAAAAAAGTAAACTAAGCTCTAATCTCTCTCAGGTACGCTGGTGGTGAGAGCATGCACTTGCCCTCCCGAAAATCCTGTCCTTTGTTCTTGCCCTTGTCCTTAATTATATGACCCGTTATACCATAATAAAGAGATTTCCTCTTGTTTTAGGTTTTCCTATTATTTCCTCTTACACCTCTTTCTTTTTACCTTCTTTGTGAACCAAGTCCATATCCTCGAGTTACTCATCCTTGGGTTGTGTTCCTTAGCCAAACTCCCACATTTTTACCTTTGTCATCCTTGTGTAATTTGTCGACAAGTCTCTTGAAAGCTGCATCCATCTCACGGAAAAAATCCTACAAAGCTCGAAAGAAAATTAGCCGTAGGTAAAACTAATGAGGCTATAGATGGAAGTTGGGCGCTTATTTACCCTTTTGACAAGTGTTGTAGTCTCATCAAGCCTACGAAACCATGTCGCGATGAGGTTACATCCTAGAAAACCAAGAGCCCCAGAGACTCAAGAAAGAAGGAAATAAGGATTCAAACAGAGGATCAAAAGATAGTGCATATGGCTTTCGGGAATATGCCTTTAAAACAAAACTTTTCTTTTGAAAATGCTTCTTTTAAAACAATTTCGAAAACAATTTTTCAAATCTTTTATCTAATCCGGTAACCTTCAGCTCTGATACCAAGTGAAGCACCTCACCTCCGTTAAGGTCACTCACAAAGGGAATGCCTTAAATTCGGTGGAGCATTATAGGTAAAAGATGCAGATAAATTACAAGACAGACAAAAAAAGCGGAAAATAAAGTCATTTTATTAACAATGTGGTCCAGTAAAGCTTTTACAACGGTTGTCTCAATCATACTGAAAGTAATACATAGAACTTCTGTCTTTATTTAAAAATTTACAAGTGTAAAAGAAGCATAAAAATAACAATGATATTCCCCAATAAAGCATGAACCAGCCATAGCAGTGGAAGAGAGGGTCCAAAGTAAAACATCGACTATCCTCGAGCTTGAAAAGAAAATTGAGTTAAGTGGTAACATTTCCTCCCTGAGAACCTTGCGGAGGGGGGAGAACGGAAGAAAAGAAGCGAAACAAAACTAGGTCAGACATAAGTCTGGTAAGTCCAGCTACTTTCGGCATATGAACAAGCAAGAACAACATGACATGAATTAAACTGAATAAAGACATAAGCATGATGATAAGGAATATAGGATACACAGGATAAGCAATAGGCAAGATAAGCTAAGTATAACATCACATATTAACTATTCTCTACTTCACTGCTACCCTGTTATTCTGATTTCTATATCTCTGCACCACCTAACGAGTGTCCCAACTAGTAATCTATATAAAGGATAATATTAAAACGTGATCCCAATCCCCGCAATTGTGGTAGCCTTCAGTTGTACATCTTATGAGGATTCCACCTCAATCAGCCTAATTTCCATAAAGATGTTAGATGTACCCTTACTACCCTATCGATCGGCTCCCGACTTGTACAAATGTTCCATGTGTTTGTGTTAATCGGCCCTCTCTTGCATGTAGATACCCTGTTCTCATCCCTCCATAAGGTGTATCAATCCTTATGATGGCAACCCGACACGAATCAAGATGCACAGTGTATAACTACTGGTACCCAGTGCCTGCTTTTTCCCACTCCGGAGTACGTGCACGCCCGTAAACCGTCGGAACATACACTGACGTAACCCCTGCCGTTATCTTTGACCGCTTATAATCATCCCAGTAATCGTGCCCTACCCTGCCTAGTTCAGGGTACCATGATACATCTATGTGGGTTATTGCTGAAATAGGTCCCCGTTACTAGGGTTTCCTACTGGTTAAGTTTGTGGGCCTATATATACAAATATTACCCACCTACACGAGATGTATTTAACCCTCCCACCGATTCAAGCATGTTTATTTAATGGTTAAGTTTTGTGAGCCTATATTTATTAATATTACCCACCAACCCGATATGTACTTAACCCTCCTTCTGATTCAAGCATGTTTATTTAATGGTTAAGTTTTGTGGGCCAACATTTATTAATATTACCCGCCCAACTTGTTATGTACTTAACCCTCCTACTGATTCAAGCATGTTTATTTAATGGTTAAGTTTTGTGGGCCTATATTTACTAATATTACCCACCAACCCGACGTGTACTTAAACTTTCCACAGATTCAAGCATATTTTTTTAATGGTTAAGTTTTGTGTGCCTATATATTTACTAATATTACCCACCAACCCGGCGTATACTTAACCTTCCTACTCGTCATGCCATGTTGGTTAAGTGGTTTTTATTAACTTAACCTTTCTCACTTATCATGTTGGATTGGTTAAGTGTGATTTATTAACTTAATCCTGTTCATTCATCAGGTTATATTGGTTAAGTATTTCCCATTTAACTTAACCTCATTCGTTCATCACGTTATATTGGTCAAGTGTCATTAATCAATTTAAGTTAACTTAACCCAACCACTCGTCACATCATGTTGGTTAAGTGTTTCCTTCTGGTTTTGACTTGACCCTACCTCAAATCATGTTATATTGATTAAGTGCTGCCCTCTCGTGTTAAATTAACCCTTCCCAAACATCATGTTATATATTGGTTAAGTGTTATCCTCTTGTATTACTTAACCCCACCACATATTATATATTGGTTAAGTGTATCCTCTTGTGTTACTTAACCCTACCACAAGTCATTATATATTTTGGTTAAGTGTTACCTTAGTTAACTTAAACCTACCATCTGTTTAATTAACATGTTATAATGGTTAAGTGTTCCCTTAGTTAACTTAGGCCTACCATCTGTTTAGTTAACATGTTATAATGGTTAAGTATTCCCTTAGTTAACTTAACCCACCCATATATCATATTGGTTAAGTATCATTAGCCTAACCCTCCCATACTTAGCATGTGTCATTAGCATTAATTTATTTATTAATGCACCAACCTCTCACATTAGATATGTGTTGCTTCAGTTACTGGATATGTCGGGTGGTTCCGTGCAGTTTTACAACACAAATCAATCTAACCTCAGGTTTTTCTTGGACATGATGCACTAACCTCTCACATTAGATAGGTGTTGTTGTGGTTACTGGATGTGCTGGGCGGTTCCGGGCTGTTTTATACCACAACTCAATCTGACCTCGGGTTAGGAATTATCTTCTTTTAGCATATTTACATATGTACGGTGTATATGTAAATTATTCATAATTAAATTATAACATTAATTATGTTCATAATTAATGGCATACTGATTATACCATTTTCATGCTAATTACCCAAATCCACCAAAGCTAGTCATGATCCCGTTTCTCAAGTTATGCCCAGCCAATTCCAATTTCAAATTATTAATCAAATAGGCTTTACCCCGTCTTTCCAAACTTGCAATAATAGTCATTCCCAAAATCACTATGTCATATATTTGGCGTTCCAAATCAATAGTTAAGCCCAATCTAGTTTTAATATTCTAGTTTACAGTGTATGGACAAAACTTGGTTTACAAGCCAAATAACCCAAACTTGCAGTTACAATGATAACAACGCCCCAATGTCAATTACAAGTTTTGCCCTACCATTTCACCAAATATGTTATGTTCGGTTACTTTCCCTAATTATGTTATGCCAATATTGTCAATTTCATGTTTATGCCCCATTAACCCAAACCTTCCTCGTATTCCCATCGTACGTATATCGCGATTCAACCTAGATTATAGGTCAATCTAGATTCATAGATTAAAAAAAGAACAAACAGGAATAATATGACAATGATAGGCATAAGAACTGGCACAAGATAATAGTCCCAAAACACAAGAATTACAGATCTAATAGAATTAGAGCATAAGTGAATAAACTGATTTAGAATCATTGCAGGCATATAGATCTGATTACGAACAATATTATGGACATGAAAGGCTTGAAAAATAAATTAGGTTCGACAACTTGTATAGGTTTGATTGGATCGATAAGAAGCAACCTAAAGTCATAGATTCACAAAGGCTAAGAATAAATTCAAATAGAAAATCAAGCATAGGTCCAAATTCATTTTTTCCCATGTCCATACTATAATTGGTTGTCTAAATCTAAATGTAACCGTGAACTTAAAAAACAAAGGCAAGTCTCATTTTCTGGAATCTGTATTCTGAAATTGAATTGCTCGCCTTTGATGTAGACCGTTGATTACTCTAAATTAGATTTGATTTAATTTGATTCTTACTTTAATCTTGCTTTCTAGTTTGATAAGAGATGTAGGCTAGGTTAGGATGATGATTGACAGCATGGTAGCTCTTTGCAGTTAATTTGTGTGGCTTAGGGTTTAGATTTAGGTTTCTTATATAGAAGTCTAGGATTATTTAGAGCCCTTAGATGAACTAGGAGTCCATCAGAACCACCCAACTCAAATACACATCATCCGGCCACTCAGAAAAAGACACATCATCACAAAACACTCCAGAATTCTGTGTTGGATTAGTATTGAAACACCCCACCTTCGTTAAGACCAATCACAAAGGGAATGCCTTAACTTTGGTGGAGGTTTATAAGTAAAAGCCACAGATAAACACAAGACAGATATAAATACACATATTTTAAATAGCGGAAACCAAACAGCTTTTATTTCATCAATATGTGTTCAAACAAAACATTTCCATAATTGTCTCAAAATATTTCCAACATTACAACCTCATTACTGTCTTGATTATTAAAGAAGCATAAAACATAAATAAACTGACAAAAATCCCCATAGTGATATCCAAAGCCATGATCCGAGCAAAAGTGGTCCAAACCATACGTTTATGGTCTTGAAGTTTGCAAAAGATACTAAGTTGGGTTGTTTCCTCCCTGTGGACCTGAGGGGGGGACGAAAGAAAAGAAGATGAAAGGAAAATAGAGTCAGACATAAAGCCTGAGTAAATCTAGTAACTCTTCAGTATGTGAATAAGAAAAAGGGCATGATAGATATAAACTAAAAACAGGAAAGTGTCACAAGCTAAGGAAGTGTCGTTTAGAATTGAATGCACTATCGCACCCACACTATATCTCTACACCTACTTGAGCTTATTCTAACTGGCACCCCATGCTGAGGGTGAAGTGATCCCCATTTTTATTTAAAGATCGGCTCCCACTCGCGTAAACATGTGTCATACGGCCCCAAGATTTGTAGATACCTATGCTGGTCCCACCATGGGGTGTATCAAGACCCATGGTGGCGGCCCCGACACAATTCTAGAAGGCATAGGTTATACTACTGGTGCCCCCAGTGCCCTGTTTGTCTGCTCCGGAGTGTGTGCACGCCCGCACCCCGTTAGACCTACCACCGCCGTCGTTTTGACCTCTTACAATCAGCCCAGTAATCGTGCCCCACCTTGCCTAGTTTCAGGGTACCATGATACCTAACTTAGGTTACTGCTGAAACGGGTCCCTCGTTACTAGGGTTTTCAAGTCAAACATGTTAAGTGGTTAAGTGTCTGTATTTACCTAACCTCGCCCATCAGTTCTTGTTAACATGTTGAATTTGGTTAAGTGTTTATAGTTGACTTAACCCTACCATCCGTCCTTAGCCTCTTAAAGCACCTGACCACTCACATTAGACAAATATTGCTATGGTTACTGGATATGCCGGTCAGTTCCGGGTAGGTTTACCCCGTAGCTCAGTCTAACCTCGGGTCCTTATTGGGCTCAATGCTTAACCATCCACATTGGGTAGTTATTTTTGTGACTATTGGACAACCGGGCGGGTCCGGGCAGGTTTACGTCACAACTCAATCCAACCTCGGGTTAAGCATACTGTGTTTTCTAAATTTACATATTTTATCACTTCTCAATTATATGTAAATTTCATGTCCTTTATTCTTGGGTATAACAATTCATACCGCTTAAATGTCATTGTCGTTGGCATGTGCCAACCATGCCAACATATGATTTTTTTTTCCATGTTTTACACCCAACGTTATTGCCCCCGTTTGTACGTTCGCAACATTATAACAAGTGTTGGGCTCGGCACAATTCAGTCCAACTTTATAAACGTGAGAAAAAGAGGAAATCAAGAACATGTAATATTTTACAATACATAAAGGTGTGTGGCGCATGAACTTGCAATTTAGCGATTCAACTAACATAAATTATGGGTCATGTGAACTTGCATTCAAATCAAAGTATAACTAAGTAGGTGACTTATGAAATGGCATAGTTTATGCTTATACAAACTTGGGTTTAAACATGTTTAACTTGGCATAATGTCAACCACAAAACTAACATGCTTTATGTTCACCAAAATGTCAAATTTTAACATAATCATATAGCCTATTTCAACATGAACTTGCATAGTTTATGTAACCCAAACGATACTTAACATAGATGCAATTATACTTGCAAATAAACATAAGAATGTGTTCATAGGTTTTGGGTCATGTAGGCATAAATGGTCTCAAATCTAGAACATGTTTACATAAGCCTTAATTTGGGCTTAAAGAATGTATATAGTCCTTGCCATTGACATAAACATAAAGGGATAAAATTCTAGTTTTTGCCACAAGCTTGCAAGTGCCATTGTTTTCATATACAATTGTTCAATAGGCTTGCATCAATAAATTTAGGCCACAAATATCAATACACAAGTCATGACAGAATCATTACGATACACAGAATTTATATCATTATCATACAATAACACAATTCTATTTTCATTTACATTGAATCACGTCACAGTTTTTATTCATATTCTGAAAGGTCACTATACTTACAACGAATGCAGAATCTTGAATTCTGGATTCTGAATTCTGAAATTGAGATGCGTTCCTCTGGGTAGATTAACGTTACATTGATTAATTTGATTAAGCTATAGTCTTCTTCTTAATTTGATTCGTCTCTAAGCTCCTCTCTCTTGACGGCTTTGCTCAGTTCCTTCCTGGCAGCATGACGACTCCAATCTTATATTTTTGTGTGAATTTTTAATTGAGACTTAGGGTGTATTTATAGATTTTTAAATTGTTTTGAGCCGTCAGATGAAGACAGGAGGAATCTAGATCATACAAAGTTCAAAGAGCCAATCAAGAGGTGACATGTCAGCCCTAATGACACACCGAGCCACAAAAATTCGAGCCGGAGCCGGAGCCATACCTAGCCAGCCAGGTCGACTAGGTAGGTCGATTGGCAGGTCGACACCCAGGTCAACACTATGGTCGACCTGGGGTGACCAGGTCGACACCATGGTCGACCCTATGGTCGACCTGGTCCCTGGGCAGGAATTTTCCCGCCCAGCCCAGTTTGGACCTAATTTTCGAATTTCGAATTTGAAAATGAGCTGTTTGAAATTTTAAATTTTATTCTGAAACTTCCGAAGGTCATAACTCCTTCATACGGAGTCCGATTCACGCAAACTCAGACTCTATCTCAAGCAGAATTCCGAGACGAATGCAATGGCGTAACCCATTTCCCTTAATTATTTCATTTAGAATTAATTACACTTTAATTTGTGAAGATTAATATTATAGAATTCACGGGGTGTTACATTCTCCCCTCCTTAAAACGATTTCGTCCCCGAAATCTTCAAGTTAGGAAGAATGTATATCCTACCATCCAACAATCCATCTACTCAACCAACAAACACAGGCGTCCACTGTCCTTAATAGACTTCTAATGCTTCATGATCATATGCATAGTGTGTGTTCATGTCCTTATGTAATGCAGAAATCAGGCGGTCTACTGATTCAGTTGACCTCCTTAATGTGAATCATGTAAGTGTCATGAATCCATTATGTATGCAAATTTTTCCTACTCATAATTCTACATGAGTGCACAACTATTCATACAAATGCGACAACCATATGACAGCACATCAAGTTTCAACCATATACAAATGAGAATACATATATGCATATGCAATATGAAGTGACTGAGCTGATCTAAAACCTAGGGCGTGTGTGTATATGCATCCACGAGACACCACTAGCAATCATTAGCAACCATTTGCAGCCATCATCCATAACATGTTTTCAGATACATGTTTGCATCCATTTGTTTCCTACCTAAGGAGTTAGGAAAAGAACCAAGGAGATATACCTAAAAAGAGAGATCAAAGATGTACCCTCAAAAAGAAGAGGGTAGGCAGCGCGTATTCTGTCCTCAGTTTCCCAAGTCGTGTCTTCCTCGGCGTCGCTCCACTGAACTTTAACGAGTTTGACTTCGTGGTTACGTAGCTTTTTCACTTCAATTCCTAAGATGCGGGTCGGAACTCTCCTCACAGTTGCTTCCCGTTCCACTTCGGCTTCTTCTAGAATGCTAGGTTCCACCACTTCCGCAGACTCATGCAAACACTTCTGGAGGTGAGAAACATGAACGACGTTTTGAACTCCCGCCAATCTCTCGGGTAGCTCTAATCTATAGACCATCTTCCCAACCTTCTCGATGATAGGAAACGGTCCTACAAATCTTGGTGCTTGCTTTCCTGTGGATCCAAAGAGAACGATGTTCCTTAAGGGAGATACCTTAAGGAAAACCCTGTCCCCAACCTCAAACTCAAGGTCGATCCTTCTTTTGTCGACGTAGGATTTTTGTCTGTCTTGGGCTGTCTTCATCCTTCTCCGTATCAAGTCCACTTTCTCTGAAGTCTCTCGAATCATGTCTGGCCCAAGTATAAGCTTATCTGTAGGCTCCCACCAACAAGTTGGTGATTTGCACGGTCTTCCATACAAGGCTTCGAAGGGTGCTATATCGATGGTAGCTTGGTAGCTGTTGTTGTAGGTAAATTCCACTAAAGGAAGGTGATCCTCCCAAGTCCCTCCAAAGTCAAGAACGCAAAGTCTCAAAAGATCCTCTAAAACTCTATTCACCCTTTCCATCTGGCCATTGGTTTGGGGATGATAGGCCGTGTTCAAACATAACTGTGTGCCTAAGGCTTCTTGCAGACTCCGCCAAAACTCGCTTGTGAAGATAGGGTTTCGATCACTAACAATGCTGGAGGGTATCCCATGGAGTCGAACTATTTCCTTGAAATAAAGAGATGCTAGAGATGAGGCAGTCCTTCTACTCTTGATAGGTATAAAGTGGGCGCTCTTAGTAAGCCTATCCACTATTACCCAAATGCTAGTATTGCCTCTTCTCGACCTAGGTAGTCCATCAATGAATTCCATTGATATGCTATCCCACTTCCATTGTGGGACCTCTAAAGGATGAAGTAGTCCTCCAGGCTTCTTTTGTTCCGCCTTGACCCGTTGGCAGGTCATGCACTTAGAAACGAAATTTGCCACGTCCTGCTTCATGCCGCTCTAAAAGAAAGTTCTTTTTATATCCTTGTACATCTTATCACCGCCAGGGTGTATAGTCATCTTGGAATGATGCGCTTCCTCGAGAACCTTCTTTGTCAACTCCCTTGCTTACGGGACGCATAATCTTCCATCTCGCCTCAGCTAACGCTTATCATCGATGGCGTATCTACTGAGGTGACTAGAAGTCTCACCCCTAATAAGTTTATCAATCACATCAACAAGCTGAGGGTCTTCACGTTGTGCAGCCCCTATTGAGTCCAAGAGAGTAGGGCGTACTTCGAGAGATGCTAACAAACCCGGTACAAAATCTGAGGAGGGCCTAAAGTTAAAACTGGCTATATACTCCAAGATTTGCCTTTCCACAAAGAGCGGGCTTAAGGTCAGTTTCTTTCGGCTCAACGCGTCTGCTACTACGTTGCCTTTTCCGGGAGTATAGGAAATTTCAAAGTCATACGAGGAAAGAAACTCCACTCATCTTTGCTGCCTCAAGTTAAGGTCCTTCTGCGAGAAGAGATATTTCAACGATTTATGGTCAGTGTATAATTCGAACTTCTCACCTAGGAGATAATGGCGCCAAGACTTAAGCGCAAAGACGATGGCAGCCAACTCGAGATCGTGGGTTGGGTAATTCTTTTCATGAAATTTCAATTGCCTTCCACCATAAGCTACTACCCTTCCTTCTTGCATTAGAACAGCACCTAGTCCCGTTCCATAAGCATCCGTATATACGGTGAACATTTTGCTACCGTCTAGCAGAGTCAGAACTGGGGCTGTTGTGAGAGCCCTTTTTAATCGTTGGAAAGCAAACTCGCAGTCCAAATCCCAAGTGAACGCCAGATTCTTCTTTGTTAGCCTTGTGAATGGAGTTGAGATTTTTGCAAAATCCCAAATAAACTTTTGGTAAAAATCGGCTAGCCCAAGAAAGCTTCGGACTTCGGTTTCATTTCTTGGTGCCTTCCAATCTTGTACTGCCACTACTTTCGCGGGGTCCACAGCCAACCCCTCTTTAGACACTACGTGCCCCAGAAATCTTACCTCCTTTCTCCAAAAGTGGCACTTGGAGAATTTGGCTTTTAGCTGATGTGCAAGGAGAGTATCCATGATCTCTTTCAGATGCTGAGCATGTTCTTCCTCATTCTTTGAGAAGATTAAAATATCATCTACGAAGACAACCACAAATTTGTTGAGGAATTCTCTGAACACTCTACTCATTAAGTCTACGAAATAAGCGAGTGCATTTGTCAAGCCGAAAGGCATGACAAGCCACTCGAAGAAACCATCTGAGGTTCTGAACGCCATTTTATCAATGCTATCTTCAGCTACTCTTAGCTGATGGAACCCAGTTGCCAGATCAAGTTGGCAGAAGACCAACGCTCCTACAAGCTGATCAAACAAATCGTCGATTCGGGGAAGAGGGTGCCTATTTTTCTTGGTCAATTTGTTTAACTCCCTATAGTCAACGCAAAGGCGAAGCGAACCATCCGCTTTGGTTGCGAACACCACTGGAGCACCCCACTCCGAAATGCTTCGTCTAATGAACCCTTTTTCAAGAAGTTCTTTAACCTGCTTAGTAAGCTCCTTTCTCTCCTTTGGAGCCATGTGTCTGACAGGTAAAGCTACAAGCTTTGCATTATCCACAAGATATATGCGGAAGTCTATTTCCCGCCTCGGAGGTAAGCCTTTCACCTACTCAAAGACATCCGGATATTCCCTAACTACTCTAACTGACTGCAAATTCTCATCAGAGGCATCAAGCGACTCTAGATAACTAAGCATAACAGCATTCAAGGGATTACAAGAAATTTCTAGAGTGTTACCAAGCCGAGTCAAGAGTCTAACTACTCTTTTCTCACAATCAAGAATGGCACCATTACTAGATAACCAGTCCATGCCTAAGATCAAACCATATCCCGAGAAGCCCAAAACAAAGGCATTACAACTAAACTCAACGCTGAGAATAGAGATTTTCAAACCCAAACAAACCATTGACAAGTAAGCGGAGCCCCCAACTGGATTTGAAACTACTAAGGGATCCTCTACCATACTAGTGTCTAGATGCAGAGATTCTACTAAGGCAAATGAAATAAAGGGGTGTGATGCGCCAGAGTCAAAAAGTGTGCGAACTGGATGATCATAAAGATAGACTACACTTTCTACAGAAATATTACTACCTCGTTCCTACTGAGGTGCCACTAGCGCATGAACCTGACCCCCTGAAGTGGATCTGGCTTTCTATCCCTGCCCTTTCTTCTTTGGGCAGTCCTTAGCTTGGTGCCCAGTTTCTCCACAATGCAAAACAACCACCCATCTTCGCCTTCCTCTTTTGGAAGTCTTTCGATATATGTCCAACAATGCCACATAAATTGCATCTTTTCCTCTCACGGGGCTTATTGTTCTTCCCTCCTTTCTTGAAGTCTGTTTTCTTAGCTTGTAAAATCTCTTTCTTTTCTTCCACCTTAGTCTCTTTCTTGACGTTGTCTTCCTCGTGTAGCAATGGCATGTCCACCAAGCTTTCATAAGTCGCTCCCGTGGATACATGGGTCATAGCAAGGCTGTGTAGAGGCTCACTCAAACCTTTGACGAAGCGTAGCACCTTCTTGTGTTGGGTGTTAACAAGGTCCAGCCCAAATCTGGCCAGCTGATTAAACTGATTAGCATACTCCTTGATTGTCATACTTCCCTGTTTCAGAGTTAGAAACTTCTCCATTTGCAGGCTTCTTTCAGCTTGAGAGAGAAATTTCATCTCAAACCTTGTCCTGAAATCTTCCCATGTTTCCACCGCCCTCTGAGCATTGGTAATTTCCCACCAATAGGAAGCTTCATCTTTAAGCAACCACACTGCTAGTTGTATCTTTTGCCTGTCATCAACTCTGAAGATGACAAACAGATCCTCGGTCTCCTTTAGCCAGTTTCTTGCTCCTACAAAGGACTCTGTCCCATAAAAGTCTTTTCCACCCATAGCCTTAAAGTCTCTACATGTTTTTACGAAGGCATTTCCACGAGGAGGAGGAGGAGGAAACGCGGCCACTAGAGGAGGGATGTCTGTTGGGCCCGTGCCATTGGCGCTTGCTTCTAAGTACCTCCTAAACCAGCCGGGTATCGGTACTCCTTCTAGAAGGTTAAGGTCTCCAGACATGCTGAAACAGAAAGGAAAGATTCAAAATGAAGGATAGAGAGCAATAGATAGGGCACATGGCTTTGGGGAATTATGTCTTTTTATAAATATAACACTTTTTCTTGAAAAATGCTTCTTTAAACTTCCTTTTTGAAAATAGTTTCAAAATCTTGTATCTAGTCTGGTAAACCAGGCTCTGATACCAAGTGAAACACCCCACCTCCGTTAAGATCACTCACAAAGGGAATGCCTTAACTTTGGTGGAGGTTTATTAGTAAAAGCCACAGATAAACACAAGACAGATATAAATACACATATTTTGAACAGCGGAAACCAAATAGATTTTATTTCATCAATATGTGTTCAAATATAACATTTCCATAATTGTCTCAAAATACTTCCAACATTACAACCTCATTACTGTCTTGATTATTAAAGAAGCATAAAACATAGATAAAGTGACAAAAATCCCCATATTTATATCCAAAGCCATGATCCGAGCAAAAGAGGTCCAAACCATATGCCTACGGTCTTGAAGCTTGCAAAAGAGTACTAAGTTGGGTTGTTTCCTCCCTGTGGACCTGGGGGGGGGGGGGGGACGAAAGAAAAGAAGACGAAAAGAAAATAGAGCCACACATAAAGTCTGAGTAAATCTAGTAACTCTTCAGTATGTGAATAAGAAAAAGGGCATGATAGATATAAAATGAAAACAGGAAAGTGTCACAAGCTAAGGAAGTGTCGTTTAGAATCGAATGTACTATCGCACCCACACAATATCTCTGCACCTACTTGAGCTTATTCTAACCGGCACCCCATGCTGAGGGTGTAGTGATCCTCATTTTTATTTAAGGATCGGCTCCTACTCGCGTAAACATGTGTCATACGGCCCCCAAGAGTTGTAGATACCTATGGTAGTCCCACCATGGGGTGTATCAAGACCCATGGTGGCGCCCCCGACACAATTCTAGAAGGCATAGGTTATACTACTGGTGCCACCAGTGCCCTGTTTGTCTGCTCCGGAGTGTGTGCACGCCCACACCCCGTTAGACCTACCACCGTCGTCGTTTTGACCGCTTACAATCAGCCCAGTAATCATGCCCCACCCTGCCTAGTTTCAGGGTACCATGATACCTAACTTGGGTTACTGCTGAAACGAGCCCCTCGTTACTAGGATTTTCTAGACAAACATGTTAAGTGGTTAAGTGCCTGTATTTACCTAACCTCATCCATCAATTCTTGGTAACATGTTGAATTTGGTTAAGTGTTTATAGTTGACTTAACCATACCATCTGTCCTTAGCCTCTTAAAGCACCTGACCACTAACATTAGACAGATATTGCTACGGTTACTGGATATGTCGGTCGGTTCCGGGCAGGTTTACACCATAGCTCAGTCTAACCTCGGGTCCTTATTGGGATCAATGCTTAACCACCCACATTGGATAGGTATTGTTGTGACTACTGGACAGCCGGGCGGGTCCGAGCAGGTTTACGTCACAACTCAATCCAACCTCGGGTTAAGCATACCGTGTTTTCTAAATTTACATATTTTATCACTTCTCAATTATATGTAAATGTCATGTCCTTTATTCTTGGGTATAACAATTCATACCGCTTAAATGTCATTGTGTTGGCATGTGCCAACCATGCCAACAAATTTTTTTCATATTTTACACCCAACGTTATTGCCCCCGTTTGTACGTTCGCAACATTATAACAAGTGTTGGGCTCGACACAATTCAACCCAACTTTATAAACGTGAGAAAAAGGGGAAATCAAGAACATGTAATATTTTACAATACAAAAAGGTGTGTGGAGCATGAACTTTCAATTTAGCAATTCAACTAACATAAATTATGAGTCATGTGAACTTGCATTCAAAACAAAGTATAACTAAGTAGGTGACATATGAAATTGCATACTTTATGCTTATACAAACTTGGGTTTAAACATGTTTAACTTGGCATAATGTCAACCACAAAACTAACATGTTGTATATTCACCGAAATGTCCAATTTTAACATCTAGTCATATAGCCTATTTCAACATGAACTTGCATAGTTTATGTAAACCAAACGATACTTAACATAGATGCAATTATACTTGCAAATAAACATAAGAATGTGTTCATAGGTTTTGGGTCATGTAGGCGTAAAAGGTCTCAAATCTAGAACATGTTTACATAAGCCTTAATTTAGGCTTAGAGAATGTATATAGTCCATGCCATTGACATAAACATATAGGGATAAAATTCTAGTTTTTGCCACAAGCTTGCAAGTGTCATTGTTTTCATATACAATTGTTCAATAGGCTTGCATCAATCAATTTAGGCCACAAATATCAATACACAAGTCATGACAGAATCATTACGATACACAGAATTTATATCATTATCATACAATAACACAATTCTATTTTCATTTACATTGAATCACGTCACAATTTTTATTCATATTCTGAAAGGTCACTATACTTACAACGAATGCAGAATCTTGAATTCTGGATTCTGAATTCTGAAATTGAGATGCATTCCTTTGGGTAGATTAACGTTGCGTTGATTAATTTGATTAAGCTGTAGTCTTCTTATTAATTTGATTCGTCTCTAAGCTCCTCTCTCTTGACGACTTTGCTCAATTCCTTCCTGGCAGCATGACGACTCCATTCTTATATTTTTGTGTGAATTTTTATTTGAGACTTAGGGTGTATTTATAGATTTTTAAATTGTTTTGAGCCATCAGATGAAGACAGGAGGAATCTAGATCATACAAAGTTCAAAGAGCCAATCAAGAGGTGACATGTCAGCCCTTATGACACATCGAGCCAAAAAAATTTGAGCCGGAGCCAGAGCCAGACCCAGCCAACTAGGTCGACAAGGTAGGTCGATTGGCAGGTCGACACCCAGGTCAACACCATGGTCGACCTGGGGTGACCAGGTCGACACCATGGTCGACCCTATGGTCGACCTGGTCCCTGGGCGGGAATTTTCCAGCCCAGCCCAGTTTGAACCTATTTTTTGAATTTCGAATTTCAAACCGAGCTGTTAGAAATTTTAAATTTTATTCTGAAACTTCTGAAGGTCATAACTCCTTCATACGGAGTCCGATTCACGTAAACTCGGACTCTATCTCAAGCAGAATTCCGAGGCGAACGCAGTGGCGTAACCCATTTCCCTTAATTCTTTAATTTATAATTAATTACACTTTAATTTTTGAAGCTTAATATTATAGAATTCACGGTGTGTTACAAGTATGGGCGCACTTGGCAGGTGCGTTAGGGCATTTTTGTACTGGCGCACTTGTGAAGTGCGCCAGTACATTCTGGTCGACTTCTGGTTTTTCTGCCAAACTCTGTTCATCTATATCTTTTTCATACGGTATCCGTTTTATGCAAACTTGGATTCTATCTCAAGAAGAATTCCGAGACGAACGCAATGGCGTAACCCGTTTCATCTAATTATTCTTTAATTATCTCTTATGTCCCGTTTTAAAATTACGGGTGTTACAAAATTTCTATGGACTTCATTGATGGCTTTCCCCGAACCAGAAAAGGCAATGACCGTATATGGGTGATTTTAGATCGATTCACGAAGACTGCCCATTTTATCCTTGTTAGATCTAATAAAACAGCTCGAAGTCTGGCGTAGTTTTATTTCAGAGAGATTATCAACTACATGGAGTTCCCAGTAGCATTATTAGTGATCGAGATCCGATATTTGCTACTAAATTCTGGGAAGCATTCCAAGAAGAGCTAGGGACAAAGGTGAATTTGAGCACCGCTTATCATCCTCAGACAGACGGACAGACTGAGAGGGTGAACCGCATATTAGAAGACTTGTTGCGAGCATGCATTGTTGATTTTGACGGATCATGGGAAGATCACGTGCACTTGGTTGAGATAGGGAAGACTGGGAAGTTGGCGCCGAGATTCATTGGTCCATTTCCTATTCTCGAAAGGATTGGAACTCTCGCTTATAGGGTGCAGTTGCCGGACTGGTTGCTAGGGGTGCATGATGTATTATATGTGTCTCAACTTCGGAAGCATGTACACGATCCGGGCTTGATTATGGAGTAAGCAGCTCAATAAGATTGGGAGATTACCCCGATCTTAGCAGTAAGGAGGGAGCTAGTGAAAATTATGGGCAAAGAGACTCGGATTCTGAGGAACAAGAGGATCCACTTAGTCAAAGTGCAGTGGAGCGGGGATCCTTGAGACTGTATATGGGAGACTGAGGATAACATCAAATAGACTTATCCCAAGTGCAGAGTGGACATCTCCAAGTAACTCTTACATTGAAGTACATTTACAATACGTTGCATTTTCCATTTTGTTTCCTACTTTACTATTGTTTCCTTCTCGGGGACGAAAAGCTTTTAAGTGGGGGAGATCATAACAACCGGAAAATCAGAACCAATTTAAAATTTTTATTTTGGCTATTTCAATGAATTTTGAAAAGTTAAAATAATTTATTTTAAATAATAACGATTTAAAATTTATTTATATAAAAGTTAGAATGGATATATTTATTTTAATTTTAAAAGGGATTAGAAATAGCACGGTAGTTTGAAATTTTGAATCTGAACTTTGACTGAATGTACAAAATTCAAAATAATTCGGATTTTAGTGAAACCAAAAATATTTAAATTTGTTTAAAAATATCTTTCCAACGAATCCAAAAAATTGAAATTTCAGAGTGGGAATAAGAAGTTATGGCCAGTTGAATATTCAGAATAGTCACCATGGAATATAGTATAATTTATTTCCCGCATAAATGCCCATTATACAAACGACCTCCGTTTTCGACGAAATCATATTTGTCGGATCTGGAATGCCAAATTATTTCTAAGTTTAATTTTCCATAATTTTTGAAATTAATTAGTGAGCGTGGTAAATTAAACTGCATTCGATAATTTTTGTTGAATTTAATCGACCGTTAAAAGGGCCATTTTTCAGACGGTCTCCAAATTCGACGAAATTAATTTTGTTAGGACCATATCATCAAAAAATTGCTAATTTATTTTTTGGGAATTTTCAGAGTCTGTATGTGGCCCCAGTAAATTTAAATGTACGATCAAATTAATAAAATAAATGATTTAAATTTTAAATTAAAGAAAACAGGTTGAAAACGATCGTTTGGGCTGACGGGACCTAGCCCATTGTGTCCGAAACAGGGGCAATTGGGTCGGAACAACTTTTGCTGGGCTAAAATTGGAGTTGTTGAGGATTAATGGGCTAAACCAGTAATTAGAACATTAAATATTATTATATTATAAATAATAGAAAATCCAAAACCCTAATCACACAACACAGCTGTGGCCCCATTACCATGGCCTGAAATGCTCAGAACTTCCTCTTCCAATATCTCTCTATCCTCTCAATAGAATCCCTCCATTCTTCAGACAATATTGTAGAGCTTCCTCCCACCTCCACATCCATACGGTTTTCCCTATCTGAAAACCGCATATTGTGATCGAACCGAGCCCCCGAAGTCCCATCATTTCGCATGTTGTCGCTCCTCCTTGGTCAGATCGTGCTTGACGGCGTGGGTCCCACTAGAGCGCGTGACCTCCCACTTCGACGTAGTGGTCTCTGATTGTCCTGAAGCTTGGTGATTTGAACGCAAACAGGAACCCTAGGATCGAAAAATTTGGGTCAAGGCACAGCCTGAGTTCTGAGGTAGAAGAAGATAGAGTAAATCCTTATTTTATTATTGAATTTATTAATTTAAAATGTTATTTTCACAAATAAATTCGTATCTCGCTCATACTGAATCAGAATTGACTAATTTCAGATCCGTTACGATCATGAGTTCGAGAACTACACTTCTGGACTGATTAGAACTGATTCGGAGCAAATCAAATTTTGGACAAAATTCGATTCTGAATTATTCAGAATTAAAACACGACTGTGAGATTTCTAATTTTATAATTAAAAATTAAATTATTCCTCGCTATTCATAATCCATGTAGTTGTATTAAATAAAATCAGATCTGTGATGCTTGGAATTTGAATTTGTTGAATATTGATAATTGATTGTGATGCTCATGTTTGTTAGATCTTGTCTATAATAGAAATTCTTTTTTTTTATTTGAATCTATAGTTTATTGTTAGATCTCGATTTGAAATAAAAAATCTATTTTTATTTCAGTTCTATATATGTTGATTTGATGTTATAATATTAGTTTCATCTTTTATTTTAACAAAAATTCATTGTTTTGTCAAATTTAGATTAATTTCATTTTTATTGTTAATATGAAACATGGTTTGTTTAGATTTTGATTAACAATTAAAATCTCATTTCTGTTGTTAATATGAAACATGATTTTGTCGAATTTAGATTTACAATAAAACATTTTTTTTTTAACATGAAACATTGTTTTTGTCAAATTTTGATTTAGAATAAAATATTTATTTTTATTGTTAACATGAAACATGATTTTGTCAAATTTATATTTACAATAAAATATGTATTTTATTGTCAACATGAAACATGATTTTGTCAAATTTAGATTTACAATAAAATATTCATTTTTATTGTTAACATGGTTTTTGTCAAAAGTTTGTTTTCATCATAATAATAAGATTATAATAAAAAGATTAGGATAAAAAGTGTAACAACCCGCTCATTCGACGATTTTAGATTTAAATATTTTATTTAAATATATCATCATATCTTATGTGTCACTCGAAATGTCGTTTTTCACAAATGATAAAATTAGGATTCAGAACCATTTCCATTATGTCTGGATCATCATTTACGACCTTTTGACTATAAGCATCGATATATTTCGAGCTTGTATATTTTGGTACTTTGGTTGGATCATGGGTTAGCTAAACTAGCCCACTTACTTAATCTCCTTCAGCTCCCTCTACTCCTCATTCACTTAAAACATTCCTAAACATCTATATTTAAGTAAAAATGGGGAGAGGAAGAGGAAATCCAAATTCCTAAGCTAGGGTTCTTGATTTCCAAGCTCAAATCAAGTGCTAGTTTAGAGAGACAACTTGTGTAAGCTCTCTCTACTCCTCCTTTATCTCTCTACCTTCTTAATTTTCAGGTTTTTGCGCAACCATAACACATGTAAGTTTTCTTGTGTGTGTATTTGTTGTTTAGAGAGGATGAGATATCGGATTCTTAGCAAGTGTAGAGGCATGTTCTTCCTTGTTGGAGCTTGTTCTTGTCATTCAAGAGCTAAAGTTGAGTTCTTTTCGAATTCACATATATGCCACAAGCCATTGGCTTGTACAAGTGTAATTTAATGTTTATACGACTTTGCATTGCTAGTGAATTAGTTATGTTAGTGTAACTTAGCTGATTTCATTATTTATGTTCCATTGAATTGAAAGTATAGGTATGATTGTTTATGCGATCTGATGCATATGCTACGAGTTGATTTGGTGATGTTGTGAAGCTCCGTTGTCCCTCGACAAAGTTCTAAGTCTTCACAAGTCGCTTGAATCGTATTTGATTGCTTTAGTTAGAAAATTTGTCCATTTTAGAATTTATAATCGTAGCCATTGTTAATATCTTGTATGAATGTTTGTGCATGCGTATTTAGGTGTTATAAGTTGTTTTGGCAAGCCCGTGAAGCCTCATATACATGTGCACAACATCATAGGCCTTCGGGCATTCGTCGATATCGTTTTGAACATGTTTTCAAGGCAAATAGTGCTCTGGAACAGGTTTCAGACATCTGAACTGTTTTGGTCAGACGTCTGACCTACTTAAAATAATTATGGAATCAAGTAAGAAAATTCAGAAGTTTAAAATTTTTAGCTTAGAAGTCTGAATTGTAATTCAGACGTCTATCCGGAATCAAACGTCTGAAAGGGGGCCAAAATGAAATAAAACCTTGTAGGTTTATGAAAATCCCAGTTCAGACGTCTGACCTAAATGATTCAGACGTTTGAATCTGTTTTTCTACTGTGGACTAGAGGGAACCTGGGTCCACAGTCTACCCCCATCTGGGCTCTTTCCCGATCGGAGCTTGGGCCGTTCGGACTTCATTTGCGAACTTCAGCTTCACGAATTCACAGATTCCAACAGCTTGATTCATCGTCTTTGATCCTCAAGTGATTCTTCCAATGTTGATTCTTTTGGTCTATTCACATTGTTTAGGATGTGAACTGAATAAGTGATCATTCTGAAGCCCGTTCGCTCTATTTTGTATGTCGAATTTATTCGATACTCTTGTTAATATGATTCACGACTCTAAAATGTGAACTATCAACTCGATATCCTTCGAGTCTATTCCGATATAGTTTAAAACCTTTTGGTGTTAGTTTGGGATTTCTATTTGTTCATTGATCGAAATTACAACTGTTATCCCTTTGTTTTTTGTATGTTTTTGTAATGTGAATTTCGCATTATCATTCACCTTGGTGATTGTACTCTAATACATGGCACCTAATTTTGTGTCTTTGTTTCCTGTCGCTCCATGGTGATTTCTAATCTTTTCTTAACATCATTGGATTCACTAACGAGCTATATGTATATTCGATTTATCAAATTTACATTAGATGATTTATGATTTGAATTTATGTCATTTTGACGTAAATCCCCCTGATCGATTTGCCTTGGCAATCGTACTATTGTTTATTGTCACATCAAATTATAAGAGGGTATGTATATTATTAATGGACCACGAATCCTTCTACGGATCCCAATCTATTAGTGTGTACGGAACCTCTTTATTCGATCGGGCGAGAAATTTAGTTTATCTACCTTAGTTAAACTAAGAAATATGACCCCTTATACGTTTACTTTGGCGAATAACTCTTGGACTCGTGCGTTTGAACATGTGTGGTGAGTCTCTCTGTTTTGATTAGAAACCAATTACAGGTTCGTAAATATTCGAGAATAGCATGTAGTTATGGGGCATGTCGCTATTTCCTTATATTAACTACCTTGGTGTAATTTATACTCACCTGGATCAATGTGATCTGTTTTATGATTTAAACTTAGCTTCCAGGCTATGTCTCCAGGGGACTGTGGTTCACTGTAATAGTTTCTGCACTATCAGGGGAACTCCAGTCAGATAGTTTCTACACTATCTGTTGATACCTCCTTTTCATTTTATGACTTATGTTTTGCGGTCCTCAATCGCTCGAAAGGGATTTACGATTCTTGGATTTCACCTATGGGACTTCAGTCCATCTGTCTATGATTTATGATGTTTTCTAGAGATTTCACGATTTATGTGTTTTCTCTCTTCCGGGGTCACGACCCGGCTCTGTGGGGAGCTTCAGCTCAAACATATAGGTTCGCTACCTAGAGATTGTTTCTCATCCGGGAGGTATCCATTTTTTATGATGTTTTCTAGATTTCTAGTGATTTCTGGATTCTTGATAACTTTGATGTGATGTGCGTCAATTTGATTTATGATTACTTTGATGCGATGCGTGTCAATTTGATTTATGTTTACTTTGATGTGATGTGCGTCAATTTGATTTATGTTTACTTTTATGTGATGCGCGTCAATTTGATTTATGTTTACTTTGATGCGATGCACATCAATTTGATTTACATTTGGCATTCCACTATCATTCATGGGTTTAGTTTATTTGGCATTCCTCTTTCATTTCCTGTTGTGTGCTATTAACTAAACGTTGCATTCTACATTAGCTAGGAGATTATTTAGAGATATTTGTGTGCTGACATTCCATTGTCATTTCCTGATTATGTTGACATGCCATGTTTCATATTTATTTATGATTAGATATTATTACTAAAATCATGTCATCCTTTGTTATATCACTTGTTATCTCAGTTTACTTGATATGTATATCTAGACTAACTCGTTTATTATTTATTCCTATAAATAATACTCGAGTCAGACCGAGTCATTTTAGGTACTCCTTTGGGTCTCATTTTATGATTGATCTTCCGCTTTCAGCTTGCTACTCTATCCCTGCAGCTTGATGTACTTTTGTACCTATGACGTTATCTATCATTGTGTATATATTCTCTTATTTCGATCATGGTACATGTATCTATTCTTTTGGGTTTAGTGGATCTTTGTTGACCACTAACTTTTTGTACACATTCTTGGTTTATTCATATCCATCCCGCCTTTGTGATATGTTTATTCTGTATCTGGCTGGGATATATATTATTGTTGTCATCTATTTTATACTACATTCTGGATTACATATAGTCGTTGTATAGTTGCCCTGTGTATTGATTGGTCACGTCGAAAATTTAATTGGTATCAGAATTCGATGTGCATTCCTCACATGGAGTAATCATACAATCGATCGCTCTTCACAAACCTCATTCTCCGTTATGGTCTACGACATTTCTTTAAAATGAACTGGACGAAAATGGGTATAGAGGCGGGGCGTTACAGTTGGTATCAGAGCCACTTTCCGGAACAGTGTAAGATAGTATGACGATGGTATTATCTTAAGCCTCTCTCGGGAATCGTGCTTTAGGGTTTTAGTTAGAGTCTTAAGACCTGTCATAACTTATTTTCCTATACTATTCCATCTTGACTGAATTCACATCGTTTGGATTCAACTTGAGACTAAGTTTTTCCTAGTTCTTTTTCCTTGAAGAAGCGGAATAGTTGGTCGTAGCCATGCAAGTGCCGGTTCACCCAGTTTACCTCCTACGGGAGGGGTGATTATGTCTCAAGTGGCCTATTTTTAGTCTTTTAGAACAGTTATCAACTTGTCTCCATTGGGTTGATTTCTATAGTCCATCTAGGGCCCGTGTGCTCTATGGTGCTTCTGTTTCATTCTTTGACTCGAGTTGCTAATCGATGTCTGTTTAGCCTATTTTGTATCACACTTATCTTGTTGATCATTTATGATCCTTGAAGTTGATTGATCATTGGATATCATGCTCGTGCATCTTTAAGCACGTCGTAAGCGCCTTTGACTTTGATATTCCTTGATTTCTAGTTAATATTGTTTCGTACGTCATTATGTACCTAGCGTAGTCTATTGATCATTTGTTAGTCGGTATGGAGATACCATGTCTATGTTACTAAACCTATTCTCTTTTTGTCAGCTATATAGTTCTAGTTCGGTGTTAGGTCACCAAGCCTTTGGGCTAAAACAACTCATTTGTTACCTCGTTGTGCCGGTGTGAGTCACCAAGCATTTGTGTAAATTAACACAACAAATGTATCATTGCATTCCAAACTCAAGATCAAGAATGAGGGAAAGCATCTCGCTTCTTGTGATCCCTCTTCTTGAGTCAAAGTACATGTCATTAATTTCTTAATGTCATTTATCTTGTTCAAAGATTATTTTATTTATGTTTTTTTGATATACGTCGATCGTGTTCTTCACTATCAAAAGATATCATTTGTGTTTTATTCATAGTTGATGAAGGAATTTTATTTCCTTTATGCCATCCCGAATGATTTATTGAATTTTTATATTTTCATGAGTGTAACACCCCGAAAATTCTATAACTGTGAAATTCATGAATTAAAGTATAATCAAATTCAAATCAAAGAACTAAGGGAAACGGGATACGCCATTGCGTTCGTCTCGGAAAAATACGCGAAATAGAGTCCGAGTTTTCGAAAAACGGAGTCCGTATGAAGAAGATATGGCCTTCGGAAGTTTTGAATTAAATTTAAAATTCAAACAGAATAAAATAATTAAAAATCGGGCCCAGTGGGCCAGGGCGGATAAACACCCGCCTAGGCCACCCAGGTCGACTGGGCTGTCGACCTGGGCTACCCATGTCGACAGGGCTGTCGACAGCCCTGTCGACAGGGGTGTCGACCTGGTCGAGCCCAGTCAACCTGGCTGGCCAGGTCTGTGTTTGGTCGAATTTCTGTGGTCTGCTTTGTCATTAGGGCTAGGTGGCGGGTTCTAATTGGTCTCTCTATCTAATGAATGGCTACGATCTAACCTAGCAACATCAATGGTCCTAATCAATTCCTAACCTCTATATAAACAACCCTAGACTAAACCCTAATCTATTCATTCAAATTAAGAACATAGCCGCCATGTTGCTGAGGAACGACTAAGAGTAGCCGCCGACTAGAGAGAGGATTAGAAAGAAAGTTCTAAAGCCTAAAGCAATTCAAGCAACCTAAAGCCAATCAATTCAACAAAGGAATCATATCTCTTAATTAGAGAATTCGCCGCAACCATTGTAAGTAGAGTATTACTTTGGTATGAATAAACAACTGTATTGATTTGTATGCTTGAATTGGGATAATAAAGTAATTCATATTTGTGCAAAATTATGTTATTCATTATAAAGAACTACATGCGGTAGTTCTATGCAAGTATACGTTTGGAATATTGCGCAAATTATGTAATCTATGTTGAAGCTACATGTATGTAGTTGATTGAAATTGATGCGAGTTTGGGGCTTTGTTATTATGCCATCATGATGTATATTTTTGTGCATAAATCATTTTGCAAATAATTGAAACAAGTTTGGTTGTTATAGTTCATATGAAACTATGTTGGAATTTTGACACCATAATCCATGTATTAAGTCATGCTTTTGCAAAACTTATGAATATGGCTAGGCTATGAATGATATTTGGCATAATTGAAATCTATGATTAAGTCTATCTTGTTTAAAAGAATTATATGATGACATATGTGAGACATGGCTAGGTTAGACTCAAAAATCCCTTTTTGCAAGTTTAAAGCAAACACCATGATTAGGAATATTTATGCCATGCTTATGTTTGACATTATGCCATGTTTATGCTAGAAGTATTTATGCCATGCTTATGTTTGACATTATGCCATGTTTATGCTAGAAGTATTTATGCCATGCTTATGTTTGACATTATGCCATGTTTATGCTAGAAGTATTTATGCCATGCTTATGTTTGACATTATGCCTAAATAAAAATAAAGGTTCATGTGTCAATAATGATATCTCAATTACAAGTTCACATGCTTTGATTCATGTCACCTATGTTTTATGACCAAAGTATATGTCACTACTATGCAAGTACACCAGTTTCTATTTTGTATTCCCATCGTCATATTGCAAGTTCATACGCTCACCTTCCCCTCTTTGTGTATGTAATCACGCTTTAAGCCTCCCCTTTCGCATGGCTAAATTGGGCTTTAAAAGGCTAAGCCCAATATATATGAACGGACGTGTAAAACGGGGGAAAATAACGTTGGGTTAAAATTAATTAATGAAAATATAAAATAGAAGGGCCCAAATTCAAGTATGGGTTGGGCCCGTGATTGGTGAAACCTTTACACCATTAACTTAATAATGGGCCGCAAATATTTACATATAAGAAATAAAGAGGAATGACAAAATATGTAAATGTAGAACATACGATGTGTTTAACCCGAGCTTGGATTGAGTTGTGATGTAAACCTGCCCGGAACCGCCCGGCTGTCCAGTAGTCACAACAATACCTATCCAATGTGAGAGGTTAAACATGGAGCCCAATAAGGACCCGAGGTTAGACTGAGTTGTGGCGTAAGACTGCCCGGAACCAACCGGCAACAGGCAGCCACAACAATACCTGTCTAATGTGAGAGGTCAGGGCCTTAATAAGACAATTAAGGCTGAGTCAGGATTGTTAGGATTAAGTAAACAAAAGACTTAATCAAAATGGAACATGCTAAACTAAACGGACTGGTGGGGGTTAGGTAGGAAACACTTAACCAACTTAGCATGTTGGCTAGAGATAGAAAACCTAGTAACGGGGGACCCTTTTCAGCAGTAACCCTAAAAGGTGTATCATGATACCCTGAAACTAGGCAGGGTGGGGCACGATTACTGGGCTGATTGTAAGAGGTCAAAGCGACGGCGGTGGTGTAGCAGTGTAGGTTCTAACGGAGTGCGGGCGTGCACACACTCCAGCGCAGAAAAATAAGGCATTGGACACCAGTAGCATACCTGTGCACTCTAAGGTTGTGTCGGGTTGCCACTATGGGACTTGATATACCCCATGGTGGGACCAGCATAGGTAACTACAGACATCGGGGGCCGTAAGACACATGTAACTATGCGAGTAGGAGCCGATCATCATTGAATGGATCACATCACCCTGATTATGGGGTGCCAGTTGGAAACTAGTTTATATGGGTTCAGAGATCAACATGGGGTACGATAGTATATTCGACCCTAGACAACTTAACCAAGTTTATAGTGCATGCCCACTTCTTGTTTATACTTATCATACCCAGTTCTTTATTCATAGACAAAATAGTACTAGACTTACTCAGGCTTTATGTCTGACTCTACTTTTCTTTCGTCTTCTTTCTTCCGTTTCCCCCCCCCCCCCAGGTCCTCAGGGAGGGAACACAGCAGCTTGACCTACCTCAACATCCAGCTTGAAGAAGAGAAATGTATTGCTTGGACTTTCCTGTTTTGAACTATGGCTTTGGACCATCCACTATGGGCTTTTGCAGTTTATCTATGTTTTATTTATGCTTCTTTAAATAATGTACTCAAGACAGATTATGAAAGTGTTATGTTATGTTTTTGGAAAGGATGTTGTTGTAACACGTATTTGACTTTATGAAATAAAAGTTTGTTGTTCTTCCGCTGTTTACAAATATGTGTTCTTATATCTGTCTTGTATATCTGTGACTTGTGCTTATAAACCTCCACCAAAATTAGGGCATTCCCTTTGAGAGTGACCCTAACGGAGGTGGGGTGTTTCACTTGGTATCAGAGCATAGGTTTACCAGATAAGATAAAAAGTTTTGAAAAATTATTTTCAAAAAGGAAATTTAAAGAAGCATTTTTAAAAGAAAAATGTTATTTTATTTTAAAAAGGCAAAAGTCCCCTCCCCAAAGCCATAGGAACTATCTCTTATCCTTCGTTTTGAATCTATCCTTTTTGTTTCAGCATGTCCCAAGAACTTAACTTGCCGGAGGGGGTACCAATACCTGGTTGGTTTAGACGGTTCTTAGAAGCAAGGGCCACTCAGCCAGGTCCTACCATTCCTCCTCCCCCAGCGGAAGGAAATCATCCAGCTGCAGCAGCACCTTTTCCTCCACCTCCTCCTCGGGGAAACACTTTTGCTAAGATATGTAAAGATTTTAAAGCTATGGGAGGAAGGGATTTCCATGGAACTGAGTCCTTCGTAGCAGCTAGGAATTGGCTGAAAGAAACGGAGGACCTATTCATCATCTTTGAGGTAGAGGATAAACAAAAAGTACAACTGGCGGTGTGGCTATTGAAGGGCGAGGCTTCCTACTGGTGGGAAGTCACTAATGCTGAAAGACCAGTGGAGACATGGGAGGACTTTAGGGCAAGGTTTGAGACAAAATTCCTCTCAGATGCGGAAAGAAGTTTGCAGTTGGAAAAATTCTTATTTCTTAAACAAGGGGACAAGACAGTCAGAGAGTATGTGAATCAGTTCGATGAGCTGGCTAGGTTTGGGCTTGACCTAGTCAACACCCCGCACAAGAAGGCTCTCCGTTTCGTCAAAGGGTTGAATGAGCCATTACACAGTTTGGCCATGAACCATATACCCATGGGAGCCACGTATGAAAGATTGGTGCAAATGGCATTGCTGAATGAAGAGGATAAGGGCAAGAAGGAGACAAAGGCAGAAAGCTCTCAAGGGAAGAAAGAGGGTTTGCAGCCTAAGAAGACAGACTTTAAAAAAGGCGGGGAAGGCAACAAAGAGAAGAGGACGTGTAATTTCTGTGGCAAAGTGGGGCACTTAGTAAAGGACTGCCGGAAAAAGAAGGCCAAGGAGAATGGTGGGTGCTTTTCTTGCGGTGAGACGGGCCATAGGGCTAAGGACTGCCCAAAGAAACGGGGACAGGGGCAGGGCGCTGGATCCACCCCAGGGGCACAGATTCATGTGCTGGAAGCGCCACCTTTGCAACAGCGAGGTACAAACACTTCTGTAGAAAGTGTAGTTTATCTTTATGATCACCCCGTTCGCACTTTATTTGATTCTGGCGCATCACACTCCTTTATCTCGTCTGCTTTAGTAGAATCTCTGCACCTAAAAACTAGTATGGTAGAGGACCCCTTAATTGTTTCAAACCCAATTGGGGGCCCAGCTCATTTGTCTATGATCTGTTTGGATTTGAAAATTTCTATTCTAAGTGTTGAATTTCAATGTAGTGCCTTTGTTTTGGGCTTTTCGGGGTATGGTTTGATTTTGGGTATGGATTGGCTATCCAGTAATGGGGCCATCCTTGATTGTGAGAAAAGGGTTGTTAGGCTCCTAACCCAGCTCGGTAATACTTTGGAAATTTCTTGTAATCCCTTGTGTGCGGTTATGCTTAGTTATCTTGAATCGCTAGATGCCTCTGTTGAAAATTTGCAATCAGTTAGAGTGGTCCGGGAATATCCGGATGTCTTCGAAGAGGTGAAGGGCTTGCCTCCGAAGCGGGAAATAGACTTCCGCATATATCTTGTAGATAATGCAAAGCCCGTTGCGTTGCCCGTTAGACATATGGCTCCACGAGAAAGGAAAGAGCTCAGTAAACAGATTAAAGAGCTTCTAGAAAAGGGGTTCATTAGGAGGAGCATTTCAGAATAGGGCGCTCCAGTAGTGTTCGCCACTAAGGCTGAAGGTTCATTTCGCTGATGCATGAGTTGTAAAGAATCACCTTAGTAAGTACATTTGGCAAAATAGTTGACATTTGTTTATTTTCAAGAGATAATTCATCTATGTGGAATACCTTCTAGTAAGTGAACAAGATCCAAGATTCACTAATGAATTTTGGAGAGCTTGCATGGAACCATGAGTACGTAGTTAGGCTTGAGCCAAGTATACTAGAAGGAGAATAAGTGAAAAAGGAAACAAGAATTAAGAAGCTACGAAATTGTGAAGTTAAAGATGGACAAAGCATAATGGAGTTAAGCTCAAGAAATGCGACTTAGAAGATTGAAGACTAGATTCGTGCATAATATCTCTTCTTAAGAGTATATCCTTGATCCCTCTCTTCCTGTAGAGCTTACTTGCATAGTATCTTTTCGGTATATCCTCTCGGTCCCATTCTCAATCCAATTTCTGTTGCAAACCACATAGGGAGTATGACTCATCTGTTAGTAACACATGTTGGGGCTCGAGGGTGTTCATTGGTTTGACTAAAGTTTTTGGGTTTTATAGGATACAGATTGGTCTTAGGAAGGGACTCCCTTATGACCTAAAAGGAGTCCATCATGCTTAGTTGCCTAGAATCATATATGGTGGTTGGGTTGAGTAACTCTTTGGGTGTCAGTCTGATGTTGATTTCGGTCTTCGGGGCTGATGCTTAGGGAGTTCTTCTCCTAATCAATATATATGTGGCATAGGTTTTCAGTTTTGACATTGCCTAATGGGCACAAAGTTTTTACTTCGACTATACCTTTAGATAGGAACAATTGGGAAAATGGCCTATAGATTAGAGCTACCCGAGAAGTTGGCTGGAGTCCACAACGTCTTTCACGTTTCACATCTCCGAAAATGTCTACATGAGTCTGCTGAAGTGGTAGAGCCAAATATCCTCGAAGAGGCCGAAGTGGAGCGCGAAGCAACCATAAGGAGAGTTCCAACCCGCATATTAGGAACGGAAGTAAGAAAGCTAAGCAACC
Organism: Allium sativum; assembly: GCA_030737875.1. NCBI lineage: Eukaryota > Viridiplantae > Streptophyta > Magnoliopsida > Asparagales > Amaryllidaceae > Allium > Allium sativum. The sequence goes on from CM060924.1 coordinate 452,414,680, forward strand.
GCGAAGTCAAGCTCGTCAAAGTTCAGTGGAGCGACGCCGAGGAAGACACGACTTGGGAAACTGAAGCTAGAATCCGTACTGCCTACCCTTTTCTGTTCGAGGGTACATCCTTGATCTTTCCTTTTTCCTTAAGTTGCGCTTTTATCTATCTTTTTAGGTATATTTCCTCGACCGTATCTTTTAGATAGAATCTTTTTGGATGAAAACATGTAGTTGAAACATGTTATGGATGATGGTTGCAAGTGATTGCAAGTGATTGCTAGTGGTTGCTCGTGGTTGCATATACACACACAATCTAGGTTTTAGATCGGCTCAGTCACTTCATATTGCATATGCATATATGTTTGTATTCGTATATGGTTGAATTTTTATGTATTGTCATGTGGATGCTGCATTTGTATTGAATGATTGTGCACTCATGTAGAATCATGAATAGGAAAATTTGCATACATAATGGATTCATGGCACTTACATAATTCGCATTAAGGAGGTCAACTGAATCAGTAGACCACCTGATTTTGCATTAGATAAGTACATGTACACACACACTTCGCATATGATCATGAAGCATTAGAAGTCTTTTAAGGACAATGGATGCTCGTGTTTGATGGATGAGTAGATGGATGATTGGATGTTAGGATATACATTCCTCCTAACTTGAAGATTTCGGGGACGAAATCCTTTTAAGTGGGGGAGAATGTAACACCCCGAAAATTCTATAACTGTGAAATTCATGAATTAAAGTATAATCAAATTCAAATCAAAGAACTAAGGGAAACGGGATACTCCATTGCGTTCGTCTCGGAAAAATACGCGAAATAGAGTCCGAGTTTTCGAAAAACGGAGTCCGTATGAAGAAGATATGGCCTTCGGAAGTTTTGAATTAAATTTAAAATTCAAACAGAATAAAATAATTAAAAATCGGGCCCAGTGGGCCAGGGCGGATAAACACCCGCCTAGGCCACCCAGGTCGACTGGGCTGTCGACCTGGGCTACCCATGTCGACAGGGCTATCGACAGCCCTGTCGACAGGGGTGTCGACCTGGTCGAGCCCAGTCAACCTGGCTGGCCAGGTCTGTGTTTGGTCGAATTTCTGTGGTCTGCTTTGTCATTAGGGCTAGGTGGCGGGTTCTAATTGGTCTCTCTATCTAATGAATGGCTACGATCTAACCTAGCAACATCAATGGTCCTAATCAATTCCTAACCTCTATATAAACAACCCTAGACTAAACCCTAATCTATTCATTCAAATTAAGAACATAGCCGCCATGTTGCTGAGGAACGACTAAGAGTAGCCGCCGACTAGAGAGAGGATTAGAACGAAAGTTCTAAAGCCTAAAGCAATTCAAGCAACCTAAAGCCAATCAATTCAACAAAGGAATCATATCTCTTAATTAGAGAATTCGCCGCAACCATTGTAAGTAGAGTATTACTTTGGTATGAATAAACAACTGTATTGATTTGTATGCTTGAATTGGGATAATAAAGTAATTCATATTTGTGCAAAATTATGTTATTCATTATAAAGAACTACATGCGGTAGTTCTATGCAAGTATACGTTTGGAATATTGCGCAAATTATGTAATCTATGTTGAAGCTACATGTATGTAGTTGATTGAAATTCATGCGAGTTTGGGGCTTTGTTATTATGCCATCATGATGTATATTTTTGTGCATAAATCATTTTGCAAATAATTGAAACAAGTTTGGTTGTTATAGTTCATATGAAACTATGTTGGAATTTTGAAACCATAATCCATGTATTAAGTCATGCTTTTGCAAAACTTATGAATATGGCTAGGCTATGAATGATATTTGGCATAATTGAAATCTATGATTAAGTCTATCTTGTTTAAAAGAATTATATGATGACATATGTGAGACATGGCTAGGTTAGACTCAAAAATCCCTTTTTGCAAGTTTAAAGCAAACACCATGATTAGGAATATTTATGCCATGCTTATGTTTGACATTATGCCATGTTTATGCTAGAAGTATTTATGCCATGCTTATGTTTGACATTATGCCATGTTTATGCTAGAAGTATTTATGCCATGCTTATGTTTGACATTATGCCATGTTTATGCTAGAAGTATTTATGCCATGCTTATGTTTGACATTATGCCTAAATAAAAATATAGGTTCATGTGTCAATAATGATATCTCAATTACAAGTTCACATGCTTTGATTCATGTCACCTATGTTTTATGACCAAAGTATATGTCACTACTATGCAAGTACACCAGTTTCTATTTTGTATTCCCATCGTCATATTGCAAGTTCATACGCTCACCTTCCCCTCTTTGTGTATGTAATCACGCTTTAAGCCTCCCCTTTCGCATGGCTAAATTGGGCTTTAAAAGGCTAAGCCCAATATATATGAACGGACGTGTAAAACGGGGGAAAATAACGTTGGGTTAAAATTAATTAATGAAAATATAAAATAGAAGGGCCCAAATTCAAGTATGGGTCGGGCCCGTGATTGGTGAAACCTTTACACCATTAACTTAATAATGGGCCGCAAATATTTACATATAAGAAATAAAGAGGAATGACAAAATATGTAAATGTAGAACATACGATGCGTTTAACCCGAGGTTGGATTGAGTTGTGATGTAAACCTGCCCGGAACCGCCCGGCTGTCCAGTAGTCACAACAATACCTATCCAATGTGAGAGGTTAAACATGGAGCCCAATAAGGACCCGAGGTTAGACTGAGTTGTGGCGTAAGACTGCCCGGAACCAACCGGCAACAGGCAGCCACAACAATACCTGTCTAATGTGAGAGGTCAAGGCCTTAATAAGACAATTAAGGCTGAGTCAGGATTGTTAGGATTAAGTAAACTAAAGACTTAATCAAAATGGAACATGCTAAACTAAACGGACTGGTGGGGGTTAGGTAGGAAACACTTAACCAACTTAGCATGTTGGCTAGAGATAGAAAACCTAGTAACGGGGGACCCTTTTCAGCAGTAACCCTAAAAGGTGTATCATGATACCCTGAAACTAGGCAGGGTGGGGCACGATTACTGGGCTGATTGTAAGAGGTCAAAGCGACGGCGGTGGTGTAGCAGTGTAGGTTCTAACGGAGTGCGGGCGTGCACACACTCCGGCGCAGAAAAATAAGGCACTGGACACCAGTAGCATACCTGTGCACTCTAAGGTTGTGTCGGGTTGCCACTATGGGACTTGATATACCCCATGGTGGGACCAGCATAGGTAACTACAGACATCGGGGGCCGTAAGACACATGTAACTATGCGAGTAGGAGCCGATCATCATTGAATGGATCACATCACCCTGATTATGGGGTGCCAGTTGGAAACTAGTTTATATGGGTTCAGAGATCAACATGGGGTACGATAGTATATTCGACCCTAGACAACTTAACCAAGTTTATAGTGCATGCCCACTTCTTGTTTATACTTATCATACCCAGTTCTTTATTCATAGACAAAATAGTACTAGACTTACTTAGGCTTTATGTCTGACTCTACTTTTCTTTCGTCTTCTTTCTTCCGTTTCCCCCCCCCCCCAGGTCCTCAGGGAGGGAACACAGCAGCTTGACCTACCTCAACATCCAGCTTGAAGAAGAGAAATGTATTGCTTGGACTTTCCTGTTTTGAACTATGGCTTTGGACAATCCACTATGGGCTTTTGCAGTTTATCTATGTTTTATTTATGCTTCTTTAAATAATGTACTCAAGACAGATTATGAAAGTGCTATGTTATGTTTTTAGAAAGGATGTTGTTGTAACACGTATTTGACTTTATGAAATAAAAGTTTGTTGTTCTTCCGCTGTTTACAAATATGTGTTCTTATATCTGTCTTGTATATCTGTGACTTGTACTTATAAACCTCGACCAAAATTAGGGCATTCCCTTTGAGAGTGACCCTAATGGAGGTGGGGTGTTTCAATGAGATTTGCATGAATGTTAGAAAATTTGAGGACTTTCCTGTGTTAACATGTCCATCGGGTGCGTTAAGGATCTCGAATGAGATATGGGACGCCATGTTGTAGTTCGGAATTCCTAAACACCATTATGTGACAATCCGACATTCGAAATGATTCCTAAAATTAAAATTCACTTCTAATAAGTCAATCGAAATAATAATATTTTGGATTTTGCTATTCTCATAGCCGTTTGTTATTTTTCTAGATAGTTTATTTCTAGATTTCCTTTTGGAACAATTCCAAGAATTTGAGTGGTTCATGATTTTCAATTCAAAATTATCTTGAATCTTTTCTTTGAGTAAATTAAATAACTCCAGGAAAAACCCAAAAAATTATTTATTTATGTCTCTTGTTTCTGGATTTCAGATCTTTGATTTTCGAGAATTCTTAATGATTGAGAATCTCGCCTAATTCTTAATCCTTGTTTCGATTTGCTAAAGAGAATTTAGTATTCTTGTGATTCCATGGTCTTCTTATTTTCTTTAGTGAACTATCACTCGAGAGAATGGGAGTTCCCGTTGGGGAGGGAAGATTTGGGTTTTGCGATCCACGGCAAACTCAATGATTCCTTTCTTCGAATCTGTGATCTAGTCGATCATCCGGAAGTGCTATAGTCAATTCACTTGTGGACAAAGCCTTGCGTTGTTCTTAGAAATGGATATTGAAAGGATGAGCTCTTTTGATATTCCTCCTTTGTTTGTTTGAATCATTTCGGTCGACAGTTGTCTCCACACGTTTGTTAACCCTTGTCAATCAAATTTTTAGGGATTATGACCTCTTTGGTTTAATCTCATCTTGTTATAGAAATTATCTATTGCTTCTTTGATTAATTACTGATGCTTTTGCGATTTGAGATTTTTGGGGGGAAATTATCTTAAATCATGTTGCTCCAAAGTGGTAAGTTGTGCACTACTTGTCCATCATCTTCTCGATGATTCTGATTTTCTAAAACCAATACTCAAGTTTTTGAATATTGGGAATTTCGTATAATTCCTAATGATTCGTCTTTAGGTTACTAAATGAGATATAGTACCTAGTCAAAAATCGATTTCCCTGAATAGTTCATTGGTATTCCATTGCCAATATTTGTTTTCGATTTTTAGTTCATTATTATTCTGTTACCAATATTTGATTATTGACTTGTAGTTCATTGGTATTTCGTTACCAATATTTGTTTATCGGTTTCTAGCTCGTTGGTATTTCGTTACCAACTTTGAATCATTAATATTAAAAATTGATTATCCCTACGAGAATTGTTCTCCTTAGCTAAATTCATTGGAATATCTATGTTGTGCTTTTGTCGGTGTAAGCCACCTTGTCGCAAAACTAAAGCGCTCAGGTTCGATGCTCGCTACATCATCGTGATTGAGTTTGGGGATGGATTAGTCAACCATCGTAAATTCCCATTTCATATCCTAAGAGAAATATCTACTATTGATATCTCGCGTCTGTAGGACATAGTCCCATTGCTTCTTGAAATTCTAAATTAAATTCGCATGGTTTTCGTGCCATCTATCGATTCTCATTCCCTTGAGAATAATACTAAGAAAGGCGAGCCTATTTGAATTCATAACACTTATGAATTTTTTTGGAATTATTTTACCCGTTGGGATGACTACCTTCACAGGTAATGGAGTTTGCGATTGAACTCTAGCTTTTATGATCTTATGAGACGAAACTGGGATCTCACCAAGCCGTTGGTGTGACCTTTTCATTTTGTGGAACCACTCCATGGTATAATTTTTTATTGTTATCTGTTACTTCATTCTTAAGGAACTACGTGGACGCAATTCATTTAAGGGGGGAAGTCTGTAACAACCCGCTCATTCAATGATTTTAGATTTAAATATTTTATTTAAATATACCATTGTATCTTATGTGTCACTCGAAATGTTGTTTTTCACAAACGATAAAATTAGGATTCGGGACCATTTCCATTGTGTCCGGATCATCGTTTACGACCTTTTTGACTATAAGCATTGATATATTTCGAGCTTGTAAATTTTGGGACTTTGGTTGGGTCTTGGGTTAGCTAACCTAGCCTACTTACTTAATCTCCTTCAGCCCCCTCTCCTCCTCATTCACTTAAAACATTCCTAAACATTTATATTTAGGTAAAAATGGGGAGAGGAAGAGGAAATCCAAATTCCTAAGCTAGGGTTCTTAATTTCCAAGCTCAAATCAAGTGCTAATTTGGAGAGACAACTAGTGTAAGCTCTCTTTAATCCTCCTTTATCTCTCTACCTTCTCAATTTTCGGGTTTTTGCGCAACCCTAACACATATAAGTTTTCATGTGTGTGTATTTGTTGTTTAGAGAGGAGAATCGATGAGATATTGGATTCTTAGCAAGTTTAGAGGCTTGTTCTTCCTTGTTGGAGCTTGTTCTTGTATTCAAGAGCCAAAGGTGAGTTCTTTTTGAACTCACATCTATGCCACAATCCATTGTCTTGTACAAGTGTAATTTAGTGTTAATATTCCTTTGCATGTGCTAGTGAATTGGTTATGTTAGTGTTAGTTAGCTGATTTAATGTATTTATGTTCCATTGAATTGAAAGTATAAGTATGATTGTTTACACGATCTGATGAATATGCTATGAGTTGATTTGGTGATGTTGTGAAGCTCCATTGTCCCTCGACAAAGTTCTAAGTCCTCATAAGTCGCTTGAATCGTATTTGATTGCTTTGGTTAGAAAATTCGTCCATTTTAGAATTTATAATCACAGCCATTCTTAATCTCTTGTATGAATGTTTATGCATGCATATTTGGCTGTTATAAGTTCTTTCGACAAGCCCGTGAAGCCTTATATACATGTGCACAACATCATAGGCGTTCGGGCATTCGTTGATATCGTTTTGAACATGTTTTCAAGGAAAATAGTGCTCTGGAACAGGTTTTAGACGTCTGAACTATTTTGGTCAAACATCTGATCTGCTTCAAATAATTATGGTATCAAGTAAGCAAATTCAGAAGTCTTAAAATTTTAGCTCAAAAGTCTGAATTGTAATTCAGACGTCTATCCGGAATAATCCAGATGTCTGAAAGGGGGCCAAAATGAACTAAAACCCTACGGGTTTCTAAAAATCCCAGTTAAGACGTCTGACCTAAATGATTCGGACATCTGAATCTGTTATTCTGCTATGGATCGGAGGGGACCTCAGTCCACAGTATATCCCCATCCGGGCTCTTTCCCGGCCGGTGCTCGGGCCGTTCGGACTTTGTTTGTAAACTTCAGCTTCATGAATTCATAGATTCCAGTAGCTCGATTCATCGCCTTTGATCCTCAAGTGATTCTTCCAATGTTAATTCTTTTGGTCTATTCACATTATTTAGGATGTGAATTGAATAAGTGATCATTCTAAAGTCCGTGCGCTCTATTTTGTATGTCGAATTTTTTCGATACTCTTGTTAATAGGATTCACGACTCTAAAACGTGAAATATCAACTCAAAAATATCCTTCGAGTCTATTCCAATATAGTTTAAAACCTTCGGGTGCTAGTATGGGATTTCGATTCGTTCGTTGATCGAAATTACAACCATTATCCATTTGTTTTCCTGTATGTTGTTGTAATGTGAAATTCGCATTATCAATCACCTTGGTGATTGTACTCGGATCCGTGGCACCTAATTTTGTGTCTTTGTTTCATGTCGCTCCAGGGTGATTTCTAATCGTTTCTTAATGTCATTGGACTCACTAACGAGCTATATGTATATTCGATTTATTGAATTTACATTTGATGATTTATGATTTGAATTTACGTCATTTTGACGTAAATCCCCCTGATCTATTTGCCTCGGCAATCGTACTATTGTTTATTGTCACTTCAAATTATAAGAGGGTTTATATATTATTAATGGACCACGAACCCTTCAATCGATCTCAATCTATTACTGTGTACGGAACCTCTTTATGCGATCGGGCGAGAAATTTAGTTTATTTACCTTAGTAAAACTGAGGACTATGACCCCTTATACATTTACTTCGGCGAATAACTCTTGGACTCATGCGTTCGAACATGTGTGGTGATTCTCTCTGTTTTGAGTAGAAACCAATTACGGGTTCGTAAATATTCAAGAATAGCATGTGGTTATGGGACGTGTCACTATTTCCTTATATTAACTAGCTCAGAGTAATTTCTATTCACCTGGATCGATGTGATCCGTTTTATGATTGTTCTTGCTGTTTTGAGTATGAACCAACAACGGGTTCGTAAATATTTGAGAATAGCGAGTGGTTATGGGACATTTAGCTATTTTCTTATATTAACAATCTCGGTGTAATTTATACTCACCCGGATCGATGTGATCCGTTTTATGATTTGGACTTAGCTTCCTGGCTATGTCTCCGGGGGACTGTGGTTCACTGTAATAGTTTCTGCACTATCAGGGGAACTCCAGTCAGATAGTTTCCATACTATTTGTCAATACCTCCTGTTCATTTTATTACTTATGTTTTGTGGTCCTCAACTGCCCGAGTGGGATTTACGATTCTTGGATTTCACCTATGGGACTTCGGGCAAGCTGTCTATGATTTATGATGTTTTCTAGAGATTTCACGAATTATGTGTTTTCTCTCTTCCAGGGTCATGACCCGGCTCTGTCGGGATCTTCGCTCAAACATATAGGTTCACTACCTAGAGATCGTATCTCATTTGGGAGGTATCCACTTTTTATGATGTTTTCTGGATTTCAAGTGATTTCTGGATTATTTATAACTTTGATGCGATGTGCGTCAATTTGATTTATGATTACTTTGATGCGATGCATGTCAATTAGATTTATGTTTACTTTGATGCGATGCGCGTCAATTTGGTTTATGTTTACCTTGATGCGATGCGCATCAATTTGATTTGTATTTGGCATTCCATTGCCATTCATGTGTTTAGTTTATTTGGCATTCCTCTGTCATTTCATGTTGTGTGTTGTTAATTGAATGTTACATTCTACATTAGCTAGGAGATTATTTAGAGGTATTTGTGTGCTGACATTCTGTTGTCATTTCCTGATTGTGTTGACATGCCATGTTTCATATTTATTTATGATTAGATGTTATTACTAGAATCATGTCATCCGATGTTATATCTCTTGTTATCCCAGTTTATTTGATAAGCATAGCTAGACTGACTCGTTTATTATTTATTCCTATAAATAATACTTGTGTCAGACCGAGTCATTTTAGATACTCTTCTGGGCCTCATTTTATGATTGATCTTAAGCTTTCAACTTGCTACTCTGTCTCTGCAGCTTGATGTACTTTGTACCTTTGACATTATCTATCGTTGTGTAACACCCCGAATTTTCACAGAATATTAAAATTAACATATTCAAGAACACTTAATTTTGAGAAGAAGAATTAAGTTAAATGTGTTGCGCTATTAAGTTCATCTCAAAATTTTGGTCAAGATAGACATTTGGTTTACATAAAATGGATACCTTATGAAGAAGTTATCAAGCCTTGAAGTTTGTATGCATATGAGAAATATATATATATATATATATATATATATATATAATTAAATATGCAAAAAAGTTCAAAACAGCAAATCGGTATGGGGAATAACCAAACCGGGTCATTTTTGAGGTCGACCCGAGCCTCGCTGGGTTGACTAGGGGTTGATTCAGGGTTTTTGGCTGTCAACCCGTGGGTCGATTCGCTCTAAGGCAGATGTGGCATCTGATTGGTTTTCATGGACTCCTTGTTGAGTCATTATGGCTGATGTGGCTATTCTATCTTGTCTGAATGGCTTTGATTTGCTCTAGGTTAATCTGACGGTTCCTATTAAATCAAACTTCTATATAAGCAACCTAACTATAAACCCTAAGCCACACAAAAATATTCCTAGAGCCGTCATGCCATCAATGGTGAACCTAGAATTGCCGTCATCTCTTTCAACTCAAAGACAAGATAGAAGCTACATCAAAATCAAATCAAAACTAATCTAAACTAAGAGAATTCAACGATCTACATCAAAGGCGAGCAATTCAGTTTCAAAATATAGATCCCTAAAATCAAGTTTTTCCTTTTGATTGTAAATGTAGTTATCTTTCAGATGTGAATAAATTAAAGACATGATTTGTAATGAATTGTAAAATAGAATTGTATAAAGTTTTATGTGATGCTGATTCGTGTTTATTCATGTCTATTCTATCATATATGCATATGAACTATTATGGTCTATCGAACCTATCATGTTATGTGGAAATTGGTGAGTAAACCTATGATGTTGTATAGGAATTTGGGAATGAAATTATCATATGTATGTTTGGTGATATTATGATACATACAAGTTTTAGGCTAAGTCATGTCGTTTATGCCTAATTATTTAGAGCCATTATGCATACATGTTTAGATCTACGACCCTATATGTTTAGATCTACAACTTTATGTGTTAGATCCATATGCCTTTATGATAGATCTAATTTGCAAGTTCACCACTACATGCCAAGTTTAACTTTTATTGTTTTATGTAAATTCATATGCTTGTGGTTCATGTTGCATAGATCAAATTTGCAAGTTCATAGTTAAAAGTATATTGTTCTATGCCGTATCCATGTGACATATGTGTAGTTAGATCCATACTTTTGTATGATGTTGGAATGTTGCAAAGTTCCTCTTTTCCCCTTTTTGTTTTATAAGTTAGGCTAAAATATCGAGCCTAACATTCTATGTAATTTTGCGAACGTACAACGGGGGTAACATTGGGGAAAACATGAAATTACATGTAATTGGCATGTTTGACACATAAGCATGATAAGTGTCATGAAAATTGTATAATCTATATACCTAAAATTTTGAACGTGATTTAGAAGGAAAGTGGGCCATGACAATAATTGATTTATAATTTACATATAAATATGTAGGATAAGCATAAAAAATTACATGGCATTGATTGGTTCATGAAATGGTATATTTAGTACACCATTAATTGTGAGCATAATTAAAAGGAAAATTATGGCATAATTAAATTGGAATAGTTTACATATGGAATTTGTCATAAATAAGAAATATGTAAATTTAGAAAAGACGAATATGCCTACCTGAGGTTAGACTGAGTTGTGGTGTAAAACTGCCTGGAACCGACCGACACATCCAGTGACCACAGCAATACCTGTCTAATGTGGGTGGTTAGTGCATTGAGCCCAAAAAGGACCCGAGGTTAGAATGAGTTGTGGTGTAAAACTGCCCGGAGCCGACCGGCACATCCAGTGACCATAACAATACCTGTCTAATGTGTGTGATTGGTGCTTTATTAAAGCTAAGTCAAGATTGGTAGGGTTAAGTCAATTAAGGAAACACTTAACCAATTCAACATGTTAACTAAACTGATAGGTGAGGTTAAGTAAATTTAGAACACTTAACCGTTATAACATGTTAATTAGATAAGTCGGTGAGGTTAAGTAAATTTAGAACACTTAACCGTTATAACATGTTAATTAGACAAGTGGGTGAGGTTAAGTAAATTTAGAACACTTAACCGTTATAACATGTTAATTAAGCAGATGATAGGGTTAAGTTAACTGAAGTAACACTTATCCAAAATATATAATGACTTGTGGTAGGGTTAGGTAGCACAAGAGGATACACTTAACCAATATATAATGAATGTGGTGGGGTTAAGTGATACAAGAGGAAAACACTTAACCAATTATATAATACGATGTATGGGAAGGGTTAAGTTATAACGAGAGGGCAACACTTAACCAATATAATATGATTTGAGGTAGGGTCAAGTTAACACCAGAAGGAAACACTTAACCAACATGACAAGACGAGTGGGTGGGTTAAGTTAACTTGAATTGATTAGTGACACTTGGCCAATATAACTTGATGAACGAAGGGGTTAAGTTAAATGGGAAATACTTAACCAATATAACCTGATGAATGAATAGGGTTAAGTTAATAAACCACCCTTAACCAATCCATCATGATAAGTGAGAAAGGTTAAGTTAATAAGAACCACTTAACCAACATGGCATGACAAGTAGGAGGGTTAAGTACAAGTCGGGTTGGTGGGTAAAATTAGTAAATATATAGGCCCTCAAATCTTAACAATTATATAAACATGCTTGAATCTGTGGGAAGGTTAAGTATATGTCGGGTTGGTCGGTAATATTAGTAAATATTGGCCCACAAAACTTAACTATTAAATAAACATGCTTGAATCGATGGGAGGGTTAAGTACATCTCGTGTAGGTGGGTAATATTAGTACATATAGGCCCACAAAACATAACCGTTTATTAAAAATGCTTGAATCGATGGGAGGGTTAAGTACATATCGGGTTGGTGGGCAATATTAGTAAATATAGGCCCGCAAACTTAACCAATAGGAAACCCTAGTACTGGGGACCAATTTCAGCTGTAACCCACATGGATGTATCATGGTACCCTGAACTAAGCAGGGTGGGGCATGATTACTGGGCTGATTATAAGCGGTCAAAGCAATGGCAGGGGTACGTCGGTGTAGGTTCCGACGGTTAACGTGTGTGCACGTACTCCGGAGTGGGAAAAAGCAGGCTCTGGGTACCAGTAGTTATACACTATGCATCTTGAATTGTGTCGCGTTGCTATCATAAGGATTGATACACCTTATGGTGGGACCAGCACATGATATCTACACGCAAGAGAGGGCCGATTGACACAGACACATGGAACATGAATACAAGTAGCGAGCCGATCTATAGGGTAGTAAGGGTACATCTAACATGTTCATGGCAATTAGGCTGATTGAGGTGGAATCCTCATGATAGATGTACACCTGAAGGCTACCACAATTACGGGAGTTGGGATCACGATTATCATTTTATACAGATTACTAGTTGGGACACTAGTTAGGTGGTGCAGAGATAAATATAGAAATCAGATTAACAGAGTAGTAGCGAAGAAGAGAAAAAGTAGAAGCGCATTCAATTCACCTTGCACTTATCTTGTCTTTAGTTACCTTGTTTTTATGGTATTGTCCTATTTTCGGTTTATTCATGTCATGATCCTTTATCTTGTTTGCATGCTGAAATATCACTGGACTTACCAGACTTATGTCTGACCTACTTTTGTTTCGCCTCTTTTCTTCCGTTCCCCCTCCCCCTAGGTTCTCAGGGAGGAAACACTTCTGCTTATCTTGGATTACTTGTTGCTTCAAGATCATCATGTATTGCTTTGGATTCAGTCTCATTTCAGATATGGCTTGCTTTACTCTATTGGGGAATAAATCGATGTTATTTTTATGCTTCTTTTATACTTGGAAGTTTTTAAATCAAGATAGAAGTTGTATGTATTACTTTTAAAATGATTGAGACAACTATTGTAAAAGCTTGACTGAACCACATTGTTAATAAAATGACTTTATTTACCGCTGTTTTATTTGTCTGCCCTGTAATTTATCTTCATCTTTTACCTATAATGCTCCACCGAAGTTAAGGCGTTCCCTTTGTGAGTGACCTTAATGAAGTTGGGGTGCTTCACTTGGTATTAGATCTGAAGGTTACCAGATCAGATAAAAGATTTGAATAATTATTTTCAAAATGGTTTCAAAAGAAGCATTTTCAAAAGAAAAGTTTTATTTTAAAGGCATATTCCCCAAAGCCATATGCACTATCTTTTGATCCTCTGTTTGAATCCTTGTTTCCTTCTTTCCTGAGTCTCCGGGGCTACTGGATTTATGGGAGGTAACCACATCGCAACATGGTTCCGTAGGCTCAACGAGACTACGACACTTGTCAAAGGGCAAACAAGTGCCCAACTTCCATCTATAGCCATAGTAGTTTTACCTACGGCTAATTTTTCTTTCGAGCTATGTAGGATTTTCCGTGCGATGGAGGCAACTTTCAAAAGACCTGTCAACAGGTTACACAAGGATGTAAAAGATGAGAATGAAGTAGTTTGGCTAAGGAGCACAATCCAAGGGTGAAGAACTCAAGGATATATACTTGGTTCACAAAGGAGGGGAGGAAAGAATAGTAAAACCTAAAACAAGAGGAAGTATATTTATTATGGTATAAGGGTCATATAATTAAGGATAAGGGAAAGAACAAATGACAGGATTTTCAAGAGGGCAAATGCATGCTCTCACCGCCAGCATACCTGAAAGAGAGGTAGCAAAACTTCGGTTGAAAAAGTTTAGTTTTCTTTTGATCATCCTGTTAGTACTCTTTGATTTAAGCACTTCACATTCTTTCATATCTGCTTCCATAGTTGAGTCTCTGCACCCTAGAGCTTGTATAGTAGAGGATCCCATTATTTTCTCAAATCCAATCGGTGGTTCGGCTCATTTATCTTTGATTTGTAAGGATTTGAGAACAGTTATATTAAGTACCGAGTCTAAGTGTAATGCTTATGTTTTTGGTTCCATGGGCTATGGGTTGATTCTAGGCATGGATTGATTAGCTAGTAATTGTAAAAGGAGGGTAGTTAGACTTTCGACTTTCCTCGGGATTACACTTGAAATTTCGTGCGATCCTAAGGGATCAGTTTTTCTTAGCTACCTAAAATCACTTTATGTATTTATCGACGATTTTCGATCCGTTAGAGTAGTCCATGAGTACGCAAATGTTTTTTGATTAAGGTTAGGAGTTTTCCCTCTAAAAACTCGAGATAGATTTCCGCATATATCCAGTTGACAATACAAAGCCAGTTATGCAATCAACGATAGTTTTGGAGCAAGATTGACAAGGATAGCCAGAGTCGGTTAAGTGCTCAATTGTTTGGTTGTTTTGCTAGTATCACCTCACATAGATCGTCCAAATTTGGAGGAGGTATTCCTTGGGTGCTTGTCCGATATTGGTTTAGGTCTTTGGGGCTTGTACTTGAGGGATGTCGAGTTCGACTAGGATAGTTTGCGTGAGAGATAAATAGTTATGTCAGGCACCCTAAGTAGAAAAAAAATTAACCTTAAGAGAGGTAAAAAGTATATAGCAACCTTTAGCTTTAGACCCTCAGATTTGTGACATGATGGATAAGCTAAGTAGAGGAGAGACCTCTAATCATCTTATTATATACACTTGGTATCATGGTTAACTTCTGTTTACCTTGTAAAGATAATTCGACAACATTGGATACCCTCTAGTATAGTATATGATCGAGGTCCTATCTTTACTAGTGGGTTTTGGAAATGGTGATCAAGAAGCTTCACGACCGTGAAGTTAAATTAGTTAAGGTACAATGGAGTGAAGCTCAAAGAAGACGCGACTTAGAAGACTGAAGACTAGATACGCGCATCATACCCTTTTTGAGGGTATATCCTTGATTCCTCTTTTTCTGTAAAGTTTATTTGCATGGTGTTCTTTATCTTTTAAGTATATCATCTCGGTCCTATCCTCGATCCTTAGGTAGAAGACAATAGATGAAAACATGTGTTTGAGACATGTTATGATTGATGGTTGCAAGCGGTTGCAAGTGTTTGCTCGTGGATGCATATACACACATTAGGCACTAGATCGGCTCAGTCACTTTCATATTGCATATGCATATGAAGGTATTTGTATATGGATTGAAACTTGATGTGTTATCATATGGATGTTGCATATGGATAGTGAATATGCACACATATAGTATTTACATGATTAGGGATATTTGCATACATATTGGACGCATGACACTCTCATGATTCACATTAAGGAGGTCAACTAGATCAGTAGACCGCCTGATTTTGTACTAGATAAGAGACATATACACACACTTTGCATATGTTCATATGGTACTAGAAGTCTTTTAAGGACAATGGATGCTTGTGGATGATGGATGAGTAGATGGATGATTGGATGTTAGGATGCATTCTTCTCAACTTGAAGATTTCAGGGACGAAATCCTTTAAGGAGGGGAGAATGTAACATCCCGAATTTTCTGAGAATATTAAAATTAACAAATTCAAGAACACTTAATTTTTAGAAGAAGAATTAAGTGAAATGGGTTGCGTTATTACGTTCATCTCTAAATTTTGGTTAAGATAGACATTTGGTTTGCATAAAACGGATACCTTATGAAGAAGTTATTAAGCCTTGAAGTTTGTATGCATATGAGAAAAATATATGTATAGATATGTATAAAAAATTGAATAAATAAATATGCAAAAAAGTTCAAACAGCGAATTGGGAGGGGGAATAACCGAACCTGCCCATTTTTGAGGTCGACCCGAGCCTCACTGGGTCGACTAGGGGTTGAATCAGGGTGTTTGGCTGTCAACCCGTGGGCCGACCCGCTCTAAGGAAGATGTGGCATCTGATTGGTTCTGATGGACTCCTTGCTGAGGCATTAGGGATGATGTGGCTATTATATCTTGTCTGAATGGCTTTGATTTGCTCTAGGTTAATCTGACAGTTCCTATTAAATCAAACTTCTATATAAGTGACCTAAATCTAAACCTTAAGCCACATAAAAATATTCCTAGACCCGCCATGCCATCAATGGTGGACCTAAAATTGCCGTCATCTCTTTCAAATCAAAGGCAAGATAGAAGCTACATCAAAATCAAATCAAAACTAATCTAATTCAACTAAGAGAATTCAACGATCTACATCAAAGGCGAGCAATTCAGTTTCAAAATACAGATCCCTGAAATCAAGTTTTTCCTGTTGATTGTAAGTGTAGTTATCTTTCAGATGTGAATAAATTAAAGACATAATTTGTAATTGATTGTAAAATAGAATTGTATCAAGTTGTATGTGATGCTGATTCATGTTTATTAATGTATATTCTATCACATATGCCTATGAACTATTGTGGTCTATCGAACCTATCATGTTATGTGGAAATTGTTGAGTAAACCTATGATGTTGTATATGAATTTGGGAATGAAATTATCATATGTAAGTTTGCTGATATTATGATACATACAAGTTTTAGGCTAAGTCATATTGTTTATGCCTAATTGTTTATAGCCATTATGCATACATGTTTAGATCTACGACCTTATATGTTTAGATCTACAACTTTATATGTTAGATCCATATGCCTTTATGATAGATCTAATTTGCAAGTTCACCACTACATGCCATGTTTAACTTGTATAGTTTTATGTAAACTCAAATGCTTGTGGTTAATGTTGCATAGATCAAATTTGCAAGTTCATAGTTAAAAGTATATTGTTCTATGCCAAATCCATGTGACATATGTGTAGTTAGATCCATACTTTTGTATGATGTTGGAATGTTGCAAAGTTCCTCTTTCCCCTTTTTGTTATATAAGTTAGGCTAAAATATCGAGCCTAACATTCTATGTAATTTTGCGAACATACAACGGGGATAACAGTGGGGAAAACATGAAATTACATGTAATTGACATGTTTGACACATAAGCATGATAAGTGGCATGAAAATGGTATAATCTATATACCTAAAATTTTGAACGTGATTTAGAAGGAAAGTGGGCCATGACAATAATCGATTATAAATATGTAGGATAAACATGAAAAATTACATGGCATAGATTGGTTCATGAAATGGAATATTTAGTATACCATTAATTGTGAGCATAATTAAAAGGATAATTACGGCATAATTAAATTAGGAATAGTTTACATATGGAATTTGTCATAAATAAGAAATATGTAAATTTAGAAAAGACGAATATGCCTAACCCGAGGTTAGACTGAGTTGTGGTGTAAAACTGCCTGGAACCGACCGGCACATCCAGTGACCACAACAATACCTGTCTAATGTGGGTGGTTAGTGCATTTAGCCCAAAAAGGACTCGAGGTTAGACTGAGTTGTGGTGTAAAACTGCCCGAAACCGACCGACACATCCAGTGACCACAACAATACCTGTCTAATGTGAGTGGTTGGTGCTTTAATAAAGCTAAGTCAAGATTGGTAGGGTTAAGTCAATTAAGGAAACACTTAACCAATTCAACATGTTAACTAAACTGACGGGTGTGGTCAAGTAAATTTAGAACATTTAACCGTTATAACATGTTAATTAGACAAGTGGGTGATGTTAAGTAAATTTAGAACGCTTAACTATTATTGTAATAACCTGGAAATGCGAGCCAATTTATAATTTTTATTTGGGCAATTTTAGCGAATTTTGATTATTTAAAATGAATTATTTTAAATAATATCGACGAGAAATTTATTTTTAATAGATTCGAACGTATATATTTATATACGTCGTCATTAGAATATAAATATTTTATTTTAATTATAAAAGGAATTGAAATTGCGCGGTAGTTCGATAATTCAATTTTAAACTTCAATTGAATGTACCGGGTGCAAAACAAAACGGATTTTAGCGAAACCAAAAATATTAGAATCTAATTGAGAATATCTTTCCAACGAATCCGAAAAACTGAAATTTCATAGCGGGACTCAAAAGATATGTCCAGTTGAAAATTCTGAATAGTCGCTATGGAATTCAAGCCCTTAAAAATGGGAATTTTGCAAACGACCTTGGATTTCGACGAAACCTCTTTTATTGGGTCCGTGATGTCAAATTATTGCTAAATTTCATAATTTTTCGAATCAATATGTGAGCGTGGCAAAGGAAACCGCGCTTGATCAGTTTCAGTTGATTTTAATCGACTAGAAAATGGCCATTTTTCAAACGGTCTCAGAATTCGACGAAACTAGTTTTGTTAGGACCGTATCGTTAATACGAAGCTAGAAAATATTTTTCGGGGATTTTTCAAGTTAGTATGTGGCCACGGTAAATTGAAATGCGCATTCAAATTCAATGTATAGAGTTATATGTTGATTTTGACGAAAACTGACCGAAATGGCCGAATCAGCTTATGGTACATATCCCGTTGTGTTCGGAATGGGGGTGAAACGCTATGGACGACAGGCGGTGGGCCTCGTTTAGAGGTCGTATGAAAAAGTCAACTTTATGGAAATTAAATTAATAAAAAAATAAAAAATATAAACTTCTTCTCTCCCATTATACTCTGCCCCCCCCCCCCCCATTCGAAATCGAATCAGAACTGAAAAGGAAAAAAAATTGGAAAACCGCCAGACCCCGTCGCCTACCCCTGGCGATCACCACCGCCCGCCGCTCCAACGACCAGGCCCCCCCTCTCGCGCTCACCTCTCTCCTCCTTCCCCCTTCTAAATCGCGAAGCACCACCCTAAAACTGACGCAATCCCTCACCTCTGACCAACTATGGGTCCGCCGCCGACCTGAGAGGCACCCCCGCGCCTCAGACCCCCTGTTGCGCCCCTCCTCCTTCTTCCCCTTCGCCTTCATCCTCCCTCCTCACTCGAGTAAACCCTTCCCAAAATAGCACCACCGGCCAAAGCAGCAAGTCCCGACCACCAGCAGATCCGATGCCCCTCTGACCGCCACCCAGTGCCCTCCTCCGACCACCAACAGCTGCAGTGAGTTTTCCTTTATTGATTGTTTAATTTTCTTTTTTCAATTTTATAGAAATTATATAAGAAATGATTTTTTTCGGGTGAAGAAGATAATAAAAACATGATTTTTAGCATATGTGAAGTATAAATATATAAACTTTTATATAGGTAAGATAGTAAAAATATCATCTTTATATTTCAAAAGTTGAAATCTTTATATTTCAAAAGTTGAAATCTTTATATTTGAAAAGGCGAACCCTTTGTGTAGGGAGTAGCGATGTAAAAATAGAATTTTTATCTATATAGTAGCGATGTAAAAATAGAATTTTTTATCTATATAGTAGCGATGTAAAAATAGAATCTTTATTATATAGTAACGATGTAAAAATAGAATTTTTTATCTATATATTAGCGATGTAAAAATAGAATCTATATTATATAGTAACGATGTAAAAATAGAACTTTTATCTATATAGTAGCGATGTAAAAATAGAATTTTTTATCTATGTAGTAGCGATGTAAAAATAGAATCTTTATTATATAGTAACGATGTAAAAATACAATTTTAATCTATATAGTAGCGAAGTAAAAATTCGATTTTTATATATTGAATAGCGAAATAAAATTTTGATTTTTATATATTGAATAGCGAAGTAAAAATTCGATTTTTATATATTGAATAGCGAAGTAAAAATTCGATTTTTATATATTGAATAGCAAAGTAAAAATTCGATTTTTATATATGTAGTGACTACGGGCAACGAAAGTGATGAAAGGCGAAAACGACGAAGACTTCTACAAAAGAAGAGTTGAGATGATTGGATTAGCTATCGGTGAGAACTTCTCACTCTAAATTTCTTTTTCTTGTTATTTATATATAATAGGATGCAGACGGTGCTTAGCAGCACCCGACACCCGTCATCCACAGACCATGTATGACTTGTTTGTTTGATTGATGTGTTGGGAAAATTGTTTGTGATGTTGATGTGAAATCGATAATAAAATGTAGATGTGTTGAAATAAATTAATTATCGTTAAAAATATAATTTTTAACGTGAATGTGAATAAATGAATATTTATAATAAATCGGTCGATTTGTTTATATACACTGATTTGACTGATATTGATTGGGATGATAAATTTTACACATCGTCCAACTGCACAAATAAAAATCTGTGTTCGTTGATTTGAAACCCCACACGGGTGTTGGGATGATATTTGGGTACACTAATCCCAATTATTTAATTGTATGTCGATCGATTGGTCGACAGACTATGTAAGCATCGATTATCTATATTTGATGCTTATGCAGTTGTGTGGTGCACCTTGGATGATGGTTGATTGTTTATCGTTGCTATTATATACATGTGTTGTATGGAATCCATATAATTAACATTAAATGGTGATTGATTGGGCCTCATTCCAATCGGGAAAATAATGAATATTATAAAAGAAAATAGTCATGTGTTGACGATGTTCATGTTTAGAAACTATTCAAGTGTTGAGTAAAATATTTTAACAATAAAATTTACATCTTTATCATATTTAAAATTAGAACTACTTCACGGTGGAGTCTGATTGAAAATCAAACGATAGATACCATAGTTTTATAAAATATTTTACATAACAAAAATAGTCGTGTGTTGACAGTACATATGTGTTGAGATTGGTCGTGTGTTGAAAGAAATATAGATTCATGTGTTGAATAGAATAAATATTCATTTGTTGAATAGAATAACGAATTTATTGAAATATATAAAGCCGTGTTGATTAGAGTTGCGCTATTTTGACGTGAACGATATTTATATCGATTATATTCATTTTTATAATGAATATTGAAAAGGTAGTGATTTCAAAATATAACGTTTTGAAAATATTATCATTTATATAGTAATGATATGAAATATTCAATTTTGATTTGAAATTGAATATAGAGTTGAAATGGTTTTGAAAACGAATTTAAAACAATTTATAAAATACGTTTTAAAAGGAAATCGACGAAATATATAATATATATATTATATATATAATGGCCTGAATAGAACGCACCGCCCCGCGGTAGTTCGTGAATTTCGACCATTAACTTCGAATTGACGTTACGGGAGATCCGACCGTCGGATTCTCCTAAAACTGGAACCTTTGGGTTCGTATCGAAAAGAGCTTTCCAATGAATATTAGAAATTTGAAATCTAACGGTTGAATTTGGAATTATGTCCAAATCAATTTCAGAAAAGGTCACTGTAAGTGCAGTTCGATGGCCGTTGTTGGAAATCGACTGTACGTGCCTTGATAAAATTATTAAAAATATCAATAATTTGCGTAAAATCGTAATATGTGAATTGGAAAGAACTGGGATGAAAAATTCCAAATTTGAAAAGATAAAAATAGATTTTTGTCAAAATGAACTAGTTTAGAACTAGAATTAAAATCAATTTATTTTTGAAATAAATAAATTGAATTTGAAAGTGATTTTAAAAAATAATCAATATTCCCAATACGTAAATTGTACTGGAGTTGAATCGAAATTATCTTCGGAATATTTCGAAGTTGGATTTCGTTACTATACAAATATTGTTATGGGGATTTGAAAGATATATTTTATATCGTTATTTCCAATACGATATTTGTTGGTTTCAGAATTTGATATTGAATATAAGCCAATATATTTTCTATTCAGAGCCTTGTATATAATACCAAATATGATTTGGGTTTATTGTGAATTGTGTTTTAGATGACTTTGGTTCTTTAACCCAGTTAAAGGCAGGATGTTGATTTTTGAGAAGATTAAAACTAAGTGGAGTTTTAATAAATCTTTAATTAGATTAAAATGTGAATTGATAATTTAAATTATCAAATCTGAAAGGTGATCGAGAATGGAGTGCCACCAGTTTTTCTCCAAAGCGATAGTTAAATCTTTAATTAGAGTTGAACGTGAAATGGTAATTAATTTTACCGATAACACCGTGGTGTTAGGAATGGAGAATCACCAGTT
The DNA here is from genome assembly GCA_030737875.1 of Allium sativum. Lineage (NCBI taxonomy): Eukaryota > Viridiplantae > Streptophyta > Magnoliopsida > Asparagales > Amaryllidaceae > Allium > Allium sativum. The sequence goes on from CM060924.1 coordinate 452,436,907, forward strand.
TTGCTCCATGGGATATATAGGTTGGGATTGGGAAATAAAATAAATAATTACTTCGGTGTTGTTCGCTAATCCCGACTGGTTTGAAATGATATCCAAAGGAAGATTAAAGAATAAATTTAGAAGAATTTATCTTGGATAAAATTAATGGGAACCTTTCCCTAAGAATGTGATTTTGTGAATAAAAGAATATTCTGAATTGGAATGAGGCTTTCGTTGTGTTTGTGTAACAATTGTTTATTATATACGTGGGTTATTCAGAAAGGCCGGGTTATACCCATTCTGAATAACCGATTCGACGAGATGTCAAAGATGAAGATGGCGGTTGAAGACCGGAAGTCTTCACATTGTTTGGGTGATTACTGATGATCTTGATTGGGATGTACACCCAAGATGAGGGAAACAGTTGGTGGTCGTCCAGACGTACTTGGAGATGGATGGATATGCGAGGAAAGTGCCTCCGGTTTCGTTCAGACCTAGAACGAACTTGTAAATGGATTATGTGTCTGACATTGGATTTTATTCTGTGTTGATTGATCTCTATTAAATATACATCTGTTTGGCTGCGGAGAATTTATTCTCTTGCTTAACGCCCTTCTCTGAGACGTACGAGCTCAGAGGTTGTATATCGATGGACATCAGTCGCATGGAGTGAATTGCCAGTGTGGCACGCGTAAGTGGCAATTGATCAGGGCTTCTGTTAAAAAGCAAAGTCTTGTGGTTGATGATCAACGCACGGCCTGTGTGGCGTAGCTTTGTGTATAACTTGAATTCGCGAGCCTCACACCTCGGTATGAGTTAAAAACGGGATACGGACCCAAGGAGTGCACGACGTTTCTTTCTAGCTAGGGTGGTGTTAGTGACCTACCAGCCCTGACATTTATATACTTTTCACCTGTGTGGTTGTTGGATACGAGGCGCCTTGGATATAGGTCTGTAAGGACTGGGAAACGTGTGTTCAGGAATTGCCAATCCTTAAAAGTAAGAGAGGACCGGCCTTGGAGGTTCCAAAAGGATCAGAGTGGGGTTCTGAGGCATTGCTAGAGTGTCTCGAACGAGGAGAGGAGCTTGCCCCTTGCCTCGACTCATGACGGAAATCCAATTTCCAATACGTGACAGTACGGTTTTATTTGTAGAACCTAGTTTGGCGACATAGTGGTATGGGTCATTCATGCCGCCTATGATTGATATTTATGATTGAAATTGTTTTGACACTATACACCTATAATAGTATCAAATAATGTGTTTTAAACGTATCAAGCATGCTTTGGCTGTTATAAGGTAAAAACTCTATCCTCCGGCTTGCGTTGCATTGTGTGATGGGACCTGGGACTTATAACAGCTTCATTTTTCTTTATTTAGCATTGCGCTGTTTGTTTTATGCACTGGTATTCTTGGGAGGAAACCCGTTCCGTGTTATACGGCGTGGTCCCTTGATTTACCTAACGTTAAAAGTAAAGTTTTAAATAACTGTTTTAGTTCTCACACCAGTCACATGACTGACCTGGAGTTTATTGTTTTAACCTAAACTCCGGGTGACCCTATTTTCTACACGGGCAGCTAGTAGTTTTGGTTTTGCAGATTTATATTCATAGGAACCTGGTTTACAGCTGGAACGATGCTCGGAAAGCTCTGTATCCGTGTATCACTTTTAGTTGTGTTTTGTACATTTTTCTGCTGCTATGTAGTTTATTGTAATCTCTGATATTATTTGAATGTAATTTATTCATTTATACTCTGTATATTCTTGTATTCTGATGGAATTGTTGTAATAACAATGAAAAGTTCTTCCGTTTGCGTTCTATTTTGTCTTGTCCTTAATTCTATTCGCGCTTTCCTTCACGGGGAAGTTCGAGTCGTCTCAGTTTGGTATCAGAGCTTTGGTTTACAGAGCTCGAGAACAAGACACGTTAGAACCATACGAAAGAATTCATCAGATATTGGATTAGTATTACTCGTTAGAGATAGGATCAGTAGTATCCTAGAACGAGGGTGAAGAGTATATTTTTCAAATGAAAACAATTTTGTTTTGAAAATTTAAATCGCTTTATAAGTATTTGAATATTTATTTATTTTGAATTTGTACAATCGAGTATATAAAGATTTCGCGTATACGCGTCATGAACGTATAGTCGAAGTTTTAATATACTGGATAGATATAGAATCACACTCTAGTCGCCCGGAGATGATGTTGATAATGACCGTGGCATCATCAATAATTATGTTCGTGTTTCAAAGGTGTGATATCTATATATTTCCATTAGACTGGTGTGAGAACCAAAATAAAGCTAGAATACATTGTTGTGAATTGGCATCAAATATTTGATTTTTGTATATGTATCAAAATTATGAATTTGAAACTCTAATCCACTAATTGATTGATGTTTGTGTTGTTTGTTTATTTGTTTAATAATTTTGAACCATTTAGCCTAATAGATTCGAATAGTGAATTGTATTGAAAATTGGTCGCATTTGCTTGCATATACATGTACTTACATTGAACAGGTCATAGCAAGGAGGCTAGAGCAGAAGAATAAAATTTGTTTGCCCGACAAATAGGTACATATTTACTATAATTTACTTTTTTGTTTGGGTGATGATGATTTTATGAGCCAATTGGCTAGCTGCTTGGCTTTTTCTTTTTGAGATCAGAAGGCCTATATGGCAATTTCGGGATTTTCCCGTTGCTCCCGGTGCAGGGGAGGTTATGGTGAAATTTTTCGAAAATTTACGGTGTTAGCCAAATTTTTAAAAAATTTGAAAAGTTCTTAGAAACTGAAAAGTTGAAGAACTTAAGCCGTAGTCAAAATAATGGAAGTTGAGTTGATTTGTTAAACAGCTTTCGGCTTCGTTCCTTTTCGGCTTCCATTGTTATGTTCCTTTTCGGCCTTTGATTTAGAGAAGATTAGAATATCATCAATAAAAACCAGAACAAATTTATTCAATTAAATTACACATTGGACTGACTAGAAAATAGTTAGAAATATATACTTGTGCATTATATATGTTTGAACAGGAAATTGGATAGATGTTGAGTAAAGATTTTATTTGCGTGCCCGACAAATAGGTAAACCTTAATGAGTTGGATGCGAAATATTATTATATGAAGTCCTGTGAATGCCAATGGATGCGGAGTGCTGGTTATTTTGTGTGTAAATAATAAACATCGCCGTAGGATAGCAACAATTAATTTTGAACTACATTACATGGCATACTTCTGGAAGATAGGCATAATTCATCATATACCACATAAGCATTTGGAGCTTGTGTGACGAGGTGGAAGATTTACCATACGAGCGAGAGGCATGTATGGCGATGACTATATTTTACAGGTTGAACTGATGACTGATATGGACTATTTAAATTGTAACGATAAAATTGCCAGATTAATAAAAACCCCGCACGGGTCTAGAGTTGACAATAATCACGTCTTTCTAGTTATTAGATACGGCACATGGACTATTTCTTTCCCATACGGGACGAGGTGACGAGGATTTATCCTCTGGAGCATTTAAAATACACACTCCCTCAGGCTTTGACAGGGTAACGAGAATTTATTCTCTGGAGTTATTATCAATACACGCTCCCCTATAAACACCAGAATATATCACTATAAATTTGTGTATGCTTATTATGATTTATTGGGTACCTAATACGACCCAATAAATTTCCAAACCTCTCCCCGTACAAAGGAGGTTATGGCGAAATTTTTCGAAAATTCCGGGTGTTAGCCAAATTTTTTAAGAATTTGAAAATTCTCACAAACTGAAAAGTTGGAGAATGGAAGCCAGATCGAACGTAGAGTTGATTAATCAAACCACTTTCGACTTTGTTCCTTTTCGGGGACGAAAAGTTTTAAGTGGGGGAGATTGTAATAACCTGGAAATGCGAGCCAATTTAAAATTTTTATTTGGGCAATTTTAGCGAATTTTGATTATTTAAAATGAATTATTTTAAATAATATCGACGAGAAATTTATTTTGAATAGATTCGAATGTATATATTTATATACGTCGTTGTTAGAATATAAATATTTTATTTTAATTATAAAAGGAATTGAAATGGCGTGGTAGTTCGATAATTCGATTTTAAACTTCAATTGAATGTACCGGGTGCAAAACAAACCGGATTTTAGAGAAATCAAAAATATTAGAAACTAATTGAGAATATCTTTCAAACGAATCCGAAAAATCGAAATTTCATAGCGGGAATCAAAAGATATGTCCAGTTGAAAATTCTGAATAGTCGCTATGGAATTCAGGCCCTTAAGAATGGGAATTTTGCAAACGACCTCGGATTTCGACGAAACCACTTTGTTGGGTCTGTGATGTCAAATTATTGCTAGGTTTCAAATTTCATAATTTTTCGAATCAATATGTGAGTGTGGCAAAGGAAAACGCGTTTGACCAGTTTTATTTGATTTTAATCTACTGGAAAATGGCCATTTTTCAAACAGTCTTGGAATTCGACGAAACTAGTTTTGTTAGGACCGTATCGTCAATACAAAGCTAGAAAATATTTTTCAGGGATTTTTCGAGTTAGTATGTGGCCCCGGTAAATTGAAATGCGCATTCAAATTCAATGTATAGAGTTATATGTTGATTTTGACGAAAACTGGTCGAAACGGCCGAATCAGCTTATGGTACATATGCCATTGTGTTCGGAATGGGGGTGAAATGCTATGGACGACAGGCGGTGGGCCTCGTTTAGAGGTCGTATGAAAAAGTCAACTTTATGGAAATTAAATTAATAAAAAATATAAACTTCTTCTCTCCCCTTGTACTCTGCCCCCCCCCCCCCCCTCCGCCCTGTTCGAAATCGAATCAGAACTGAAAAGGAAAAAAAATGGAAGACCGCCAGATCTCGTCGCCCTCCCCTGGCGATCACCACCGCCCTCCGCTCCACCGACCAGGCGTCCCCCTCTCGCGCTCCCCTCTCTCCTCCTTCTTCCCCCTTCTAAATCGCGAAGCACCACCTTAAAACTGATGCAATCCCCCACCCCTGACCAACTACGGGTCCGCCGCCGACCTGAGAGGCACCCCCGCGCCTCAGACCCCCTGTTGCGCCCATCCTCCTTCTTCCCCTTCGCCTTCATCCTCCCTCCTCACTCGAGTAAACCCTTCCAGAAACAGCACCACCGGCCAAAGCAGCAAGCCCCGACCTCCAGCAGATTCGATGCCCCTCTGACCGCCACCCAGTGCCCTCCTCCGACCACCAACAGCTGCAGTGAGTTTTCCTTTATTGATTGTTTAATTTTCTTTTTTCAGTTTTATAGAAATTATATAAGAAATGATTTTTGTCGAGTGAAGAAGATGATGAAAACATGATTTTTAGCATATGTGAAGTATAAAAATATAATCTTTTATATAGGTAAGATATAAAAATATCATCTTTATATTTCAAAAGTTGAAATCTTTATATTTCAAAAGTTGAAATCTTTATATTTGAAAAGGCGAAACCATTGTGTAGGGAGTAGCGATGTAAAAATAGAATTTTTATCTATATAGTAGCGATGTAAAAATAGAATTTTTTATCCATATAGTAATGATGTAAAAATAGAATCTTTATTATATAGTAATGATGTAAAAATAGAATTTTTTATCTATATAGTAGCGATGTAAAAATAGAATCTTTATTATATAGTAACGATGTAAAAATAGAATTTTTATCTATATAGTAGCGATGTAAAAATATAATTTTTTATCTATATAGTAGCGATGTAAAAATAAAATCTTTATTATATAGTAACGATGTAAAAATAGAATTTTTATCTATATAGTAGCGAAGTAAAAATTCGATTTTTATATATTGAATAGCGAAGTAAAAATTCGATTTTTGTATATTGAATAGCGAAGTAAAAATTCGATTTTTATATATTGAATAGTGAAGTAAAAATTCGATTTTTATATATTGAATAGCAAAGTAAAAATTCGATTTTTATATATGTAGTGACTACGGGCAACGAAAGTGACGAAAGGCGACAACGACGAAGACTTCTACAAAAGAAGAGTCGAGATGATTGGATTAGCTATCGGTGAGAACTTCTCACTCTAAATTTCTTTTTCTAGTTATATATATATACTAGGATGCAGACGGTGCTTAGCAGCACCCGACATCCGTCATCCACAGACCATGGATGGCTTGTTAGTTTGATTGATGTGTTGTGAAAATTGTTTGTGATGTTGATGTGAAATCGATAATAAAATGTAGATGTGTTGAAATAAATTAATTATCGTTAAAAATATAATTTTTAACGTGAATGTGAATAAATGAATATTTATAAACAAATCGGCTGATTTGTTTATATACACTGATTTGACTGATATTGACTGGGATGATAAATTTTATACATCGTCCAACTGCACAAATAAAAATTTGTGTTTGTTGATTTGAAACCCCACACGGGTGTTGGGATGATATTTGAGTACACTAATCCCAATTATTTAATTGTATGTCGATCGATTGGTCGACAGACTGTGTAAGCATTGATTATCTATATTTGATGCTTATGCGGTTGTGTGGTGCACCTTGGATGATGGTTGATTGTTTATCGTTGCTATTATATACATGTGTTGTATGGAATCCATATAGTTAACATTATATGGTGATTGATTGGGCCTCATTCCAATTGGGAAAATAATGAATATTATAAAAGAAAATAGTCATGTGTTGACGATGTTCATGTTTTGAAACTATTCAAGTATTGAGTAAAATATTTTAACAATAAAATTTACATCTTTATCATATTTAAAATTAGAACTAATTCACGGTGGAGTCTGATTGAAAATCAAATGATAGATACCATAGTTTTATAAAATATTTTACATAACAAAAATAGTCGTGTGTTGACAGTACTCATGTGTTGAGATTGGCCGTGTGTTGAAAGAAATATAGATTCATGTGTTGAATAGAATAAATATTCATTTGTTGAATAGAATAACGAATTTATTGAAATATATAAAGCCGTGTTGATTAGAGTTGCGCTATTTTGACGTGAACGATATTTATATCGATTATATTCGTTTTTATAATGAATATTGAAAAGGTAGTGATTTCAAAATATAACGTTTTGAAAATATTATCATTTATATAGTAATGATATGAAATATTCAATTTTGATTTGAAATTGATTATAGAGTTGAAATGGTTTTGAAAACGAATTTAAAACAATTTATAAAATACGTTTTAAAAGGAAATCGATGAAATATAATATATATATATATATATATTATATATATATATAATGGCCTGAATAGAATGCACCGCACCGCGGCAGTTCGTGAATTTCGACCATTAACTTCGAATTGACGTTGCGGGAGATCCGACCGTCGGATTCTCCTAAAACTGGAACCGTTGGGTTCGTATCGAAAAGTGCTTTCCAATGAATATTAGAAATTTGAAATCTAACGGTTGGATTTGGAATTATGTCCAAATCAATTTTAGAAAAGGTCGCTGTAAGTGCAGTTCGATGGCCGTTGTTGGAAATCGACTGTACGGCCCTTGATAAAATTATTAAAAATATCAATAATTTGTGTAAAATCGTAATATGTGAATGAAAGAACTGAGATGAAAACTTCCACATTTGAAAAGATAAAAATAGATTTTTGTCGAAATAAACTATTTTGAACTAGAATTAAAATCAATTTATTTTTGAAATAAATAAATTGAATTTGAAAGTGATTTTAAAAATAATCAATATTCCCAACACGTGAATTGGACTAGAGTTGAATCGAAATTATCTTCGGAATATTTCGAAGTTGGATTTCGTGACTATACAAATATTGTTATGGGGATTTGAAAGATATATTTTATATCGTTATTTCCAATACGATATTTGTTGGTTCCAGAATTTGATATTGAATATAAGCCGATATATTTTCTATTCAGAGCCTTGTATTAAATATCAATATCAAATATGATTTGTGTTTATCATGAATCGTGTTTTAGATGACATTGGTTCTTTAACCCAGTTAAAGGCAGGATGTTGATTTTTGAGAAGATTAAAACTAAGTGGAGTTTTGATAAATCTTTAATTAGATTAAAATGTGAATTGATAATTTAAATTATCAAACCTGAAAGGTGATCGAGAATGGAGTGCCACCAGTTTTGCTCCATAGCGATAGTTACATCTTTAATTAGATTTGAACGTGAAATGGTAGTTAATTTTACCGATAACACCGTGGTGTTAGGAATGGAGTATCACCAATTTTGCTCCATGGGATATATAGGTTGGGATTGGGAAATAAAATAAATAATTACTTCTGTGTGGTTCGCTAATCCCGACTAGTTTGAAATGATATCCAAAGGAAGAATAAAGAATAAATTTAGAAGAATTTATCTTGGATAAAATTAATGGGAACCTTTCCATAAGAACGTGATTTTGTGAATAAAAGAATATTCTGAATTGGAATGAGGCGTTCGTTGTGTTTGTGTAACATTTTTTTATTATATACGTAGGTTATTCAGAAAGGCCGGGTTATACCCATTCTGAATAAACGATTCGACGAGATGTCGAAGATGAAGACGGTGGTTGAAGACCGGAAGTCTTCACATCATTTGGGTGATTACTGATGATCTTGATTGGGTTGTACACCCAAGATGAGGAAAACAGTTGGTGGTCGTCCAGACGTACTTGGAGATGGATGGATGTAACGACCCAGAAAATCTGAACCAATTTAAAAATTTTAAATTGGCTAAAATAATGGGTTTTAAATATTTAAAATAAATATTTTCAATAATAGAGATGAAAACTGAGTTGAATTGACAATTGAAAACGAATATTATTAATTATAATTATAAACAAGGCTTGAAAAGGCGCTGCAGTTTTAAAAATTGAATTTAAACTTTGTCGGACTGTACCGGGTGCAAAACAATCCGGATTTTAGGGAAACCAAAAATATTTAAATCTATTAGTGAATACCTTTCTAACGAATCTGAAAAATCGAATTTTCATAGCGGAAGGCAAAAGTTATGGCCGAATGAATTTTCAGAACGATCGCTATGGAATTTATATAGCCCGTGAAATTGGCCATTTTGCATACGACCTCGGAATTCGACGAAACCACTTTTGTTGGATCCGGGATGTGAAGTTATTGCTAGGTTTCAAATTTCATAATTTTTGAAGCTAGTATGGGAGCGTGGCAAAGGAAAACGTATTTTGGTCAATTATAGTTAAATTGGATCGACCAAAAATGGGCCTTTTTGCAAACGGTCTCAGAATTCGACGAAACTAGTTTCGTTTGGACCGTATCGTCAAAGCATAGCTAGATTTATTTTTCTGGAATTTTTCGAATCAGTGTGTGGCCCTGGGAAATTGAAATGCACGTTCAAAATTGAATATTGAATGTTTTATATTTTGATTTGAAGGAAAACTGACTGAAACAGTCGAATGGGCCTGCGAAACATATCCCATTGTGTTCGGAATGGGGGTAAAACGCTAGGGGCGACAGTCGTTGGTTTTGATTTCGAGTTCGTTTAAGAAAACCCCAATTTTTGAATAAATATATATATCGACTAATAGAAAAATTCCATTCATTAAATTAAAAAAAAAAAAACCGCGCTCTCTCTCTCTCGTTACGATCGACGACGGAGGAAGTTCGAAACTTCCCGGACATTTTGCCGCCGCCACGTTCATCTTCAGGCCAGGCTCCAGTTGGGGTTTTTGAAGATCTCCTCTCCCTCTTCAAATCAAAACAAACCGCATCACCTATCGTTGCCCCAGCTTCGAGAACGAGGTCCACGAAGTCTCGCCATTCGCGCCTCGATTCCGTCGCCCCTGCTGCGTCGAGCTCCGCCCTGCTTCAGGCGCCAGCGCACCTCTCCAAGCACTCCGAGGTGGTGCTGTCTGATCGAGACATCGTTCTACGGTTTGGGTGAAAATTCGAAACCTAGTTTCGAAGTTTCCACGAGGTAAACGGGTTTGAATTTCTGAAATGATTTCAACGCTATAAAACCATCGCAAAGTTCGTTCATCATTTAAAAATCATATCTTTTTCGTTTCTAGGCGAAAATCAGTGAAACAAGAAACAGTGGACTCGTGTGGACGCCTTCTACATTTTAGAAGAGACCGCATATTTTTCTGAGCCTTCTGCTATTTTTGGTGGAGTGGAACCCAATGTGAGATTTCTGATTTAAAAACAATATGGAAACGACGATGTATAAATTATATAGTCGATGTATGAGTTATATAAGCGTTGTACACCTCTTGTATAAGCGTTGTATAAGTTGTACGTTCGATGTATAAGTTATATATGCGTTGTAAAAATTATATATGTGTTGAAATAAAAGTTAATTGCTATATATAAATAAATATATATATATATATATACGCCCCTCGTCCACAAACCATGGACGATATTTATTGATTGTGATTGGTGTGAAAATTGATTGATAGTGAATGACTGTTTGGGATTGTTTGTGGTTGAAAAATACCCGTTTGTGGTTGAAGAATATTTGGTTGAAACCACAAAGGATTAGTTTGTGGAAATGAAATAAATATATACATGCCGCCTGCGTGCGAACTAGATGCATGATCCCCATTGTCAAAAACCGCGAGGTTTTAAGGTAGAGCGAGGAGCCGTACTAGGGACGGTCCCGGTTTTAACTACCCTGCCGTTATGCTGCCGAAATTTTGAATAATATTCATGTGTTTGAATTATTTTCATTTGCTAAAACTATATTTATTCATTGAAATAGAAAACCTTCGTGTGTTGAATTGATATTCATTCGTTGATTAGAAATTCATATGTTGAATGGTATTCGTGTTTTAAATATAAAAATCACATTTTTATCTATATATAGAAACTATAGAAAACCTTCATGTGTTGGATCGATATTCATTCGTTGATTTGAAATTCATGTGTTGAATGGTATTCATATTTTGAAATAAATTGTTTGATAATAAAAATCACCTTTTGTCGACTATATGAACTGTGTAAAATAATCTCGTTTTGAAAGGAATTGTTTTATAAGAAAAATCCTATTTTATCACCGATATAAACTATATAAAATAGTAGTGTTTTGAAATGAATTGTTTTATAATAAAAATCACATTTTTATTATATACACGAATTGTTGAAATGTGAAGTGTTAAAAATAGCCACTCGTTCAAATAAACATATATGAGTTGAAATATTCATTAATTAGCTAATGATATAATTTGTGCCTGTATATGCAACATTAGAATGAATGGTGTTTTTAAACCAAATGGAATCCAACATGAAATTGAATGGAAAATGATAAATGATAAGAACTGTATATATGTACATGCATATTTATTGAACAGGTTATAGCAAAGGGGCTAGAGAAGAGGAATAAAATTTTGTGCCCGACAAATAGGTACACATTTACTGTTTTGTTTGGGTGATGATTTTATGAGCTTGTTGGCTAGCCGCTTGGCTTTTTCTTTTTCTTTTCGACATGAGACGCCCTTGTGGCTATTTGGGAATTTTCCCAGCCCTCCCGTACAAAGGAGGTTATGGCGAAATTTTCCAAAATTTTAAGGCGTTAGTGAAATATTTGAAGTGAAAACGATATTGAAATTGTTGAATGAACTATATTTATATAAATATAAATAAAATTAAAACGAAACGTGGCCGTGCAATTCGTATTTTGAAACCGCGATTTCAAACAACTAGTGCGGGAAATCCGACCATTGGATTTTCCCGAAACCGCAACCGTCGGGTTCGCCTTGGAAATATCTTTCCAACGGCACCAACTTTGTAAAAATCCAACGGTTGGATTGTCTGGAATGTTTAATTCAAATCTGAAGAAAAACAGCGCCAGAAACGATTATATTTATATATACATATATATATATATATATATAATTATATTTAATCGAATAACGACGCTGCAGTTCGTATTTTGAAATCGAAACTTCAAACGACTATACCGGGAGATCCGACCAGCGGATTTTCCCGAAACTGGAGCCGTTGGATTCATTTTGAAAAGACCATCCTAATGATATAAATTTTGTGAAGATCCAACGGTTAGATTTTCAGATATGTGTAAATCAAATCTGGAGAAAAACAGCGCCACGGCCGCGCTATGGCCCGAAGCGTCGTTTTGAATAAATAGGCTATTTTAAAATAAATAAAAATAGCGATAAATCGTTATAAAATATCATAAACGATATGGAATGGAAATAAACTGAATTAGCTCAATTTATGTTGTATTTGATGGTTGAATGTGTTTGGTGTGAAAAATACATTAAAGAACAAAATTGGTGTTGTCGAATGATTTAACCATTGAAATAAATTGATTTGAAATTCTAAATATACGTGAATTATTTGAAAAGGCCGAGTTAATTCTCATTTCAAATAATTGACCGACGATTGAAAGTCGAAGATGAAGACGGTGGTCGAAGACCGGAGATCTTCACCTCGTTTGGATGGTAACAGAGGTCCTGATTGGGAGACATCCCGAAATATGGATAATGAGTGGTGATCGTCCAGACGTACGTGGTGATCGAAGGGTTCGCGAGGTATTTAGTGCCTCCGGTTTCGTTCAGACCCAGAACGGACTTGTAAATGGACTGTGTGTCTGACATTGGATTTTATTCTATGTTGATTGATCTCTGTTAAATATACATCTGTTTGGCGGCGGAGAATTTATTCTTTTGCTTAACGCCCTTCTCTAAGACGCACGAGCTCAGAGGTTATATATCGATGGACATCAGTCGCATGGCATGAATTGCCTGTGTGGCATGCTAAGATGCAGTGATCAGGGCTTCTGTTGAAAAGCAAAGTCTTGTGGTGATGATCAAAGCACCGCCTGTGTGGCGTAGCTTTGTGTATAACGTGAATTCGCGAGCCTCACATCCCGGTATGAACATAAAACGGGAGAAGGACCTCAGGGAGGGCATGCGTTTCTTTCTAGCTAGGGTGGTGTCAGTGACCTACCAGCCCTGACATTTATATACTTTTCACCTATGTGGTTGTTGCAGTTGCGAGGCGCCTCGGTTTGATCGGATGATCCGGGTCCGATGGAGTCATTCGTTGGCTCGTTCACGCCCCAAAGGGTGGGGAAACGTAGTGTTCAGGCATTTTAATCCACATCAGTGGACCGGTCCTGTCGCTCAAAGGGTCGATGCGTTCTGATCCTGAGACACGGGCTAGAGCGTCTCGAATTCGGTAAGGATTATGTTTTGCCTTGGTTCATGATGGAAATCCAATTTCCAAATACGTGACTGCGCGGTTTTGATTGTATATATATATGGCGACATGATATATGGTATCCATGCCGTCTATGATTGATAGTTATGATTTGAAATTGTTTTCAAACCATATAAACACTAGCAATAATATCAAATGCCTTTGTTTTATTCGTATCAAGCATATTTTGGCCATTATAAGGTAAAACTCTATCCTCCGGTTTGCGTTGCATTGTGTGATGGGAACTGAGTCTTATAACGGCTTCATTTTTATAAAAAGCATAGCGATGTTTAATAGAAAGATTTGTTTTAAAGCACTGGCAATCCAATGGAGTAAACCCATTCCACGAGAGTGGAGTGGTCCTGTGATTTGCCATATTATATATGTGTTGAGCAGATTTCTCATACTAGTCCCATGACTGACTCGTAGTTTGTTTCACTTTCAAACTCGGGTGCCCCTTTTCCTACACGGGCAGCCTTGTATTCAGGTTTAGCTGGTTCTTTCTGGATAGCTGGAGCTGAAGATGGATTCTATCATTTATCTCTTTTTATGTTGTTCAGCTCCTATTGTACATATTTTGTTTATTTCCGCTGTAGACATTTATGTATAGCTGAACTGTATTTTTACTAAGTATGATCCTGTATACTGTGTAACTCTGATGATTACTTTTATCCAGTATATTCTATTGTTCATTATCTGGTGTATTTATTTAATTCTGTTCTGCTATTATCTGTTTCTGTGTTATATTCCAAAGATAACCCTTGTTTCCGTCAGAACGGGATTTCAGGTCATCGCAACGTGGTATCAGAGCTTAGGTTAAGCTTAGTTCTGGGATATAACATTTGAACGAACTCGTCAGAAATAGAACCAGTAGTGTTTTAGGACGGGTAACTCTATACAGATAGGATCAGCAATATCCTAGTATGAGTAAAGCAGAATGAAATTACACCTCGATAGACACATTTACACTTAAAGTATATGTTTCTATGTTTGAAAATTTTCTTTTCTATGACCTGACACTTGATCTGCTAATTGCAGAAATACTAGAAAAATGAGTGCCAGAAACAGAAGGAATACAGAACCCGATCTAGAGGCTCTATTAAAGATATATCGAAATCTGAACGGAGCACAGTTCTCGGGCAATGAATCTATAATTCAAACTCAAGCTTGGATGAGTTCTGTCGAAAGAATATTTGAGCGTATCCAGCTGAGGGATGACCAGAAACGGTTAGTAGCATCTTGGGCGCTCAAAGAAGAAGCTTTAATCTGGTGGGAAACGATCATCAAAGATAATCCAGAAGGTGATATCACCCGGGATAGATTCAAAGTGATTTTCCTAGAAAGATTTACTCCTCCCGAAGCAACGGAGCGATTATGTGATGAATTTTCTTATCTAATACAAGGTGACATGACCATTCCCGAATATCATAAGAAATTCAACGAACTTGCTCACTTTGCTCCTCATCTGATTCAAGACCCAAAGAGGAAAAATCTGAGATTTATTCATGGCCTGCAAAGGAGATATCAGAATAGTGTAATGAGGAATGTGAAGCTTCCCTTTTCTGAAATGATATACATGGCTTATCAGTATGAAGATCTCCATAAGAAAGGAATGTTGCGCGACGAAGAAGAAGTATGTTCTAATGACAAAACAGAGTCAGAAACTGATATTCCTAAAGCCAGTATGAGGTATGAGGTCAATAAGAGGCCCAGTGCCAAGAGAAAAAGGGCTGAATCTGGGAACGAACGAATAATGACCGCCACGTGCTCAAGCTGCAATAGAAAAGGGCATTTGGCGATAAGTTGCAAATCTTGGAACAAACGAAGAAAAAGTGGATCTAAGCCCACTAATAAACAAAAGAACCCACATGGGGAAAGGAGATGCCATAAGTGCCGCCGGGCAGGTCATATTGCACGGGAGTGCCAACTCTCAAAGAAATCTGAAACCGTATGTATAAATGAAGTAGCAGAAACTTCCGAGCCCTCAGCTAGTCAAGAAAGGGCTGATGTTTTAGAAGGCACGCTAACTGTCAAAAACATTCCAGTCAAAGTATTGTTTGACACAGGCGCGTCGCGAAGTTTCATTGCCAAAGATGCAGCTAGGAAGCTGGATTTGAATTTGAAAAAGCTGAAGGAACCCATGACTGTCCAGAATCCGGTTGGGGGTTCCATTGATCTCAGTTGGGTTTGTGGAGTGCCGGTTTCTTTCTCTCGTTATCGGTTCCCTACCATCGCAGCCGTCATGAATTTTAAAGAGTTTGACCTTATCTTGGGGTTAGACTGGTTGACCAAATATGAAGCTGAAGTTAAATGCGCCGACAGAGTCGTAAAGGCGAAGATTAAATTAGGTGATTATATAACCATTCCCTGTGAAGGTCAAAATACTAATAGAAAAGACTTCTGGGAAGCTTTGAATGTTTCTCCAGCCCAAATGGAAAATGTCCCTGAAATCACAGAGAATATTCCTGACCTCATTAAAGACATCCCTGTCGTCAAGAACTATGCGGATGTGTTCGAGGAAGTTGTTCGCTTACCTCCGCAGAGGGAGATAGATTTCAAAATTTCTTTGATTCCCAATGCAAGGCCGGTAGTTCACGCTATTCGAAGAATGTCCTTGAAGGAGAAAGAGGAATTAGACAATCAAACACGACAGCTAGTATGGAAAGGTCTGATCAGGCCTAGTTTCTCTGATTGGGGTGCAGCAGTGGTATTTGTCCCAAAATCTGACGGTACTCTACGGCTATGCGTGGACTATCGTGATCTGAACAAGCAGACGATAAAGAACAAATATCCATTGCCGCGGATTGATGATTTGTTGGATCGATTAAATGGGGCGCAGGTATTTTCACGAATGGACCTAGCTACAGGTTTCCATCAACTTCGAATTGCCGAAGAGTGTGTTCCAATGACAGCATTCAGAGGTCCCGACTTATTCTATGAGTGGTTAGTAATGCCATTCGGCTTATGTAACGCTCCAGCTTACTTCGTCGATCTGATGAATAGAGTATTTAGAGGAGTTTTGAATAAATTTGTTCTGGTTTTCATTGACGATATTCTAATCTTCTCTAAATCGAAGGCCGAACATGAAAAACATTTGGAACAAGTGTTAGAAATCCTCAGAAGGAATGTATTGAAAGAAAAGTTTTCCAAATGTATATTCTGGCAAGATGAAGTGAAATTTCTGGGCCACGTAGTATCGAAAGAAGGAATTGCAGTGGATCCAAGCAAAATCACAGCTATTCAAAATTGGAAACAGCCCAGCACCCCCACTGAAGTCCGGAGTTTTCTCGGATTGGCTAGCTGATATCGGAAGTTCGTTAAAGACTTTTCAAAGATATCTGGTCACTTAACGAAGCTTACAAAGAAGCATTCTAACTTCAAATGGACTCAAGAAAGTGAGGAGGCTTTCGATGAGCTAAAGTTAAGATTAACAACTGCTCCAGTGCTAACCATCATCGATGGCAACCAAGATTTGAAAGTCTGGACTGATGCTTCTAGAGAAGGCCTTGGGGCAGTGTTAATGCAAAGGGGTCAAGTGATTGCTTATGCTAGCGTTCAACTGAAGCCGCACTAGAAAAACTATGTAACTCATGCTCTTGAGTTATTGGCTATCATATTCTCTTTGAAAATCTGGAGACACTATCTTCTGGGCGAGAGATTTGAACTGTTTACAGATTACCAGTCGTTAAAGTATCTGTTCACTCAGAAGGACTTGAATTTGAGGCAGCAACGTTGGCTGGAGTTTCTTGCAGCATATGACTTTGAAATTATATATACTCCAGGAAAAGCCAATGTCGTGGCCGATGCGTTAAGCCGAAAGAATGAAATGATCGCCAGTTTTATTATCGCGACTTCATTGATAGATAAAATATTTGCTCTTCAGGAAAATGATCACTTCATTCAGAAGATCAGAGAGTTAATTCAACAAGGCGAACCCTCGAGTTTTCAAGTTGATAATGAAGGAATTCTAAGGCTCAAAGGTCGAATCTGTGTCCCTAACATTCCTGAGCTTCGAAAGGAAGTGTTAGACGAGTGCCACAAGTCGAAACTTAGTATCCATCCAGGAGTAAGCAAAATGTATAATGACATCAAATGCACTTTCTGGTGGAAGTCGATGAAAAGGGACATTTCCTTATATGTTAGCCGATGCCCTACTTGTCAGCTAGTCAAAAGCGACCAACAAAAATTGGTTGGATTGTTGCAACCACTAGAAGTTCCGGGTTGGAAGTGGGAGCATATTTCTATGGATTTCATTGATGGTATGCCCAGAACCAAAAAAGGAAATGACAGTATTTGGGTGATCGTAGATCGCTTCACGAAGACCGCTCATTTTATACCTGTCAGATCAAATAGAACTGCTCAGAGTCTGGCGCAGATTTACTTCAGGGAAATAGTTAGACTACATGGAGTGCCGCTCAGTATAGTCAGTGATAGAGATAGAATATTCACTAGCAAATTCTGGGAAGCATTTCAAGTTGAGCTGGGAACGAAGTTGAACTTAAGCACCGCTTATCATCCTCAGACAGACGGCTAGACTGAGAGGGTGAATCGTATTTTGGAAGATCTATTGCGGGCTTGTGTTCTAGATTTCGGTGGATCATGGGAAGACCATCTGCATTTGGCCGAATTCTCATATAACAACAGTTACCAGGCGAGCCTGACAATGTCGCCATTCGAAGCACTGTATGGTAGACCGTGCCGATCCCCTGCTTGTTGGGTCGAACCAGGAAATAGACTTGTGTTGGGTCCTGATATGATTCGAGAAGCTGCCGACAAAGTCGATTTTATCAAAAAGCGATTACTCGCCGCTCAAAGCCGGCAAAAGAGCTATGCCGATAGAAGAAGAAGGGATATATCCTTTGAAGTTGGCGACTATGTATATTTGAAAGTATCGCCGATGAGAGGAGTTATCCGGTTTGGTAAAATTGGAAAGTTAGCGCCCAAATTTATTGGTCCGTTTCCTATTCTAGAACGGATCGGAACTCTCACTTATAGGGTCAAACTGCCTGACTAGTTGCCTGGAGTTCATGATGTATTTCACATATCCCAACTTCGAAAGCACGTTCATGATCCAGACTTGATCGTGGAAGAAGCAGCTCAACATGACATTGAAATTACTCCCGAATTAGCTGTGAGAAGAGAGCCGCTAAAGATTATCGGCAAAGAAACCAAAGAGTCGAGGAACAAGAAAGTTCACTTAGTCAAAGTGCAATGGAGTGGAGATCCGCGAGATTGTACTTGGGAAACTGAGGTGAGCATTCAGAAAGCTTATCCTAGATGCCGAGTAGATATCTCTGATTGACTCCGGTGCAAGGTACATTTACCATACTTTGCATTACCATGTAATTCTCTGTTCTGTTGCTATTTTCTTCCCATGGATGTGCACTATTTATTCTATACTCTGAATGATTTTTAAAGGGATATAGGATTTGATTAGTATATTTTTGGAAGGTTAAAAAAAATTGGTTGTTGTATTGTGTGATTGGAGATTTTTCAAACCACTTTCGACTTTGTTCCTTTTTGGGGACGAAAAGTTTTAAGTGGGGGAGATTGTAACGACCCAGAAAATCTGAACCAATTTAAAAATTTTAAATTGGCTAAAATAATGGGTTTTAAATATTTAAAATAAATATTTTCAATAATAGAGATGAAAACTGAGTTGAATCGACAATTGAAAACGAATATAATTAATTATAATTATAAACAAGGCTTGAAAAGGCGCTGCAGTTTTAAAAATTGAATTTAAACATTGTCGGACTGTACCGGGTGCAAAACAATCCGGATTTTAGGGAAACCAAAAATATTTAAATCTGTTAGTGAATAACTTTCTAACGAATCTGAAAAATCAAATTTTCATAGCGGAAGGCAAAAGTTATGGCCGAATGAATTTTCAGAACGATCGCTATGGAATTTATATAGCCCGTGAAATTGGCCATTTTGCATACGACCTCGGAATTCGACGAAACCACTTTTGTTGGATCCGGGATGTGAAGTTATTGCTAGGTTTCAAATTTCATAATTTTTGAAGCTAGTATGGGAGCGTGGCAAAGGAAAACGTATTTTGGTCAATTATAGTTAAATTGGATCGACCAAAAGTGGGCTTTTTGCAAACGGTCTCAGAATTCGACGAAACTAGTTTCGTTGAGACCGTATCGTCAAAACATAGCTAGATTTATTTTTCTGGAATTTTTCGAATTAGTTTGTGGCCCTGGCAAATTGAAATGCACGTTCAAAATTGAATATTGAATGTTTTATATTTTGATTTGAAGGAAAACTGACTGAAACTGTCGAATGGGCCTGCGAAACATATCCCATTGTGTTCGGAATGGGGGTAAAACGCTATGGGCGACAGTCGTTGGGTTTGATTTCGAGTTCGTTTAAGAAAACCCCAATTTTTGAATAAATATATATATCGACCAATAGAAAAATTCCATTCATTAAATTAAAAAATAAAAAAAAACCCGCGCTCTCTCTCTCTCTCTCGTTACGATCGACGACGGAGGAAGTTCGAAATTTCCCGGACATTTTACCGCCGCCACGTTCATCTTCAGGCCAGGCTCCAGTTGGGGTTTTTGAAGATCTCCTCTCCCTCTTCAAATCAAAACAAACTGCATCACCTATCGTTGCCCCAGCTTCGAGAACGAGGTCCACGAAGTCTCGCCGTTCGCGCCTCGATTCCGCCGCCCCTGCTGCGTCGAGCTTCGCCCTGCTTCAGGCGCCAGCGCGCCTCTCCAATCACTCCGAGGTGGTGCTGTCTGATCGAGACATCGTGCTACGGTTTGGGTGAAAATTCGAAACCTAGTTTCGAAGTTTCCATGAGGTAAACGGGTTTGAATTTCTGAAATGATTTCAACGCTATAAAACCGTCGCAAAGTTCGTTCATCATTTAAAAATCATATCTTTTTCGTTTCTAGGCGAAAATCAGTGAAACAAGAAACAGTGGACTCGTGTGGACGCCTTCTACATTTTAGAAGAGACCGCATATTTTTCTAAGCCTTCTGCTATTTTTGGTGGAGTGGAACCCAATGTGAGATTTCTGATTTAAGAACAATATGGAAACGACGATGTATAAATTATATAGTTGATGTATGAGTTATATAAGCGTTGTACACCTCTTGTATAAGCGTTGTATAAGTTGTACGTTCGATGTATAAGTTATATATGCATTGTAAAAATTATATATATGTTGAAATAAAAGTGAATTGCTATATATATATATATATATATATATATATATATATATATATATACGCCCCTCGTCCACAAACCATGGACGATATTTATTGATTGTGATTGGTGTGAAAATTGATTGATAGCGAATGATTGTTTGGGATTGTTTGTGGTTGAAAAATACACGTTTGTGGTTGAAGAATATTTGGTTGAAACCACATAGGATTAGTTTGTGGAAATGAAATAAATATATACATGCCGCCTACGTGCGAACTAGATGCATGATCCCCATTGTCAAAAACCGCGAGGTTTTAAGGTAGAGCGAGGAGCCGTACTAGGGACGGTCCCGGTTTTAACTACCCTGCCGTTATGCTGCCGAAATTTTGAATAATATTCATGTGTTTGAATTATTTTCATTTGCTGAAACTATATTTATTCATTGAAATAGAAAACCTTCGTGTGTTGAATTAATATTCATTCGTTGATTAGAAATTCATGTGTTGAATGGTATTCGTGTTTTAAATATAAAAATCACATTTTTATCTATATATAGAAACTATAGAAAACCTTCATGTGTTGGATCGATATTCATTCGTTGATTTGAAATTCATGTGTTGAATGGTATTCATATTTTGAAATAAATTGTTTGATAATAAAAATCACCTTTTGTCGACTATATGAACTGTGTAAAATAATCTCGTTTTGAAAGGAATTGTTTTATGAGAAAAATCCTATTTTATCACCGATATAAACTATATAAAATAGTAGTGTTTTGAAATGAATTGTTTTATAATAAAAATCACATTTTTATTATATAAACGAATTGTTGAAATGTGACGTGTTAAAAATAGACACTCGTTCAAATAAACATATATGAGTTGAAATATTCATTAATTAGCTAATGATATAATTTGTGCCTGTATATGCAACATTAGAATGAATGGTGTTTTTAAACCAAATGGAATCCAACATGAAATTGAATGGAAAATGATAAATGATAAGAACTGTATATATGTACATGCATATTTATTGAACAGGTTATAGCAAAGGGGCTAGAGAAGAGGAATAAAATTTTGTGCCCGACAAATAGGTACACATTTACTGTTTTGTTTGGGTGATGATTTTATGAGCCTGTTGGCTAGCCGCTTGGCTTTTTCTTTTCGACATGAGACGCCCGTGTGGCTATTTGGGAATTTTCCCAGCCCTCCCGTACAAAGGAGGTTATGGCGAAATTTTCCAAAATTTTAAGGCGTTAGTGAAATATTTGAAGTGAAAACGATATTGAAATTGTTGAATGAACTATATTTATATAAATATATAAATATAAATAAAATTAAAACGAAACGTGGCCGTGCAGTTCGTATTTTGAAACCGCGATTTCAAACAACTAGTGCGGGAAATCCGACCATTGGATTTTCCCGAAACCGCAACCGTCGGGTTCGCCTTTGAAATATCTTTCCAACGGCACCAACTTTGTAAAAATCCAACGGTTGGATTGTCTGGAATGTTTAATTCAAATCTTAAGAAAAACAGCGCCAGAAACGATTATATTTATATATATATATATAATTATATTTAATCGAATAACGACGCTGCAGTTCGTATTTTGAAATCGAAACTTCAAACGACTATACTGGGAGATCCGACCGGCGGATTTTCCCGAAACTGGAACCGTTTGATTCGTTTTGAAAAGACCTTCCTAATGATGTAAATTTTGTGAAGATCCAATGGTTAGATTTTCAGATATGTGTAAATCAAATCTGGAGAAAAACAGCGCCACGGTCGCACTATGGCCCGAAGCGTCGTTTTGAATAAATAGGCTATTTTAAAATAAATAAAAATAGCGATAAATCATTATAAAATATCATAAACGATATGGAATGGAAATAAACTGAATTAGCTCGATTTATGTTGTATTTGATGGTTGAATGTGTTTGGTGTGAAAATTACATTAAAGAACAAAATTGGTGTTGTCGAATGATTTAACCATTGAAATAAATTGATTTGAAATTCTAAATATACGTGAATTATTTGAAAAGGCCGAGTTAATTCTCATTTCAAATAATTGACCGACGATTGAAAGTCGAAGATGAAGACGGTGGTTGAAGACTGGAGATCTTCACCTCGTTTGGATGGTAACCGAGGTCCTGATTGGGAGGCATCCAGAAATATGGATAATGAGTGGTGATCGTCCAGACGTACGTGGTGATCGAAGGGTTCTCGAGGTATTTAGTGCCTCCGGTTTCGTTCAGAACCAGAACGGACTTGTAAATGGACTGTGTATCTGACATTGGATTTTATTCTATGTTGATTGATCTCTGTTAAATATACATCTGTTTGGCGGCGGAGAATTTATTCTTTTGCTTAACGCCCTTCTCTAAGACGCACGAGCTCAGAGGTTGTATATCGATGGACATCAGTCGCATAGCATGAATTGCCTGTGTGGCATGCTAAGATGCTGTGATCAGGGCTTCTGCTGAAAAGCAAAGTCTTGTGGTGATGATCAAAGCACCGCCTGTGTGGTGTAGCTTTGTGTATAACGTGAATTCGCGAGCCTCACATCCCGGTATGAACCTAAAACGGGAGAAGGACCTCAGGGAGGGCATGCGTTTCTTTCTAGCTAGGGTGGTGTAAGTGACCTACCAGCCCTGACATTTATATACTTTTCACCTATGTGGTTGTTGCTGTTGCGAGGCGCCTCGGTTTGATCGGACGATCCGGGTCCGATGGAGTCATTCGTTGGCTCGTTCACGCCCCAAAGGGCGGGGAAACGTAGTGTTCAGGCATTTTAATCCACATCGGTGGACCGGCCCTGTCGCTCCAAGGGTCGATGCGTTCTGATCCTGAGACACGGGCTAGAGCGTCTCGAATTCGGTAAGGACTATCTTTTGCCTTGGTTCATGACGGAAATCCAATTTCCAAATACGTGACTGTGCGGTTTTGATTGTATATATATATATGGCGACATGATATATGGTACCCATGCCGTCTATGATTGATAGTTATGATTTGAAATTGTTTTCAAACCATATAAACACTAGCAATAATATCAAATGCCTTTGTTTTATTCGTATCAAGCATATTTTGGCCATTATAAGGTAAAACTCTATCCTCCGGTTTGTGTTGCATTGTGTGATGGGAACTGAGTCTTATAACGGCTTCATTTTTATAAAAAACACAGCGATGTTTAATAGAAAGATTTGTTTTAAAGCACCGGCAATCCAATGGAGTAAACCCATTCCACGAGAGAGGCGTGGTCCTGTGATTTTCCATATTATATATGTGTTGAGCAGATTTCTCATACCAGTCCCATGACTGACTCGTAGTTTGTTTCACTTTCAAACTCGGGTGCCCCTTTTCCTACATGGGCAGCCTTGTATTCAGGTTTAGCTGGTTCTTTCTGGATAGCTGGAGCTGAAGATGGATTCTATCATTTATCTCTTTTTATGCTGTTCAGCTCCTATTGTACATATTTTGTTTATTTCCGCTGTAGACATTTATGTATAGCTGAACTGTATTTTTACTAAGTATGATCCTGTATACTGTGTAACTCTGATGATTACTTTTATCCAGTATATTCTATTGTTCATTATCTGGTGTATTTATTTAATTCTGTTCTACTATTATCTGTTTCTGTGTTATATTCCAAAGATAACCCTTGTTTCCATCAGAACGGGATTTCGGGTCGTCGCAATGGATATGCGAGGAAAGTGCGTCCGGTTTCGTTTAGACCCAGAACGAACTTGTAAATGGATTGTGTGTCTGACATTGGATTTTATTCTGTGTTGATTGATCTCTATTAAATATACATCTGTTTGGCGGCGGAGAATTTATTCTCTTGCTTAACGCCCTTCTCTGAGACGTACGAGCTCAGAGGTTGTATATCGATGGACATTAGTCGCATGGAGTGAATTGCCAGTGTGGCACGCGTAAGTGGCAATTGATCAGGGCTTCTGTTGAAAAGCAAAGTCTTGTGGTTGATGATCAAAGCACGGCCTGTGTGGCGTAGCTTTGTGTATAACGTGAATTCGCGAGCCTCACACCTCGGTATGAGTTAAAAACGGGATACAGACCCAAGGAGTGCACGATGTTTCTTTCTAGCTAGAGTGGTGTCAGTGACCTACCAGCCCTGACATTTATATACTTTTTACCTGTGTGGTTGTTGGATACGAGGCGCCTCGGATATAGGTCTGTAAGGACCAGGAAACGTGTGTTCAGGAATTGCCAATCCTCAAAAGTAAGAGAGGACCGGGATTGGAGGTTCCAAAGGATCAGAGTGGGGTCCTAAGGCATTGCTAGAGTGTCTCGAACGCGGAGAGGAGCTTGCCCCTTGCCTCGACTCATGGCGGGAATCCAATTTCCAATATGTGATAGTGCGGTTTTATTTGTAGAACCTAGTATGGCGACATAGTGGTATGGGTCATTCATGCCGCCTATGATTGATATTTATGATTGAAATTGTTTTGACACTATACACCTATAATAGTATCAAATAATGTGTTTCAAACGTATCAAGCTTGCTTTGGATGTTATAAGGTAAAAACCCTATCCTCCGGCTTGCGTTGCATTGTGTGATGGGACCTGGGTCTTATAACAGCTTCATTTTTCTTTATTTAGCATTGCACTATTTGTTTTATGCACTGGTATTCATGGGAGGAAACCCGTACCGTGTTATACGACGTGGTCCCTTGATTTACTTAACGTTAAAAATACAGTTTTAAATAACTGTTTTAGCTCTCACACCAGTCACATGACTGACCTTGAGTTTATTGTTATAACCTAAACTCTGGGTGCCCCTATTTTCTACACGGGCAGCTAGTAGTTTTGGTTTTGCAGATTTATATTCATAGGAACCTGGTTTACAGATGGAACGATGCTCGGAAAGCTCTGTATCCGTGTATCACTTTCATTTGTATTTTGTTTATTTTTCCGCTACTATGAAGTTTATTGTAATCTCTGATATTATTCGAATGTAATTTATTCATTTATACTCTGTATATTCTTGTATTCTGATGGAATTGTTGTAATAACAATGAAATGTTCTTCTGTTTGCGTTCTATTTTGTCTTGTCCTCAATTCTATCCGCGCTTTCCTTCACGGGGAAGTTCGGGTCGTCTCAGTTATAATATGTTAATTAAACAAGTGGGTGAGGTTAAGTAAATTTAGAACACTTAACCGTTATAACATGTTAATTAAGAAGATGATAGGGTTAAGTTAACTAAAGTAACACTTAACCAAAATATATAATGACTTGTGGTAGGATTAGGTAGCACAAGAGGATACACTTAACCAATATATAATGACATGTGGTGTGGCTAAGTAATACAAGAGGAAAACACTTAACCAATTATATAACCCGATGTATGGGAAGGGTTAAGTTAACACGAGAAGGCGACACTTCACCAATATAACACGATTTGGGGTAGGGTCAAGTTAACACCAGAAGGAAACACTTAACCAACATGACAAGACGAGTGGGTAGGTTAAGTTAACTTGAATTGATTAATGACACTTGACCAATAAAATTGATGAACAAATGGGTTTAAGTTAAATGGGAAATACTTAACCAATATAACCTGATGAATGAATAGGGTTAAGTTAATAAACCACACTTAACCAATTCAACATGATAAGTGAGAAAGGTTAAGTTAATAAGAACCACTTAACCAGCATGGCGTGACGAGTAGGAGGGTTAAGTACGCGTCGGGTTGGTGGGTAATATTAGTAAATATATCGGCCCACAAAACTTAACCATTATATAAACATGCTTGAATCCGTGGGGAAGTTAAGTATACGTCGGGTTGGTGGGTAATATTTGTAAATATAGGCCTATAAAACTTAATTATTAAATAAACATGCTTGAATTGATGGGAGGATTAAGTACATCTCGTGTAGGTGGGTAATATTAGTACATATAGGCCCACAAAACATAACCGTTTATTAAAAATGCTTGAATCGATGGGAGGGTTAAGTACATATCGGGTTGGTGGGAAATATTAGTAAATACAGGCCCACAAAATTAACCAATAGGAAACCCTAGTAACGGGGACCCATTTCAGCATTAACCCACATGGATGTGTCACGGTACCCTGAACTAGGCAGGGTGGGGCACAATTACTGGGCCGATTATAAGCGGTCAAAGCAGCTGCAGAGGGTACGTCAGTGTAGGTTCCGACGATTTACGGGTGTGCACGTACTCCGGAGTGGGAAAAAGAAGGCACTGGGTACTAGTAGTTATACACTGTGCATCTTGAATCGTGTCGGGTTGCTATCATAAGGATTGATACACCTTATGGTGGGACCAGCACAGGGTATCTACACGCAAGAGAGGGCCGATTGACATAGACACATGGAACATGAATACAAGTAGGGAGCCGATCGATAGGGTAGTAAGGGTACATCTAACATATTCATGGCAATTATGCTGATTGATGTGGAATCCTCACAATAGATGTACACCCGAAGGCTACCACAATTACGGGGGTTGGGATCACGATTGTCATTTTATACAGATTACTAGTTGGGGCACTAGTTAGGTGGTGCAGAGATAAATATAGAAATCAGATTAACATAGTAGTAGCGAAGCAGAGAAAAAGTAGAAGCGCATTCAATTCACCTTGCACTTATCTTGTCTTAAGTTACCTTGTTTTATGGTATTCCTATTTTTTGTTCATTCATGTCATGATCCTTTATCTTGTTTGCATGCTGAAAGATCACAGGACTTACCAGACTTATGTCTGACCTAGTTTTGTTTCGCCTCTTTTCTTCCGTCCCCCCCCCCCACCACCACCAGGTTCTCAGGGAGGAAACACTTCTTCTTAGCTTGGATTACTTGTTGCTTCAAGATCATCATGTATTGCCTTGGATTCAGTCTCATTTCAGCTATGGCTTGCTTTACTCTATTGGGGAATAAATCGATGTTATTTTTATGCTTCTTTTATAATTGGAAGTTTTTAAATCAAGACAAAATTTCTATGTATTACTTTTAGTATGATTGAGACAACTGTTGTAAAAGCCTGACTGAACCACATTGTTAATAAAATGACTTTATTTTCCGCTGTTTTATTTGTTTGTTTTGTAATTTATCTGAATCTTTTACCTATAATGCTCCACCGAAGTTAAGGCATTCCCTTTGTGAGTGACCTTAATGGAGGTGGGGTGTTTCACGTTATGTACATATTCTTTTATTTCGATCATGCTACATGTATCTATTCTTTTGGGTTCAGTGGATCTTTGTTGGCCACTAACTTGTTGTACACATTCTTGATTTATTCATATCCATTCCGCCTTTGTGACATGTTTATTCAGTGTCTGGCTGTGATATATATTATTGTTGTCGTCTATTTTATACTTCTTTTCGGATTACATATAGCCATTGTGTAGTTTCCATGTGTGTCGAATGGTTATGTCGAAAGTTTAATCGGTATCTGAATTCGAGGTGCATTCCTCACATGGAGTAATCATACAATCGATCGCTCTTCACAAACCTCATTCTCCGTTATGGTCTATGACATTTCTCTGAAATGAACTGGATGATAATGGGTATAGAGGCAGGGCGTTACAAAAAGATTAAAATAAAAAGATAAAAAATTATCACTTTTGCTTCATAGTTTAGTACACTTTTGTTTCATAGTTTAGTTGAAAACAAAAATTATCACTTTTGTTTAATTGTTTAGTTGAAACCAAAATGGTCATTATGGTCGAATTGTTTAATTGAAACCAAAATGGTCGTTATTGTCGAATTGTTTAGTTGAAACCAAAATGGTCGTTATTGTCGAATTGTTTAGTTGAAACTAAAATGTGCATTTTTGTCAAATTAGAATTGTTGAACAAAAATGTACATTTTTGTTAAATTAGAATTTTCAACAAAAATGAAAAGAACATTTTTAACAATTTATTGAATTAGAATTTTCAATAAAACTGAAAAGAACATTTTTATTAATTTGTTGAATTAGAATTTTCAACAAAAATGAAAAGAATAATTTTTATCATTTCATTGAATTAGAATTTTCAACAAAAATGAAAAGAACCATTTTTATCATTTTGTCGAATTAGAATTTTCAATAAAAATGAAAAGAGACATTTTTAATTATTTTGTTGAATTGAAATAGGAAACTAGAAAAATGTTCATGTTTTCAAATAAAAACATGTCTACATTAAAAATTCATATTTTTAATGTAGTATGAGAAAATAGAAAAATGTTCATGTCTAAAATAAAAACATGTCTACATTAAAAATTAAAATTATTAACGTAATGTAAGGAAATAGAAAATTGTTCGTGTTTTAAAATAAAAATATGTCTACATTAAAAATTTAGATTTTTAATGTAATGTTAGGAAATAGAAAATGTTCATGTTTTAAAATAAAAACATGTCAACATTAAAAATTCACATTTTTGATGTAATGTAGGTCAACAGAAAAATGTTCGTGCTTTAAAATAAAAACATGTCTACATAAAAATATTCACATTTTTAATGTAATGTTGGAATCTAGGAAAAAGGGAATTTTCAACAAAAATGTAAATTAACATTTCATTGACGATGCATATATTAGAATTTATATGCAAAGTTAAATTAACATTTTATTGACAATGCATATATTAGAATTTATATGCAAAGTTAAATTAATATTTTATTGACAATGCATATATTAGAATTTATATGCAAAGTTAAATTAACATTTTATTGACAATACATATATTAGAATTTATATACATAGTTAAATTAATATTTTATTGACGATGCATATATTAGAATTTATATGCAAAGTTAAATTAACATTTTATTGATGATGCATATATTAGAATTTATATGCAAGGTTAAAACAACATTTTTATTGACAATGCATATATTAGAATTTATATGCAAAGTTAAATTAACATTTTACTGATGATGCATACATTAGAATTTTTATACAAAGTTAAATTAACATTTTATTGACGATGCATATATTAGAATTTATATGCAAAGTTAAATTAACATTTTATTGACGATGCATATATTAGAATTTATATGCAAGGTTAAAACAACATTTTCATTGATAATGCATATATTAGAGTTTATATGCAAAGTAAAAGAATCTCTTTTATTGACAGTGAATATATTAGAATTTATATGCAAAGTCAAAGAATCATTTGTATTGACAACACATACACTAGAATTTGTATGAATTATTCTTATTGTCATAACATACACTGAAAACTTTATACAAATAAAATATTCCTTTTTATTGATTGAAGTTAAAAATAGAAATACAAATAAGAATTAGTTTTTTATTTGTCATTGGCTCAATTGTCATGCAAACGAAATATATTTTGTTTGACATTATGAATACGTAGATACTATATGCCAATTAAAACATTCTTTTATTTGGCATGATAAATACGTTAATGAAATCGTCAAATGGTTTATATTTATATAGTTATATATATATATAAATTAAAATTAATGGAATCGCGTACGGTAGTTCGCATTTCGGAACCGTGACTTTAAACGAATATACCGAAAGATCCGACCATCGGATTTTCCTAAAACTGGAACCATTAGGACCGCTTTAGGAAGATCTTTTCAACGATATAAATTTGGTTAAAATCCAACGATTAGATTTCAAGATATGTGTAAATAAAATTTTGATTAAAACAGCGCTTGGGTCGCCTATTAACCCGAAGCATCGTTAAATTAAATTGAGCTATTTTTATGTAAATAAAAATAGCAATAAATTGTTATTAAATAATATTAACAATATGAAATGGTTTTAAATTATATATATGCCAAAATTATTTGACAAGACCGAGTTCAGTCTCATTTCAAATAATAAATCGAAGATATTGAAGACGGTGATTAAAGACCGGCAGTCTTCACATCGAATGGATAACTACTGATGCCCGACATTGGTTAGCTCCCAGTAATGGGTTAAAGTGGTAGTTGTCCAAACGTACTTATTGATTGTCCAGATAAGCGAGCACCTCTCTTCCGTATTGGACATACGGGACGACGAATAAGGTGACTTCGGTTTCGTTCAGACCCAGAACGGCCTTGTAAATGGATGTGTGTCTGACATTGGATTTCATTCCATGTAAATTGATTTCTATTTAATATATATCTGATCGGTGGCGGAGAATTTATTCTCTTGCTTAACACCCTTCTCTGAGATGCACGAGCTCAGAGGTTATATATTAGTAGTTATCGATCGCATGGTGTGGATTATCAATGCGGCATGCCAAGATGCAATTGATCGAGGCTTTTGTTGAAAAGCATAGCCTTGTGGTTGATGATCAAAGCATAGCCTATTTCAGAATAGCTTTTTGCATAGTGTTACCTCGTGAGCCTCACACCCCGGTAGAGTCAGAAACGGGACAAGGGAACGCAGGGAGTGCACACACTTCTTTCTAGCTAGAAGTGGTATCAGGGTTTTGCCATCCCTGACATTTTACTTATGTGGTTGATGGATTATGTGGTACCTCGGTTACATTGGTCGATAGTGACCAATTTATAAATTCAATAGGACCGGGAAGCGTGTGTTCAGGAATTGCCGATCCACTAAATTAATTCTGGACCAGCCCTGCAAGATCCAAGGGTTCGCCAGCGTCTGAATCCTGGGACATTGCAAGAGTGTCCCAAATCTGTAAGGAGATCATCCCTATCCTTGACTCATGACGGAAACCCAATTTCCAATATGACATTGCGGTTTTGATTGTAAACCTATATATGGCGATATAGTATGATGGGGTACTATGCCGTCTGGGATTGATAATTTACTTTGAAGTATTTTAAAACTGATTAGACACTAATAATAATATTAAAATATTATTTTCTACGTATCAAGCATGTTTGATCATTATAAGATAAAACTCTATCCTCCAGTTTGCGTTGCATTGTGTGATGGGACTTGAGTCTTATAATGATTTCATTTTTCTAAAAAGCATTGCATTGTTTTGAATAAAAATTTATTAAACTTATGCACTAGCAAATCCAATGGAGTAAACCCGTTCCGTGTTAGAGGCGTGGTCCTGTGATTAGCCATATTGTTAGGTAAGTTAGGAAAGATTTCTCATACCAGTCCCATGACTGACTCGTTGTTTGTTTCACTTTGCAAACTCAGGTGCCCTTTTTTTACACGAGTGGCCAAGTGACCTGTTTAGGTATTTATGCACATATGTTGGATTGGAGCATGCTTGTAGGCTGAAGATGAAGATCATTTTATCTTTTATTTCTTCTTTGAAACATTTAGACATCCCTTATTTATGATGTACTTGATGGAGATTGAGACTTATTTCTTTTTGTTGAGACTTCAATTTGCTAAGTTGTACCCTGTAACTATGCCACTCTGATATTCTGATGTTGTGATGCTGATGACATTTTTATTTCCGCTGCCAAGATTTATGTGTTATGATGTTATCTGAGATCTGCTATTGTTGTAATTATGTTATATTCTAATGATTATCCTTGCTTTCGTACTACGAAAGTTTGGGGTCATCACAGTCAGGAAGAGCCCATATAGTGTTACCAAATGGTACATATATTCATTCAAAATGCACTACATTCAAGCAATTCTATAAGAAATTTTCTTAGCTTTAAAGATATAAGAATGAATGGATATCATATTGAAACTATAAATGAAAACAATAAAGAATATCTTTGTGTTATTTCTAAAATTGAAAGTCAGAAGCTTATTTTAGAAAAATTTGGTACAATTTCAACTGGATTGTACTTTACCAAAATTGGCATAGTTGATTCTCAATTCATCCCGCTTGCGGACCATTTAAACTTTATGGTATTAATTGATGCATCAACTCGTTGGTCACATGTATGTTTGTTATCTACTATAAACATGGCATTTTCGAAATTACTTGCTCAAATAATTAAATTAAGAGCACGCTTCCCAAATCATCAAATCAATATGATTAGATAATGCAGGAGAATTCACTTCTCAAGTATTTAATGATTATTGCTTATCACTAGGAAATGAAGTTGAACATCCAGTAGCTCATGTTCATACTCAAAATGGTCCAGCAGAATCATTAATTAAGCGTTTGCAACTTATTGCAAGACCTTTACTTATGCAAACAAAGTTGTCGGTTTCAGCTTGGGGACATGCAATCTTACATGCATCCAAATTGATTAAAATTAGACCAACGACTTATCATCAATTTTCACCATCACAGCTTTTAACTGGATCCCAAATAAACATTTCACATCTACGAAAATTTGGTTGCGCTGTGCATGTACCCATTAGTCCCCTACTTCATACTAAAATAGGTCCTCAAAGAAGGTTGGGAATTTATGTGGGATTTGACTCATCTTCAATAATTCGTTATCTTGAACCTCTTACAAGTGATGTCTTTACTGCAAGATTTGCAGATTGCAAATTTGATAGTCAAACTTCGCGCCATTAGGGGAGAAAAGTCCGTTCTAGTAGAACGGCGTGAAATTTCATGGAATAATCCTTCTATGTTTCATTTTGATCCACGTACCAAACAATGTCAATACGAGGTACAAAGAATTTTACATATTCAGAATATTGCAAATCAAATGCCAGATGCATTTAATGATGCTGTGGAAATAACTAAATCTCATATTCGAGCAGCAAATACACCAGCTAGAATTGAAGTCCCCGAAGGGCAATGGCAGCAAATGAATCTAAAGCCAGACAAAAACGTGGAAGACTGATGGGTTCAAAAGACTTGGAGCCTAGAAAAAAAAGTCTAATGAAAAATCATCAATTAACAAATCTCATGAAGAGGTTGAATGTGATCCAAAAGATAACTCAAAAAAAAAATTCCAATTCTCCTAAAATCAGTGAAGGAACTATTATCCCACAAGAAATAATAGAAGCTTCCAAAAATAAAATGGTACCTAATAATAATTAGATCTCAATATTCTATACGAATTATAGAGAAATGTGGGGTCGAAGTAAAATAACTGTAACACCCCACCTCCGTTAAGGTCACTCACAAAGGGAATGCCTTAACTTTGATGGAGTGTTTTAGTAGACAGAACAGAATATTACAAGAACAGATACGTAAAGTAGTACTTGAAAAATTTATAACTTTGTTACAGCGGAAAACAAAAATCAGTTTGGTTACATCTTTCAAAATCACTTTACCAAGACTCAAATATATATATATATATATATATATATATATATATATATATAGACATCAGCCTTGTTCAAAAGCCCTCAGAGTACAAAACTTTAAAATCATAATCCCCACAAAATATGCCATAAGAAGTCAAGCCATACTTTAAGTACTTCAAGCACTTCAAGCAGAAGTGATCTGGATCAAGCTAGAGTATCCCCTCCTTGGAAACCGGGGAGGGGGGAACGAATGAAAAGGGGCGAAAACAAGCAAGGTCAGACATAAAGTCTGGCAAGTCCAACGACTTTCAGCATATGAACAGATAATAATATCATGATATAAAAATAAAGTTGGATGAGATACAACAGCAACATGAGTAACTGGTATACTTAAGCTAAACAGAAGAAACAGAAAGATATAGCCCAAGTTCTGCTTCTTACTTAATCTTACTTCTCTGCACTAATACTAGTATAACAGGATTAGGTGTTACCCTAATGTCTAAACTAAAACAGAAATAGAACAGAATAATCTATACAGAAACAGGATGTTAGTAATAGGCCTTTACCACCCCAACAGACAGAAGGTACATAAACGGAATCAGAGACGGAAACAGATTAATCCCTACGGAAACAGAATGTTATAATTAGATGTACACTAGTAAATGGGCCTTTACCACCCCAACAGATGGTACCATGCATAAACAGACAGGTGTTAACACCCAACAGAAACATATGGTACCTCAACGGAAACAGACAGAACTAAGTGTACCCTAAATCTACCCCAAGCGATCGGCTCCCTAATACATAAATACCCTGTACCAGCCCCACAGAAGGGTGTATCATTCCCTAAAGTGGCAACCTTTGAATGACACAGACCTATTTATAGATGATACGGCGTCTAACATCCTCAGAGGCAGACCGGGATCCATGCACGCACATGACCCGGTTGGAACGCACCATCAACACCCCTCGCTATTATCATAATGAACTGCTTATAATTAGTTCAGTAAGCGTGCCCGGACCCTACCTACTGTTGGGTCATAGTTTTGATACCAGAAAGGGTTACTGACTAATATGGGTCCCAAGTAACAGATGACACAAGTATTTTCCCTCCTAACCTTGTGTCCCCAGACTAACAGATTTCAGATTAACTTGTTTACAAGTTTTCAGACCTACAGAGTTCAGATCAACTAGTTCGCAGATCCGAAAATCAAGTTAACAAGTTTTCAGACTAACGGATCAGATGTACAGTTTTAACAGACTTACAGATTGTCTAACTTTGTATTGGGCTTACAGATTCACAAAACAGGTTTATTAAATTCATCAGTCCAGTTGGTTTAGCCATATCCACCCAACATGTTTTAGACATCATATTTATCTCAGATTTGCATTAATTAAATATTAATGCGCGGACCTCTTACATTAGGTCGGTAGCTTGTGACCGCGGGATATGCCGGGCGGTTCAGGGCAGACTTTTGCCACAAGCTAGACCTAGCCTCGTGTCTAAGCATATCTTAGTTATGCCTACGGCCTCTCACATTAGACTAGCAGTTTGCGGTTTCTGGTTAAGCCGGTTGGGTCCGGGCAGGCTTCTACCGCAAACATGAGTTTAACCTCGTGTCTCAGGATTTTTATTATAGCCAGTTTATTTGATTACAAATTATAAAAATATCAGACTAATTATGTCCATTTAACAGATTTGACTTCTTTTCAAATCACATCAGATTAATTAAATTAACATGTTTTACTCAATCTTAGATTGAGCCTATGAATTTTCATACACAAATTACAATCATTCAGCTTTTCAACAGATTTAGCAGATCAGGTGTTTCAACAGATTTAACAAACTCGGCAACTCAACAGATTTAGCAGATTAGGTAGTTTAACATAATTAGCAGATTAGGTGATTTATTTAAGCAATTCAACAGATTAAACAGGTAACAGAGATTTAGCAGATTAGGCAATTTAACATATTAAGCAGATAATAGTTTTAGCCAATTTAATCATTCCTTGAAGTCCTATTCACATATCTTTCTTAATCTTAAAGTAAGCCTAAACTTACATGACCAAATTATGGTCATAATTCACCATATAACATATGTCCCAAATTTTAGTTAAACTTGCGTAGTTAAGAATATTCCCAAAAAACCCTAATCGTGATTCATGTATAAATTATGCCAAATATAGCCATTGATTTCAATGCATGTCACGTATCCAAAAAAACCACTCCCCACTTAGGTGTATTCACACTTAACAGTCATCAAATCTTAATATACATTTTTACACCAAAGTCATATGCAAATTGATTCTCCTATTTCCAAATGACAGACTATCAGATTAAATATGCCCAGATCCAGATCTTAAATTATGACATATGCTCTTTATGTTCTAAGTCACTATTATCCTCTTCTTCCAAGTCATAGATCATCTTATGCCATATGTCTCAAATTTATGTCCAGAATTACAACATGCATTGTGTCCTCAAATTAGTTACAAATCAATTTTGCCCAAATATGCCTCATTCAATATTCTTCCCAAATTTGCATTTATGTGTTCATCTCTTATGAGACTTGGCTCAGGCTCATGGTAGCCTGGCTATCAAACAAAAAGAAAGAACAGAGGAAGAAATATAGAACAAACAGAATAATAAAATAGAGGAACGGATAGAAAAAGGGCCTAGTCTCAGATTCAGATTTATAATTATGTCAAGATCATGATTAATTTCGTATCGGAAAATAACTATACTTGCTTCGATTGGATTCTAGAAGAAGAGTTGCAGTTGTTCTCTTTTAATCTTAGTCAGAATTGGAAGAAGATGAACTAGTACCAGTCTTCATTCCAGCAGATTAGTGAGACAATTATTTTATTTTAATTAGAACGGAGGCAGAGTATAGGCAGAATGAAATTGCATGGAGAGAAAGCTGGGTTTGGGGGTGTTTAAATAGGTTAGAGCTCATGAATCCGGTCAGAAAGGCATCCAGGTGCAGAAGAATGGATCTGTCTACGGATCTGGAAAAGGGCGGGGAGATCGACCCTAGGGTCGACTCTAGTGTCTACCTGTTTAGCAAGGTAGAAACCCAGGTCGACCCTAGTGTCAACCTGGGCCCTGGGCGGGAATTTTCCAGCTCAGCCCGGGTGTCTGTTTTTGAATTTCGAGTCTAAATTTTTGAATTCTGGGCTGGTTTTTACTGAAACTTCTGAAGGCCATATCTTCTTCATACGGAGTCCGGTTTATGCAAACTTGGACTCTATTCCTAGCAGAATTTCGAGACGAACGCAACGGCGCAAACCTTTCCCTTAATTATTTTGTTATGATTTAATTATTCTCTGATTTGTTACTCTTATGTTCACAGAAAATACGGAGTGTTACAATAACAATTGATGATGTATTCTCATTCGCAGTAGCTACTAAAATAACTAAAAGTCATGACTATAATGAGGATAATGATATAGAATCAACTAGCATAAATGAATGTCGAAAAAGATATGATTGGCCAAAGTGGAAATATGTTGTTCAGGTTGAACTAGATTCACTTCAAAAATATGGTGTATTTGGACCAATAGAGAAAACAACAGATGGTGTTAAACCAGTCGGTTAAAATGGGTATTCGTTAGAAAATGAAAGGATATAAATGAAGTTGTGAGATACAAAGCAAGACTTGTTGCACAAGGTTTCCTGCAGAGACCAGGTTTTGACTTCAAGGAAACATATTCTCATGTTATGGATGTCATAACATTTCAATATTTAATAAGCCTTATAGTTTCTGAAAAGCTTGATATAAGATTGACTCATGTTATGACAGCTTATCTATACGGTGAATTGGATACTGATATTTACATGAAAATCCCAAATGGATATAAATTGCCTGAAGCAAAATCAAGGTAAATGTATTCATTAAAATTAGGATGATCATTATACGGTTTGAAACAATCTGGAAGAATGTGGTAGAACCCTCTTAGTAAATATTTAGTAAAAGCTGGGTACAAAAACAGTCTCATTTGTCCATGTGTCTTTATAAAGAAATCGATAAAGGGATTTGCTATTTTGGCGATATGTGTTGATGATGTAAATATGATTGGAACTCTAGAAGAGATTAGTGAAACAATAGATTACCTTAAACAGGAATTTGAGATGAAAGATCTTGGCAAAACCAAATACTGTCTTGGTCTATAGATTGAGCACAGTAAAAATGGCATATTAATTCATCAATCAAATTACATTGAGAAAATACTAAAGCGTTTTCAAATTGATAGAGCATATCCACTTAGTACGCCTATGGTTGTCAGATCACTAGATATCAAAAAGGACCCTTACCGACCAAAAGAAGATGATGAAGATGTACTTGGTCTAAACGTACCATATCTCAATGCAATTTGTGCATTATTATATTTAGCTCAATGCATGAGACTAGATATTGAATTTTCAGTCAATCTTCCAGCAAGATATAGTTCTGCACCAAATAAAAAACACTTGAATGTTATAAAACATATCATGAGATATTTGCGAGGAACCACAGATTTAGGCTTGTTTTATTCAAACATTGGCAACAATCCAAATCTAGTTGGTTATGCTGATGTAGGTTACCTCTCTGATCCACATAAAGCAAAATCACAAATTGGATTTGTATTTACAAACAGCAATGCTGCTATTTCATGGAGATCTACAATACAAACATTGGTAGCAACATCATCCAATCATTCTGAAATTCTAGCACTACATGAAGCGAGTCGAGAATGTGTTTGGTTAAGGTCATTAATTGAACATATTCAAAGCACATGTCAACTTCCCTCAACTATAGAAAGATCAACTATTATTCATGAAAACAATGCAGCATGTGTAGCTCAGATTCAAGCAGGATATATCAAGGGTGATAGGACAAAACATATTTCTCCTAAATTCTTTTTCACACATGAGCTTCAGAAGGACAATAAGATGGAAGTGAAGAAAATCCAATCTCAAAAAAATCCAGTAGATCTATTCACGAAGGCACTTCCAAAATCAACATTGCAGAAGGTGATACATAAAATTAGTATGCGCAGCTTGCATCACCAAACTATTTGAATAATGCATTACGAATCAAGGGGAGCATCTATTATGTTGTAATGCACTCTTTTCCTTCACTAATACTTTTCCCACTGGGTTATTATTAATAAGGTTTTTAATGAGGCATTATTTTGATCTAGAAGTATCAACCCTCATTGGAACATTGTCAATACGTTTCCTGGAGATGAAATAAAAATTGTACTCTTTTCCTTGTTTATGATTTTTCCCACAGTTTTTTCATAAAAAGGTTTTTAATAAGGCATTTAATCTTATCATCTTTGCATACGCGAATGGAAAGCGAGTTATGTTAAAAGGGATGAATTGATTGAATGAATTGGAAATGACCATGTATATTTTTAACAGGTATGGAATGAAGATAATGAAGATTTTAATTTAAGTGCCCGACAAAAAGGTGCACGTTTAAATTCCCATATGAGATTTTATGAACCTACTGGGCAAGCCACTTGGAATTTTTTTATTTTATTTCTGAGTGGAAAGGACCTAGAGAGCAGGTTGGGGTTTGATCTTTTGACCAGTACAAAGATGCTGGTGAAATTTTTCGGAAATTTAAGGAGTTACAACATTTTTAAGAAATTTGGATAACTAGAAATTAGTATATCAATATATAGAATTCGATATGGAATTTGGGAAGTAGTTTAATTAATATTTAAAAGGGACAGTGGTTGTTTGATGGATGTTTGTTTTCCTTTGATAGTTAAATCATAGGCTATCAATGATTTTTTGACCATCGTTGTCAATATGGAGAGATCGGTTGGATTTATTATCCGAAAACCACTCGATGTTGGCATAGGCATTATGAATTAGATTATGCTGAAAATAATTGAAGGCGAAGTGAAATGCAATGGTTGTTCTGATTGCCCAGACCCAGAACAACTTGTATGGACGAATGTCTGATAGAGTATTCCTAACGAATCACATAAGACGATCTTTTCAGGGTATTACATTGGTGGCAGAGAAATTCGTTTCTCTTAGCTTTTTATTCCTGTAATATTTTGGGAAGATCAACTAGTGATTTGATGGGTTTGATGATGTGGCATTCATGGCAGCATGGCTAGCTGGGTCATACCCAAGCATGGTATATTTGTCATAGATCTAGAGAAAATTCAATATTCATTCTTCTTTCGATTCTGTATCTTACGGATTACGGTTGGACGGCCGACAACCATGGGTGACAATATATTTGTTACACTCAAGCTAAATGAGTAGGCGGTCATGTGTGGTCGGGTTGCAAGATGTTCTTGCTGAACACTAGTGTATCTCCTCTAGAGTACACTGATCAGGTGGTAGTCCTATACCTTGTCATAGTTGGAATCCAATCTCCAATAAGCGCCCTGCAGTTTTGATTTTATATTAGGTATGTGGAGCGTGAGATGCAAGCGTTCTACTATTTCATTATTTATTTGATTAGACATTATTATAAGAACATTGGATTTTGATATCAAAAATGGTTTGGTTATAATAAGGAAAAAACCGTCCGTTTTTGCATGTGGACTAATCTTACTATTACCCTTTCTTTCAAAGAATTTTTCAAAGTTAAAACAATATAGTTGGAGTTTACTCATATCAGTCTCATGACTGACCCAGAGTTTATTTTGTTTGTTTTTTCTAAACTCTTGGGTGCCCAAATTTGTACGAGCAGTCTAGTGTTTTAGGCTTTTACAAATACACTTGGAGGAGTTTGAAACAGGCGACTTCACCGTTAGACATTTAGAGTTATTTTCCGCTGTATAAAATGATGTATTGTACTCTGATGATGGTATGTATATATGAAACAAAATTTTGTATTTCAAAGGTTATGTTATATAATATATTTTATTCGTTTTGCTGTGAGATTCTATGTTGTTATTTCTATTCTTCTTCTATCTATTTCTGTTTTTTTTTAACTCTAATGATCCGTACTTCTATATTATTTGGGTTGGATGTGTGTTTAATAGTACGGATTTACGGGCCGTTACAGGGAATTAGTGTAAATTTTCCCATCTGAGAACTCTTACTAGAGAAGAGTACGTTGTTTTCTCCCTGGCTTCATCTGTTTTTCTTCTTCCTGAATTTGCTGAGTATCAATGGTTTCCCTCTTCTTTAAAATTCTAAAAACCTGATCTTATATGCAAATTATGGCCACCATGGTGAAGAAGAGAGTTGGTCCATCAATTTTCCACCTCATGTAAGTCTCCTTTCATCCCTGTTAAGGATTTGGAGAGGATATATCACTATCAGTTTTAGTTGGGTTGCATGTCTGTATTCTATAGTTCCTCATGTTTTGAAAGCTTCAATCTCACCTCTTTACGGCCAAAATCGCTGGAACTCTTTGCGCATGCCAATCAAGGTGAGTTTCTTACACTCACACAATCTAGCTTACCTTGTTTTTGTGTTTAATTATCAGTTTGTGTTCATTTTGGGTGATGATGACCGTTTACTGTAATCAATAAAAGTTACAGTAGCTCCTCTATGTTTAATCTTCGCATGGTCATATATCTAAGACCTTATACCTCCTTTGATATATGTTGAATTCATGCGATCTTTGTCTTAGTATGTTGCCTAAGTTTTGGTCTTGCTAGTGTCAATTTCTAATCATTCTTTGTTCTTCAATTGTTTCAGAAATTTGTGCAAAAATGAATTGTTTCTCGCTTAAACTGGTCGACCTAGGGGTTAACCCATCAACTCCCTCAAGGCATGGTTCGACACCCTAGTCGTCCAGTACATTGTGGCTTGTGCAAGAAATTCTTGCATGTTGCTATGTTGGTTTCAGTTGTTTTTTTGCATGTTTGAAGCTTGTATTTGATTATATTTTCTAAAGCTCGAACGTTTTGTTTGCTGTCACTAAAGCTTGGTAAACCAAGTTATGTTTTACACAATTCGAATGTCAGACTCTTGATGCTTCTTGATGAATTTGTTGTTAAAGTTTTACGATGAGTTTTAGGTTGGTGTTTAACACATACATGATTTTAAGCTAATTTTCTATTCACATATAGTATCAATCTAAATGGATGGTTTGGGAATCCCTCTTTTCAAACCATTAGTGGCGATAGAATTTTCCACCTCTTTTCTTCCCTCTGGCCTCTTCCCTTTGTCCTATCCCTTCTGTCCACCGGTTCACTTGTCCTCTTCCTCATTTCTTCCATCTTCCACTTCTTTTTTATTTTTATTTTATCTTTGTTTATTTAGTTCCAGATCTAGCCTTTTGGCTACTCTTCCATCCTTTATCTGTTTTCCTATCTGTTCTTCCTCGATGTTGTTTCCCCATGCTATCAACAAGCCTGCACCTATTCCGCATGAGTTCCCCACTTACTAAAATTTTCTGTATCCCTAGCACCGCTGCTTTTTTGGTTCTTTCATCCTCGCGTATCATTTATGCTTTGTGTGACGATCCCAAAATCCGTGTGACGGTATTTAGGATAATTAATGGAATATAACACATCAATCATCATAGCAGAGTACAGATAATAGCAAAAACAATAAATAGAATAATTTTACATGGATATGACAGCGGAATCATAACATGTAATAACATCAGAATAGCACAACATAGGATATAACTTAGTAAATAAAAGGGAAGTGATCAGTCACCATCGCCACAGGCGGGATATATACATGCAGTGAGACATAATAAGGGTATCAGTCTACATCGCCGAAGGCGGTACATATACATACGATATTAAGTACTGAAAGTAAAGCAGTCTGCATCGCCTGTGGCGGAATCATAATATAAATACAATAATGGCGGAAAATGTCAAGGTCATCTCGGTGAAGTCAGCCTCGCCATGAGCCAAAATGCACTCCATACAACAGTGCTGAGCCAAAAACAACCTGTCACCTGTGAACTAGGCTGCCCGTGTGAAAATAAGGGCACCCGCTTTTGCAAAGTGAAACAAACAACGAGTCAGTCATGGGGACTGGTATGAGAAATCTATTTAACAGTTTAAACAAGAGTAATAAGCAAATCATAGGACCATGCCACTTTCGCGGAACGGGTTTACTCCAGTGATTGCTGGTGCATTTAAAACAAAGTAAATTCTCTGAAAACAACGCAATGCTTTTAAAAAGAATGAAGCCACTATAAGACTCAAGTCCCATCATACAATGCAACACAAGCCGGAGGATAGAGTTTTACCTTATAATGGCCAAATATGCTTGATACGTGTAAAGCAAAATCATTTGATATTATTACTAGTGCATATATGTTTCAAAAACGAATAGCATCATAAATATCAATCATAGGCGGCATAACTACCATCTACTATGTCGCCATACTAGTTCAACAATCGAATCCGTTATTTATTATTGGAAATTGGATTTCCGTCATGAGTCGAGGCAAGGGGCAAGCTCCTATCCGCTTCGAGACATTCTAGCAAATGCCTCAGGACTACACACTCTGGGTAACCCCTGGATCCTCCAAGGCCGGTCCTCTCTTACGTTTGAGGATTAGTTATTCCTGAACACACGTTTCCTGGTCCTTACAGACCTATAATCGAGGCGCCTCGCATTCCAACAACCACATAGGTGAAAAGTAGATATATATGTCAGGACTGGTAAGTCACTGACATCACCATAGCTAGAAAGAAACGTCATGCACTCCTTGGGTCCTTATCCCGTTTTTGACTCATACCGAGGTGTGAGGCTCGCGAATCCACGCTATACACAAAGCCAGGCTACGTAGGCCGTGCTTTGATCATCAAACACAAGACTTTGCTTTGCAACAGAAGCCTTGATCACAGCATCTTGGCATGCCACATAGGCAATCCACTCCACACGACTGATTTCTATCGATATATAACCTTTCTGCTTGTACGTCTCAGAGAA
Organism: Allium sativum; assembly: GCA_030737875.1. Lineage (NCBI taxonomy): Eukaryota > Viridiplantae > Streptophyta > Magnoliopsida > Asparagales > Amaryllidaceae > Allium > Allium sativum. The sequence continues at coordinate 452,480,170 of CM060924.1, forward strand.
GGGCGTTAAGCAAATGAATAAATTCTCCGCCGCCAAATAGATATATATTTAATAGAGATCAATCAGTATAGAACAAAATCCAATGTTAGACACACAGTCCATTTACAAGTTCGTTCTGGGTCTGAACGAAACCGGAGGCGTCAAATTCCTCGTATATCCGTCCGATCAACATATACGTTCAAACGGCTACTACTTCCGTTCCTTCACGTTAGCTACTCCAGTCGGGAATCTCAGCAGCGCCCATCCAACCGATATGAAGATCGTCGGTCTTGAATCGTCTTTGTATTTTCCAATTCGAATCGCTCGATCAATTATTTGAAATGAGGGTTAGCTCGGCCTTTACAAATAATTCACGTAATTAGAATTCAAATCAATTCTTTCCATGGTTATATTATTCGACAATCACCTTACAGTTCTTTAGTATAATTTTCGTGTCAAATACATACAACCATCAAATATCAAACAAATCAAGCCAAATTGGTTTATTTCCAATCTATGTTGCTTATAATATTTTATAATGATTTTTCACCATTTTTATTTATTTAAAAATGGCCTTATTCAATTAAACGACGTTTCAGGTCGTGTCGTGGCATTGGCGCTGTTTTTCCCCTAATTTGCTTTACACATATCGGAAAATCTAACCGTTGGATTTCTACAAAGTCTATATCACTGGGAAGATATTCCCAGAGCGAACCCAACGGTTCCAGTTCGTGAAAATCCGACAGTCGGATCTTCCACACTAGTCATTTGAAGTTGCGGTTTCAAAATTCGAACTACAGCATTGTTATTCGATTTAATTTAATTATATTTATATTTATATATAAATATAAACGATTCTGGCACAGTTTTTCTTCAGATTTGAATTAAACATTCCAAATAATCCAACCGTTGGATTTTTACAAGGTTGGTGCCGTTGGAAAGATATTTCCAAGGCAGACCCAGCGGTTGCGGTTTAACGAAAATCCGATGGTCGGATTTCTCGTACTAATCGTTTCAAATTACGATTCCAAAACACGAATTGCACGGCCTCGATTCCTTTCTATTCTATTTATATTTACATATATAAATATAGTTCATTCATTTATTTCAAATATAGTTCATTCATTAATTTCAACTTCGTTTTCACTTCAAATAATTCACTAACGCCTTAATATTTCGAAAAATTTCGCCATAACCTCCTTTGTACGGGAAGGGGTTTGGAAATTTATTGGGCCGTGTTAGGTACCCAATAAATCCTATAAAGCATCCACATATTTATAGTGATATATTTTGGTGTTTACGGGGGAGCGTGTATAGATAATAACTCCAGAGAATAAATTCTCGTCACCCCGTTCCGTGTGGAAATAAATAGTCCATGTGCCGTATCTAATGACTAGAAAGACGTGATTATTGTCAACTCTAGACCCGTGTGGGGTTTTTATTAATCTGGCAATTTGTCGTTATATTTTATATAGTCCATATCAGTCATCAGTTCAACCTGTAGTATAAAATCATCGCCTTACAAGCCTCTCGCTCGTATGGTAAATCTTCCACCTCGTCACACAAGCTCCAAATGCTTATGTGGAATATGATGAAGTATGCCTATCGTCAAGGAGTATGTCATGTAGTGTAGTTCAAAATTAATTGTTACTATCCTATGGCGATGTTTATTATTTCACACAGAATAACCAGCACTCCGCATCCAACGGCATTCGCAGGAGTTGATATAAAAAATAAAATTGTGCAGCCAACTCATCAAGGCTTACCTATTTGTCGGGCATGAAAATAATTTCTTTACTCTACAGCTAATCCATTTTCCAGTCCGACACATGTATATATATGAAGAACAAAGCTAATAATAACATTTCTAGCAACTAATATTTATTTCAACACGTGTGTATTTTTATTAAAGCGTATACATGATAAAAGGAATATATTTTTTATCATCAAAAATATTTATTCAACACGTGAATGTTTTTAACACTTCATATTCACAATAAAAATGTAGTTTTTATTGTCTATTCATTTTATTTTAAAATACGATAACATTCAACACATGAATTTCAATTCAACGAATGAATTTCAATCCAACACATGAATATTCTCCATAGTTTGTATATATATAAAATGTGATTTTTATCGCTAAAACTATTTGTTTAAAATTTGAATAATATTCAACACATGAATTTTGACTCAACGAATGAATTTCAATTCAACACATGAATATTCTCTATAGTTTGTATATATATGAAAATGTAATTTTTATCGTTAAATCTATTTGTTTCAATTCGAATAATATTCAACACATGAATTTCGACTCAACGAATGAATTTCAATTCAACGCATGAATATTGGTTTCAACGTATGTAATTAATTTCAACAAATGATAATTATTCTAACACATGAATATTTCAGAAAATTTCGACAGCATAACGGCAGGGTAGTTAAAACCGGGACCGTCTCTAGTATGGCTCCTCGCTTTACCTTAAAACCTCGCAGTTTTTGACAATGGCGGCAGCGAACTCGGCGGCTCCTATGGCGATCGGTGGCGCTCCAAAGGGGCGAACTTCCTCGAGGTAGAACGATGCGAATACCACACGATTTCTGTCGAGGGTTGTTTTAATTTGAAGAGGGGAGGAAGGCGGTCGGAATTGCCAACTGGAGGCGGCGGCGAAATTGACTATGGCGGCGGCGATCGAGGGGGAAAGGTTTGAACGATTTACGTCGTTCGTTTCAGGGGGTCGATCGACTTTTCTGAAGTGAGAGAAAATGAAAGATATTTTCTAATTTATTATATTTTTAAATTCCTATAATACCCTTTCTAGCCAACGTACACCAATTTCAACCCAACGACTGTCGCCCTAGCCAAATACCCCCATTCCGGACACAATGGGATATGTTTCGTTAGCCAATTCAACTGTTACAGTCAGTTATTATTCAAATTAAAGTATAAAACATTTTATATTCAATTTGAACGTACATTTCAATTTGTCAGGGCCACAAACTGAATCGAAAAATTACAAAAAAATAAATCTAGCTTTGTTTTGACGATACGGTCCTAACAAAACCAGTTTCGTCGAATTCTGAGCTCATATGCAAAATGTCCATTTTCAGGTTGATCCATTTTAACAGAAATTGACCAATCACTTTTTCTTTTGCCTCCCTCACATACTAGCTTCAAAAATTATGAAATTTGAAACCTAGCAATAATTGACATCCCGGACCCAACAAAAGTGGTTTCATTGAATTCCGAGGTCATATGCAAAATATCTATTTTCAAGGGCTATATATTCTATATGGCGACCCTTTTGAAAATTCATTTGGCCATAACTTTTGATTCCCGTTATGAAACTTCGATTTTTCAGATTCGTTAGAAAGGTATTCATAAGGAGATTTAAATATTTCCAGTTTCGCTAAAATTTGTTATATTTTGCACCCGGTATAGTCAGACAAAGTTTGTGTTCAAATTTTCAAACTGCCTCACAATCCCCAATTGTTTATTTTATTGAAATCTGTTATTCCAATTATTCAAATTCTTTGGTAATAACCAATTTTAAAAATTTTAAATTGGTTCACATTTTCCGGATTATTACAATCTCTCTCACTTAAAACTTTTCATCCTCGAAAAGGAAATAACAGCAATGTAGGAAACAAAATGTAATTGCAAGGAATTGTATAGGTACCTTGCACCGGAATTAGTCAGAGATGTCCACTCTGCATTTGGGGTAGGCTTGTTTAATGCTTTCTTCAGTCTCTTAAGTACAGTCTCTAGGATCACTACTCCAATACACTTTGACTAAATGAATCTTTTTGCTCCTTAGCTCTCTAGTTTCTTTGCCAACAATCTTTAATGGCTCTCTCCTGACTGCTAATTCTAGAGTTATGTCTATATCCTGTTGCGTTGCTTCGTCTACAACAAGATCTGTATCATGCACATGTTTTCTGAGTATAGACACGTGGAACACATCATGTGCACCAGGCAACAAATCAGGTAATGAAACCCTATATGCCAGCGTTCCAATCCGTTCGAGTATAGGAAAGGGACCAATGAATCTCGGTGCCAACTTCCCAGTCTTGCCAAATCTGATTACTCCCCGCATCGGAGAAACTCTTAAATAAACATAATCGCCAACGGCAAATGATAAGTCTCTTCTTCTCGCATCAGCATAACTTTTGTGTCGGCTTGGTGCGATTTTCAATCGCTTCTTAATGAAGTCGACTTTATCAGATGCTTCTCGAATCATATCGGGTCCTAACACAAGTCTGTTGCCAGGTTCTACTCAACATGCGGGAGATCTGCACGGTCTACTGTATAATGCTTCAAATGGAGACATTACCAAACTTGCTTGATAGCTCTTGTTATAAAAGAATTCGGCTAAATGTAAGTGATCTTCCCATGAGCCTCTAAAATCAATAACGCAAGCCCGTAGTAAATCTTCTAGAATTCTATTCATCCGCTCAGTTTGTCCGTCTGTCTGAGGGTGATAAGCGATGCTTAGATTCAATTTGGTTCCCAATTCTGTCTGGAATGCTTCCCAGAATTTGCTAGTAAATAGGGGATCTCTATCACTGACTATATTGAGCGGTACTCCATGTAGTTTAACTATTTCTTTGAAGTAAATCTGTGCTAAACTTTGAGCCGTTCTGTTGAATCGGACAGGTATGAAATGGGCAGTCTTCGTGAAGCGATCTACGATCACCCATATACTGTCGTTTCCCTTCCTAGTTCGAGGCAAGCCATCAATGAAGTCCATCGAAATCTGCTCCCACTTCCATCCTGGATTTTCTAATGGTTGTAATAGTCCAGCCAATTTCTGTTGATCGCTCTTAACTAGCTGACAAGTGGAGCATCTGCTAACATATAATGAAATATCCCTTTTCAAAGCCCTCCACCAGAATGTGCGCTTGATATCATTATACATTTTTCTCACACTGGGATGGATGCTTAGTTTGGACTTGTGACATTCATCAAGTATTTCTCTTCGAAGCTCTGGAAGATTTGGGATGCAAATCCTACCTTTTAATCTAAGAACTCCAGTGTCATCGAGTCGGAAACTTGTGGATTCACCTCCCTTGACTCTCTGACTGATTCTCTGAATAAATTCATCGTCTTTCTGAAGGGTCGAGATCCTGTCTATTAATGAAGAAATGATGATAAAACTGGCGATGATTTCATACTTTCTGCTGAGTGCATCTGTGACAACATTGGCTTTCCCTGGAGTGTATAGAATCTCAAAATCGTATGCTGCTAGGAATTCTAACCAACGCTGTTGTCTCAAGTTTAGATCTTTCTGGGTGAGTAGATATTTCAAGGACTGATGATCGGTAAATAGTTCGAACTTCTCACCCAATAAATAATGCCTCTAGATTCTCAAAGCAAACACGATAGCTAACAACTCAAGATCATGAGTCGCATAGTTTCTTTCATGTGGCTTCAGCTGACGGCTGGCATAAGCGACCACTTGGCCTTTTTGCATTAATACTGCGCCTAGACCTCTAATAGAAGCATCTGTCCATACAGTCAAGTCTTGGTTGCCTTCTATAATTGTCAATATTGGAGCAGTTGTCAACTTCAGTTTCAGCTCCTGGAAAGCTTCTTCACAATCGGTAGTCCACTTGAATTTCTCATGCTTCTTTGTAAGCTTTGTCAATACACCAGATATCTTTGAAAAATCCTGAATGAATTTCCGATAGTAACTAGCCAATCCAAGGAAACTTCGAACTTCTATGGGGGAAGTAGGCTGTTTCCAGTTCTGAATTGCTGTAATTTTGCTTGGATCTACAGCAATCCCCACTTTTGATACGACATGGCCTAGGAACTTAACTTCATCCTGCCAGAAGACACACTTAGAAAATTTAGCTTTCAAGACATTTCTCCTCAGAATTTTCAACACTTGCTCTAAATGCTTTGCATGCTCGCCTTCTGACTTGGAGTAGATTAAAATGTCATCGATGAAGACTAGAACAAATTTATTCAATACACCACGGAACACTCTGTTCATAAGATCAATGGAGCATGCCGGAGCATTACACAAGCCGAACGACATTACTAACCATTCGTAAAATAAACCGGGACCACTGAAGGCTATCAAAGGAACACAGTCTTCGGCTATACGTAATTGGTGGAAACCTGTAGCTAGGTCCATTTTGGAGAATACCGTTGCCCCATTTAATTGATTTAACAGATCATCTACACGTGGCAAGGGATACTTGTTCTTCGGTGTCTGCTTATTGAGATCTCGGTAATCAACACAAAGTCTTAGAGTACCGTCTGATTTCAGGACAAATACTACTGCTGCTCCCCAAGCTGAGAAGCTCGGTCTGATCAGACCTTTCCAAAGCAATTCTCGAGTTTGACTACCTAGCTCTTCTTTTTCTTTCGGGGCCATTCTTCTAATTGGATGTACTACTGGTCGGGCGTTAGGAACTAGATCTACTCTAAATTCAATTTCTCTTTGCGGCGGTAAGTTTTCTACTTCTTCAAACACATTTGCATAGTTTCTAACGACCGGTATCTTTTCTAATGTAGTGGGAGTAACTTCCAAAGAAGACCAAAACTCTGTTCTATTAATTTCTTAGCCATGGCATGGTATATATATAGGTCCAAGCTTCATTTTAACTTTCACGATTCTTTCGGCACATCTAACTTCGGCCTTATATTTTGTTAACCATTCCAAACCGAGAATAACATTGAATTCTAATAAATTCATGACGATTAACCTATGGGGAAACTTGTAGAAAGAATAGGAGATAGGCACTCTACAGTACGAACTGAGACTAACAGAACCTCCTATCGGGTTTTGAACTTTAATTGGTTCTTTAAGCTTCCTTTGTTTCAATTTTAACTTGTGAACAATGTTACCAGAAATGAAGCTACGTGATGCACCAGTATCAAAAAGTACAGAAACAGGAATATTTTTAATGGTAAGGGTACCTCCCAAGACGTCGGGTTTACCTGATCCATCGGTGATAGCTGGTGGGGTCTCCCCGTCATACACATGAGCCACTTGTGCAATCTGCTTCAGAGGACAATTCCTGCTATAGTGCCCTTTCTTATGGCAGTTGTAGCATTCGGCTGAGCTGTGGTCTGCATTTGCCTTTATCTTCCTCGGGGCTTTGCACATATTAGAAAAATGTCCTGTCTTCCCGCAGTTGTAACAGCTCCCTTTCGGTATCTTTCCAGATTTCTGAGTAGCGGCCGCTGTAATGCTAGACTCTAGCTGATCTGCTGAAGCTTTGCGCTTATTTCCAGCTTGGCTTTTTGCGCGGTCTTGGTTGGAGTGTCTTTCATCCATATCTTCCTAATTGCAAGCCATTTCAACTAATTCTGAGAAGGAGAGTTTAATGTTGCTCATGGCTCTGTCATGGTACTTGCGCCGTAGCCCAAATATAAACCTCTTGTTCTTAGCTTTGCTAGTCATAATAAGCTCTGGAGCGTAGTGCGACAACTGAGTGAATTTATTGAGGTAATCTTGGATAGAGAGATCTCCCTGCTGGAGATTAGCAAACTGCTCTCGCATCCGCTCTAAGGCCTGCTCAGGTACAAACTTCTCATTGAACATGGTCTTGAATTGCTCCCAGGTCCTAATAGTACCTGCCACATCTTCTGAGGTGATGGCATCCCACCACAACTCTGCTTCTTCCTGTAAGAGCCAAATACCTAGACGTGCTTTGTTGTTGGTCCCCAATCCCATGCCTTCAAAAATCTTTTCACAGGTCTTTAACCAAGCAATAGCCTCCGTCACTGTACCAAGGCCAGAAAAGGGTTTTTCCCCCAGGTTGCTATACCTCTTCGCTACTCTGTCTAGCTCAAAGTCCTGGGGTGCTGGTGGCTGAATAATAGGGCCCTCCTCAACTACGGGGATATTCCCCCATCCTCCTGCTATGCCTGCTCGGCCTCCACGGCCACCTCTGGCTGCTGCTGCTCGTGTAGCCATCAGAGAGAGTACTGTATAAGCAAGAAAAGAGTCAAGCTCACAGAATTGATAACTTTCATATATGATAAAGCAGGGGAACATAAGGAAAGGTAATGATGTACTAATCAAATTGTTTTGCTAATCTGCTTAGCTCATTCTAGGACATTGCTAATCCTATCTCTAATGAGCTACTCGCCTTAGAACACTACTGATTCTATTTTGACGAGGTGTTTAATTTGTTAGATCCCGGAACTAAGGTTAACCAAAGCTCTGATACCAACTGTGACGATCCTAAAATCCATGTGATGGTATTAAGGATAATCATTGGAATATAACACATCAATCATCATAGCAGAGTACAGATAATAGCAAAACAATAAATAGAATAATTTTACATGGATATGACAGCGGAATCATAACATGTAATAACATCAGAATAGCACAACGTAGGATATAACTCAGTAAATAAAAGGGAAGTGATCAGTCACCATCGCCAGAGGCGGGATATATACATGCAGTGAGACATAATAAGGGTATCAGTCTACATCGCCGAAGGCAGTACATATACATACGATATTAAGTACTAAAAGTAAAGCAGTCTGCATCGCCTGTGGCAGAATCATAATATAAATACAACAATGGCGGAAAATGTCAAGGTCATCTCGGTGAAGTCAGCCTCGCCATGAGCCAAAATGCACTCCATACAACAGTGCTGAGCCAAAAACAACCTGTCACCTGTGAACTAGGCTGCCCGTGTGAAAATAAGGGCACCCGCTTTTGCAAAGTGAAACAAACAACGAGTCAGTCATGGGGACTGGTATGAGAAATCTATTTAACAGTTTAAACAAGAGTAATAAGCAAATCATAGGACCATGCCACTTTCGCGGAACGGGTTTACTCCAGTGATTGCTGGTGCATTTAAAACAAAGTAAATTCTCTGAAAACAACGCAATGCTTTTAAAAAGAATGAAGCCACTATAAGACTCAAGTCCCATCATACAATGCAACACAAGCCGGAGGATAGAGTTTTACCTTATAATGGCCAAATTTGCTTGATACGTGTAAAGCAAAATCATTTGATATTATTACTAGTGCATATATGTTTCAAAACGCATAGCATCATAAATATCAATCATAGGCGGCATAACTACCATCTACTATGTCTCCATACTAGTTCTACAATCGAATCCGTTATTTCGTACAGGAAATTGGATTTCCGTCATGAGTCGAGGCAAGGGGCAAGCACCTCTCCACTTCGAGACATTCTAGCAAATGCCTCAGGACTACACACTCTGGGTAACCCCTGGATCCTCCAAGGTCGGTCCTCTCTTACGTTTGAGGATTGGTTATTCCTGAACACATGTTTCCCGGTCCTTACAGACCTATAATCGAGGTGCCTCGCATTCCAACAACCATATAGGTGAAAAGTAGATATATATGTTAAGGCTGGTAGGTCACTGACATCACCATAGCTAGAAAGAAACGTCATGCACTCCTTGGGTCCTTATCCCGTTTTTGACTCATACCGAGGTGTGAGGCTCGCGAATCCATGCTATACACAAAGCCTGGCTACGTAGGCTGTGCTTTGATCATCAAACACAAGACTTTGCTTTGCAACAGAAGCGTTGATCACAGCATCTTGGCATGCCACATAGGCAATCCACTCCATACGACTGATTTCCATCGATATATAACCTCTGAGCTCGTACGTCTCAGAGAAGGGCTTTAAGCAAAAGAATAAATTCTCTGCCGCCAAACAGATATATATTTAACAGAGATCAATCAGTATAGAACAAAATCCAATGTCAGACACACAGTCCGTTTACAAGTCCGTTCTGGGTCTGAACGAAACCGGAGGCGTCAAATTCCTCGTATATCCGTCCAATCAACATATACGTTCAGACAGCTACTACTTCTGTTCCTTCACGGTAGCTACTCCAGTTAGGAACCTCAGCAGCGCCCATCCAACTGATACGAAGATCGTCGGTCTTGAATCATCTTTGTATTTTCCAATTCGAATCGCTCGATTAATTATTTGAAATGAGGGTTAGCTCGGCCTTTTCAAATAATTCACGTAATTAGAATTCAAATCAATTCTTTCCATGGTTATATTATTCGACAATCACCTTTCAGTTCTTTAGTATAATTTTCGTGTCAAGCACATACAACCATCAAATATCAAACAAATCAAGCCAAATTGGTTTATTTCCAATCTATGTTGCTTATAATATTTTATAACGATTTTTCGCCATTTTTATTTATTTAAAAATGGCCATATTCAATTAAACGACGTTTCAGGTCGTGTCGTGGCAGTGGCGCTGTTTTCCCCATAATTTGCTTTACACATATCGGAAAATCTAACCGTTGGATTTCTACAAAGTCTGTATCAATGGGAAGATATTCCCAAAGCGAACCCTACGGTTCCAGTTTCGTGAAAATCCAACGGTCGGATCTTCCACACTAGTCGTTTGAAGTTACGGTTTCAAAATTCGAACTGCAGCGTTGTTATTCGATTTAATTTAGTTATATTTATATTTAAATATAAATATAAACGATTCTGGAACTGTTTTTCTTTAGATTTGAATTAAACATTCCAGACAATCCAACCGTTGGATTTTTACAAGGTTGGTGCCGTTGGAAAGATATTTCCAAGGCGAACCCAGCGGTTGTGGTTTTGGGAAAATCCGATGGTCGGATTTCACGTACTAATCGTTTCAAATTACGATTCCAAAACACGAACTGCACGGCTTCGATTCCTTTCTATTCTATTTATATTTACATATATAAATATAGTTCATTCATTTATTTCAAATATAGTTCATTCATTAATTTCAACTTCGTTTTCACTTCAAATATTTCACTAACGCCTTAATATTTCGAAAAATTTCGCCATAACCTCCTTTGTACGAGAAGGGGTTTGGAAATTTATTGGGCTGAGTTAGGTACCCAATAAATGCTATAAAGCATCCACATATTTATAGTGATATATTCTGCTGTTTACGGGGGAGCGTATATAGATAATAACTCCAGAGAATAAATTCTCGTCACCCCGTTCCGTGTGGAAACAAATAGTCCATGTGCTGTATCTAATGACTAGAAAGACGTGATTATTGTCAACTCTAGACCCGTGTGGGGTTTTTATTAAATTGGCAATTTATCGTTATATTTTATATAGTCCATATCAGTCATCAGTTCAACCTGTAGTATAAAATCATCGCCATACAATCCTCTCGCTCGTATGGTAAATCTTCCACCTCGTCACACAAGCTCCAAATGCTTATGTGGAATATGATGAAGTATGCCTGTCGTCAAGGAGTATGCCATGTAGTGTAGTTCAAAATTAATTGTTACTATCCTATGGCGATGTTTATTATTTCACACAGAATAACCAGCACTCCGCATCCAATGGCTTTCACAGGAGTTGATATAAAAAATAAAATTGCACAGCCAACTCATCAAGGCTTACTTATTTGTCGGGCACGCAAATAATTTCTTTACTCTATAGCTAATCCATTTTCATGTTCGACACATGTATTTATATTGCAGAACAAAGCTAATAATAACATTTCTAACAACTAATATTTATTTCAACACGTGTGTATTTTTATCAAAGCGTATACATGACAAAAGAAATATTTTTTTTATCATCCAAAATATTTATTCAACACGTGAATGTTTTTAACACTTCATATTCACAATAAAAATGTAGTTTTTATTGTCTATTCATTTTATTTTAAAATACGATAACATTCAACACATGAATTTCAATTCAACGAATGAATTTCAATCCAACACATGAATATTCTCCATAGTTTGTATATATATAAAATGTGATTTTTATTGCTAAAACTATTTGTTTAAAATTCGAATAATATTCAATACATGAATTACGACTCAATGAATGAATTTCAATTCAACACATGAATATTCTCTATAGTTTGTATATATATAAAAATGTGATTTTTATCGTTAAATCTATTTGTTTAAATTCGAATAATATTCAACACATGAATTTCGACTCGACAAACGAATTTCAATTCAACACATGAATATTCTCTATAGTTTGTATATATATAAAAATGTGATTTTTATCGTTAAATCTATTTGTTTAAATTCGAATAATATTCAACACATGAATTTCAACTCGACAAACGAATTTCAATTCAACACATGAATATTCTCTATAGTTTGTATATATATAAAAATGTGATTTTTATCGTTAAATCTATTTGTTTAAATTCGAATAATATTCAACACATGAATTTCAACTCAACGAATGAATTTCAATTCAGCACATGAATATTGGTTTCAACGTATGAAATTAATTTCAACAAATGAAAATTATTCTAACACATGAATATTTCAGAAAATTTCGACAGCATAACGGCAGGGTAGTTAAAACCGGGACCGTCCCTAGTACGGCTCCTCGCTCTACCTTAAAACCTCGCGGTTTTTGACAATGGGGATCATGCATCTAGTTCGCACACAGGCGGCATGTTTTATATTCAATTCCACAATCCTATTCTAATTTGTTTCAACCACAAGAGGGTATTTTTCTACCACAAAGGTATTTTTCAACCACAAAGGTATTTTTCAACCACAATATCAACCACAAACAATTATTTCCAACCATTCATCATACCATATAATATCACGTCAATCACAAGCAATAAATATCGTCCATGGTCTGTGGACGAGGGGAGTATATATATATATATTATTTCTATAATTCACTTGCATTTCATCACAATTCAATAGCATATATGTTTCATACAACGCTTGTATAAATTATACATCGCTAATATAACTTATACAACACATGTACATGAGGTATACAATGCGTATATAATTTACACTTCGCTTATATAATTTGTACAACATGATTGCATTCACACAATTTAGTTTAGATTCCTCACATTGGTTTTCGTCATGCTAAAAATCGTAGGAAGATCAGAAAAATCCGCGGCTTCTGCTAGATAGTAGAGAGCCTCCCTGCGTCCCGATGTTTCCTGTTTCATCGAATTTCGTTAACACACTAAAAAGATATGATTTTTCAAAGTTTTGCAACAATTAAAAGTGTTATTTCCATTCATAAATTCAAAGCAGAAGGGTTTGCAAACCTTCAAAACTAGGTTTTGAATTTAAATCAAAACCGTACCTCGTTGTCCCGATCAGACTATACGGCGTCGAAGGGCTTCGAACTGGCTTCCTATCGACGGTGGTGGCAGCGAACTCGGCGGCTCCTATAGCAACCGGCGGCGCTCCAAAGGGGCGAACTTCATCGAGGTAGAACGACGCGAATACTACATGATTTCTGTTGAGGGTTGTTTTGATTTGAAGAGGGGAGAAAGGCGGTCGGAATTGCCAACTGGAGGCGGCAGCGAAATTGACTGTGGCGTCGGCGATCGAGGGGAAAAGGTTTGAATGATTTACGTCGTTCGTTCAAGGGGGTCGATCGACTTTTCTGAAGTGAGAGAAAATGAAAGATATTTTCTAATTTATTATATTTTTAAATTCCTATAATACCCTTTCTAGCCAACGTACACCAATTTCAGCCCAACGACTGTCACCTCTATCCAAATATCCCCATTCCGGACACAATGGGATATGTTTCGTTGGCCAATTCGACTGTTACAGTCAGTTATTTTTCAAATTAAAGTATAAAACATTTTATATTCAATTTGAACGTATATTTCAATTTGCCAGGGCCACAAACTGAATCGAAATATTACAGAAAAATAGATCTAGCTTTGTTTTGATGATACGGTCCCAACAAAACCAGTTTCGTCGAATTCTGAGCTCATATGCAAAATGTTCATTTTCAGGTCGATCCATTTTAACAGAAATTGACCAATCACTTTTTCTTTTGCCCCGCTCATATACTAGCTTCAAAAATTATGAAATTTGAAACATAGCAATAATTTGACATCCCGGACCCAACAAAAGTGGTTTCGTCAAATTCCGAGGTCGTATGCAAAATATCTATTTTCAAGGGCTATATATTCTATATAGCGACCTTTCTGAAAATTCGTTTGGCCATAACTTTTGATTCCCATTATGAAACTTCGATTTTTTAGATTCGTTAGAAAGGTATTCATAAACAGATTTAAATATTTTTAGTTTCGCTAAAATCTGTCATATTTTCCACCCGGTACAGTCAGACAAATTTGTATTCAAAATTTCAAACTGCCTCACTATCCCAATTCTTTATTTTATTGAAATCTACTATTTCAATTATTCAAATTTTTTGGTAATAGCCAATTTTAAAAATTTTAAATTGGTTCACATTTTCCGAGTTATTACACTTTTGGCAAAACAAAAGCCAAATCTGCTACTTCTTAACCCTAAAGTTATTAATGTATGGTGTAGTCCATCTCATAAAAGACAAGTGGATTCTCTTTCCATTCTCACATTCCAAAATTTTCTGTCAAGAGGCAGTTGTATTTTCCAGCGGTTTCTCAGATCTGGCTTTTTGCGTTTTTGCCTAGCCGTTTAGTCTTGTTTTCCCAACTCGCTGCAGTCAACCCTTTTATCTTTTGAGCTATGTACCGAGCTACTTCTAGCAACTCCACTGTTGTACCCTCTTCAGTTCTTGTATCGAGCTCTCCTGTAATGACCCGAAAATCTGGTAGAATTTGAGCTGACCAAAAGCACAAGTCCAGCCGCAAATATCACGGAAATTCGAACCATTAATAGAAAGAAGTTAGAGGGTGAGGATAGATAAGATAGAAACTTAGAATAGAAGAAGAAGAAGAACACAACATCAGAGTAACACGAATCTCACAGCGGAACGAATAACATATAATATATATAACATAACTTGAAATATACATTTGTACTTGAATATACATCAATATCAAAGTACATCACTTACAACACAACAGAAATAACTATAGCTATATGATCCTGAAGCCTCCTGCTCCAAGCTCTTCCAGTATATCTGTAAATTTCCGACTACTTGACTGCCCGTACAAATTTAGGCACCCAAGAGTTTAGGGAAAACAACAAAGTAAACTCCGGGTCAGTCATGGGACTGGTATGAGTAAACAGTTTAAAAACAGTTTCAGAAAACTAAATGATATCTCATAAGACCACGCCGTATAACACGGAACGGGTTTTTCCCTTATGAGAATCCAAACACTTGACTTATCTTTATATCAAAACTCTTTTGATATTATAATAATGTCTAAATCAAGTAGATAACAATCTAGTGGAACGTTTGCATCTCACGATCCACATATGTAATATACAATCAAAACCGCAAGCACGTATTGGGTAATGGATTTCCAACTATGACAAGGTATGGAATCACCTTCCGCTGGTATATCTCTAGAGGAGAATACACCGAGTTCAACAAGAACATCTTGCAACTCAGCCACACATGACCGACCACTCATTTCGCTTGAGTGTATCGAATGTATATCACCAACGATTGGGATCAGCAACCGTTTCCCGAATGGGTCAGCATCGACAATAGATTTTTAGAAGTAAATGAAACTCTAGATCAGGTGATTATACACCCTAATAGGTGCGACCTACATAGCCATGTTGCTTGCCCGATTTCTGTCATTTACCGGATGTTGAGGCTAAAAGCTACGCTTTTTCATCACACCAGATTCACTTTGAATGCCACATCGTCAAATTCATCAAATCACCGATTGACGTCTACAACAATACATTATGTGTTAGCTAAAAGAAGTTTCCTTCTCCGCTTCCACTCTTGGTACGGTTGAAGAAATCAATGTACGTGACCATTCTGGAAATACTCTGTCAGACATTCATCCATACACGTCACCCAGGAACAGGATGAACTGAAGGTACTATTTCTATTAATAGAAAAAGTCCTTGCACTCTACTCCGTCTTCGATTATCTGTAACGACACGGATTTCGCCCGGACCTAATCGATCGCTAAACTGACCAAGACCGTTCGAATCCCGCATACGCTAACTTTGGGTATACAACACATCAGAACAAATAACAGAAGACTTCAATAAACATCATAATAATGTTACATCAGAGTACAGAATATCAGAGTATATCGAAATATAATATTACACAGCGGAAGATAAATTTACATAAATGTAATACAATGCACAGCGGAAATATAAACTACACAGCGGAAGACTGTAAATGTCTGGACACAGCTTAAAGCTTCAATCCAGAATCCTGCTCAAAATATCTGCAAAATAAAACTACTCGGCTGCCCGTGTGGAAAATAGGGGCACCCGAGTTTGCAAGGGAAAAGCAAACTACAGGTCAGTCATGGGACTAGTGTGAGAAACTCTAACAGTTATAATTAACTTATTTGATAATATGGTATATCACGGGACCACGCCGCTAACGCGGAACGGGTTTACCCCCATGAATACCAGTGTATAAACAACAATCAATATAGATATATGGATCTACTATGCATCAATCAACATGCAATATCCCAATCTACCCACATAGATTAATAACCACACTTAGATTTTCCAAATCCAATTCAATTTACAGAAATTATTCCTTTGGATTTTATTCCCGATTTCTTATTTCAAATCATTTGAAATACATATCTAACTTTCTATATCAAAGTAGATTTCACTTCGGGATTTCAAATCAAATCATTTGGAAATGTGAATTCCAAAACATAACAATGCATACAAACAAGTATGCAACCAAATATCGTGCTCCCCATCGACAAGGCAAAGGGTACGCACCTCGCAACTCGATATATATATGTGCACCTACCCCACGTAGGAGTAGGCTACACCGACGATGCACCTCCCACACATGGAGAGCATACACCGCCCTCTCACCCATACTTTTAGTCTTAGGGTTACCCGAATCTTTAGCCACATACTAAATCATTTCATATCCCGAAGTAGGGAAAATCATTTCACAACGTAATAATCACAAGTACTTTCAAAATATAGTAATTCACATCAGTAATTCACGCATATGATCAGTCACTATTAATCACATAACCTTTGAGCTCGTACGTCTCAAAGAAGGGTGTTAAGCAAGAGAATAAATTCTCCGCCACCAAACAGATACATCATCAATAGCAACTAATCGAATATGCGATGAACCACAATGTAACATATAATACATTTTCTAAATCACTTTAGAAATCATCGGGTTTTGGGCCTCGAAATCCTTTCTGTTTTCTAAAACATTTTTATAAAACATTCCCTGTCCAAAATCGGGAATACGTTTCTTTTCGCTTTAAGAAAAATATCATTTCACAATCATTCATTAAATTTGAAATGAACACTATATCGCTAAAACACCTTATCGTCAAATCGTGAAGTGTTTCACAAGGCGTTAGCACACAGATATTTTCAACCCAACCCAATGCTAAATGTAAAAGCATATTTTGCTCATTAACTGGTCGAGCACAATCCATACAATCAATCAATCAAATTTGACATTAAATATAAGGTTTTGAATAGAGATAGTATTGACTTATATTCAACATCAAATCCTGAAACCAATAGATATCATATCGGGAATAACGATATCGATATCTTCCAAATTCCCATCACGATATTTGTATAATCACGGAATCCAATATCGAAAATATCCAAAGATAATTTCAATTCAAATCTAATCCAATTTATTTATTTATAACCATTGGATTATTTTTCTAGTTAATAACTAGTTCATTTCGACAAAAATCTATTTTTATCTTTTCAAATATGGAGTTTTTCATCCCAATTCTTCACAAATCATTTCTTATGATTTTACACAAATTATTACTATTTTTAATACTTTTATCAAGGCCCGTACAGTCGATTTCCATCAACGGCCATCGAACTGTACAGCGACCTTTTTCGAATTTGATTTGGACGTAATTCCAAATCCAACCGTTAGATTTCAAATTTCTAATATTCCTTAGAAAGCTCTTTTCGATACGAACCCAATGGTTCTGATTTCAGGAGAATCCGACGGTCGGGTCTCCCATAATGTCCGTTTGAAATAAATGGTCGAAATTCACGAACTGCCGCTGCGCGGCGCGTTCTATTCAGGCCATTATATTATATATATATAATATATATAATATATATTTCGTCGATTTCTATTTAAAACGAAGTTTATAAATAGTTTTAAATTCGTTTCAAAAACAATTTCAACTTCCATTTCAATTCAAATCAAAATTGAATTCTTCCTTATAAATTCGTTTTAAAATTCATTTCTATTCAATTCAAATTTCAATTCAATTTGAATTCATTTCAATTCGGTTTCAATTCGAATTCGTTTTCAATTCAATTCAATTCAAATTGTTTTTCTATTCAATTCAATTCGAATTTATTTTCTATTCAGTTCAATTCGAATTCATTTTCTATTCAGTTCAATTCGAATTCATTTTCTATTCAGTTCAATTCGAATTCATTTTCTATTCAGTTCAATTCGAATTCATTTTCTATTTTATTCAATTCGAATTCATTTTCTATTCAGTTCAATTCGAATTCGTTTTCTATTCAGTTCAATTCGAATTCGTTTTCTATTCAGTTCAATTCGAATTCATTTTCTATTTTATTCAATTCGAATTCATTTTCTATTCAGTTCAATTCGAATTCGTTTTCTATTCAGTTCAATTCGAATTCGTTTTCTATTCAGTTCAATTCGGATTCATTTTCTATTTCATTCAATTCGAATTCCTTTTCTATTCCATTCAATTCGAATTCATTTTCTATTTTATTCATTTCGAATATTTCATATACATCGTTTTCATTTCATATATATATATATATATATATATATATATATTCACTTTTCAATATATACGATATTTTCACCTTCAATATATACGATATTTTCACTTTCAATATATTCTATATTTTCACTTTCAATATATTCGATATTTTCACTTTCAATATATTCGATATTTTCACTTTCAATATATTCTATATTTTCACTTTCAATATATTCGATATTTTCACTTTCAATATATATATTTTCACTTTCAATATATTCTATATTTTCACTTTCAATATATTCAATATTTTCACTTTCACTTTCAATATATTTGATATTTTCACTTTCAATATATTCAATATTTTCACTTTCACTATATATATTTTCACTTTCAATATATATATTTTCACTTTCAATATATTCTATATTTTCACTTTCACTATATATATTTCATACACTTCTAATATATATAATTCATTTTACATCAATTTTCACACAGAATACAATCAAACAAACAAGTCGTCCATGGTCTGTGGACGACGGGGAACAGTTCATGAATGCAGTTACAAAATAAATAACTGTACAGAAAATTTTAAAGTGAGAGAATTTTCACCTTGACCGGATAGAAAATCGTTTAAATAACGATTTGTTTTAATTAAATTAAACTGAGCGTTTAATCAAATTAAAAATTCCAGATAGCTCCATTTCTGTTCTAGTCTTTTCCATTGCGTAGAGTTTTCTGATACGAATCCAACGCATTTTATTTCGTCTGATTCCATCGCTGTATGAACATGTTATGGCATTATAAACATTTACACATTTTAATATATTATTAATTTATAATTAATTCATTTACATCTAGCAAAAAAAAAACCTGGGTCGTCCTTGTATTTCTTCTTCCAAGCGCGTTTCTCAGCAGACATCGAACCAATTTACTCCTTCGAACCCATCGCTAGAGTTCCCCTTTGTCACCGACGTGCTCAGCCGGACTTCGATCGCCAGGCGCCACACAATGCGCCTCGTTGCCACCCACCTCCGCCGTGAGCACCTTTGAATTCGGCCTCTCCGTCGATCCCATATCAGTGCGCGAACGTGAGCTGTTTGAGTCTCGAATTCGCCTCGAACCCGAATCAAAATATGATCTTAACCATATCATCTTCTAGAGCTTACCAATCTCTTCAAATTTTGATTTACGATTGTTTGGAAATATTAAGGGGATTGGAAATGAATTTTGTTTTTATTTACGTACGTTTCGAGCCGCTGAGAGGTAGTTGACGGCGGTTCACAGTGAATTAGGGTTTGGATTGAAAATAGGGGATATTTATATATTTTTTTATTATTTTTGTATTCTTTTAATTTGTAAATGACGTGTTTATCATTACGAACACCAAATCAAACCTAACAACCGTCGCCCCTAGCCAATTACCCCCATTTCGAACAAAATGGGATATGTATCGTAAGCTGATTCGATCGTTTGAATCAGTTTCCATTGAATTTTAAGTATAATTCTTTATATATTCAATTTAAACGTACATTTCAAATTACCGGGGTCACATACTAACTAGAAAAATTCCAGAAAAATATTTTCTAGCTTCGTATTGACGATACGGTCCTAACAAAACTAGTTTCGTCAAATTCTGAGACCGTTGGAAAAATGGCCAATTTCCAGTCGATTAAAATCAACTAAAACTGGTCAAACGCATTTTCCTTTGCCACGCTCACATATTGATTCGAAAAATTATGAAATTTGAAACCTAGCAATAACTTGACATCACGGACCCAACAAAAGTGGTTTCGTCGAAATCCGAGGTCGTTTGCAAAATTTCCATTTTTAAGGGCCTGAATTCCATAGCGACTATTCAGAATTTTCAACTGGACATATCTTTTGATTCTTGTCATGAAATTTCGATTTTTCGGATTCGTTGGAAAGATATCATCAATTAGGTTCTATTGTTTTTGGTTTCACTAAAATCCGGATTGTTTTGCACCCGGTACATTCAATTGAAGTTTGAAATCGAATTATCGAACCACCGCGCCATTTTCAATTCTATTTATAATTATATATAAATATTTATATTCTAACGACGGCGTATATAATATATACGTTCGAATAATATTCAAAATAAATTTTCTCGTCGATATTATTTAAAATAATTCATTTTAAATCTTCAAAATTCGCTAAAATTGCCAAAATAAAAATTTTAAACTGGCCCAGATTTTCCGGATTGTTACAATCTCCCCCACTTAAAACTTTTCGTCCCCGAAAAGGAACAAAGTCGAAAATGGTTTGATTAATCAACTCTACGCTCGATCTGGCTTCCATTCTCCAACTTTTCAGTTTCTGAGAATTTTCAAATTTTCAAAAAATTTGGCTAACACCCTAAATTTTCGAAAAATTTCGCCATAACCTCCCCTGCAATGGGAGCATCGGGGAATTTCAAATAGCTTCCCCGGTCCTTCAGATCTAAAAAAGAAAAAGAAAAAGCCAAGCGGCTAGCCAATAGGCTCATAAAATCATCATCACCCAAACAAAACAGTAAATTATGTAGTAAACATGTACCTATTTGTCGGGCAAACAAATTTTATTCTCTGGCTCTAGCCTCCTTGCTATGACCTGTTCAATGTAAGTATATGTATATGCATGCACTTGCAACCAAATTTCAATACTGTTTACTATTTGGTTCACTTTGTATACAATTTGGCCTAATTGGTTCCTTCAATTCAAATGTTGATTTTATTAGTTAACTAATAATCAAACAACACAACCAATAATCAATTAATTGATTAGATTTTTCAAATATATAACTTTGTATATTTAAAATCATATTTTCTAAAACCAGATTATACATATAATCACAAATACGTTATTTATAAACAAATAACTCTCGACTCATTCTAGGGCATTTCTAACCCCATCTCTAACGAGTCACTCATTCTTGAATGCTACTGATTCTATCTCTAATGAGGATTCTTTTATAGGACATTACTAATCCTACCTCTGATGAGTCTTTTGTTCAGTTCTAACGAGTTGTACCCCAAAGATTTGAGTTTAACCAAAGTTCTGATACCACGTGTAACGACACGGATTTCGCCCGGACCTAATCGATCGCTAAACCGACCAAGACCGTTTGAATCCCGCATACGCTAACTTTGGGTATACAACACATCAGAACAAATAACAGAAGACTTCAATAAACATCATAATAATGTTACATCAGAGTACAGAATATCAGAGTATATCGAAATATAATATTACACAGCGGAAGATAAATTTACATAAATGTAATACAATGCACAGCGGAAATATAAACTACACAGCGGAAGACTGTAAATGTCTGGACACAGCTTAAAGCTTCAATCCAGAATCCTGCTCAAAACATCTGCAAAATAAAACTACTCGGCTGCCCGTGTGGAAAATAGGGGCACCCGAGTTTGCAAGGGAAAAGCAAACTACAGGTCAGTCATGGGACTGGTGTGAGAAACTCTAACAGTTATAATTAACTTATTTGATAATATGGTATATCACGGGACCACGCCGCTAACGCGAAACGGGTTTACCCCCATGAATACCAGTGTATAAACAACAATTAATATAGATATATGGATCTACTATGCATCAATCAACATGCAATATCCCAATCTACCCACATAGATTAATAACCACACTTAGATTCCAAATCCAATTCAATTTACAGAAATTATTCCTTTGGATTTTATTCCCGATTTCTTATTTCAAATCATTTGAAATACATATCTAACTTTCTATATCAAAGTAGATTTCACTTCGGGATTTCAAATCAAATCATTTGGAAATGTGAATTCCAAAACATAACAATGCATACAAACAAGTATGCAACCAAATATCGTGCTCCCCATCGACAAGGCAAAGGGTACGCACCTCGCAACTCGATATATATATATGTGCACCTACCCCACGTAGGAGTAGGCTACACCGACGATGCACCTCCCACACATGGAGAGCATACACCGCCCTCTCACCCATACTTTTAGTCTCAGGGTTACCCGAATCTTTAGCCACATACTAAATCATTTCATATCCCGAAGTAGGGAAAATCATTTCACAACGTAATAATCACAAGTACTTTCAAAATATAGTACTTCACATCAGTAATTCACGCATATGATCAGTCACTATTAATCACATAACCTTTGAGCTCGTACGTCTCAAAGAAGGGTGTTAAGCAAGAGAATAAATTCTCCGCCACCAAACAGATACATCATCAATAGCAACTAATCGAATATGCGATGAACCACAATGTAACATATAATACATTTTCTAAATCACTTTAGAAATCATCGGGTTTTGGGCCTCGAAATCCTTTCTGTTTTATAAAACATTTTTATAAAACATTCCCTGTCCAAAATCGGGAATACGTTTCTTTTCGCTTTAATAAAAATATCATTTCACAATCATTCATTAAATTTGAAATGAACACTATATCGCTAAAACACCTTATCGTCAAATCGTGAAGTGTTTCACAAGGCGTTAGCACACAGATATTTTCAACCCAACCCAAATCTAAATGTAAAAGCATATTTTGCTCATTAACTGGTCGAACACAATCCATACAATCAATCAATCAAATTTGACATTAAATATAAGGTTTTGAGTAGAGATAGTATTGACTTATATTCAACATCAAATCCTGAAACCAACAGATATCATATCGGGAATAACGATATTGATATCTTCCAAATTCCCATCACGATATCTGTATAATCACGGAATCCAATATCGAAAATATCCAAAGATAATTTCAATTCAAATCTAATCCAATTTATTTATTTATAACCATTGGATTATTTTTCTAGTTAATAACTAGTTCATTTCGATAAAAATCTATTTTTATCTTTTCAAATATGGAGTTTTTCATCCCAATTCTTCACAAATCATTTCTTATGATTTTACACAAATTATTACTATTTTTAATACTTTTATCAAGGCCCGTACAGTCGATTTCCATCAACGGCCATCGAACAGCACTTACAACGACCTTTTTCGAATTTGATTTGGACGTAATTCCAAATCCAACCGTTAGATTTCAAATTTCTAATATTCCTTAGAAAGCTCTTTTCGATACGAACCCAACGGTTCTGATTTCAGGAGAATCCGACGGTCGGATCTCCCGTAATGTCCGTTTTAAATAAATGGTCGAAATTCACGAACTGCCGCTGCGCGGCGCGTTCTATTCAGGCCATTATATTATATATATATATATATATAATATATATAATATATATTTCGTCGATTTCTATTTAAAACAAAGTTTATAAATAGTTTTAAATTCGTTTCAAAAACAATTTCAACTTCCATTTCAATTCAAATCAAAATTGAATTCTTCCTTATAAATTCGTTTTAAAATTCATTTCTATTCAATTCAAATTTCAAATCAATTTGAATTCATTTCAATTCGGTTTCAATTCGAATTCGTTTTCAATTCAATTCAATTCAAATTGGTTTTCTATTCAATTCAATTCGAATTCATTTTCTATTCAGTTCAATTCGAATTCATTTTCTATTCAGTTCAATTCGAATTCATTTTCTATTCAGTTCAATTCGAATTCATTTTCTATTCAGTTCAATTCGAATTCATTTTCTATTTTATTCAATTCGAATTCATTTTCTATTCAGTTCAATTCGAATTCGTTTTCTATTCAGTTCAATTCGAATTCGTTTTCTATTCAGTTCAATTCGAATTCATTTTCTATTTTATTCAATTCGAATTCATTTTCTATTCAGTTCAATTCGAATTCGTTTTCTATTCAGTTCAATTCGAATTCGTTTTCTATTCAGTTCAATTCGAATTCGTTTTCTATTTTATTCAATTCGAATTCCTTTTCTATTCAATTCAATTCGAATTCATTTTCTATTTTATTCATTTCGAATATTTCATATACATCGTTTTCATTTCATATATATATATTCACTTTTCAATATATACGATATTTTCACCTTCAATATATACGATATTTTCACTTTCAATATATTCTATATTTTCACTTTCAATATATTCGATATTTTCACTTTCAATATATTCGATATTTTCACTTTCAATATATTCTATATTTTCACTTTCAATATATTCTATATTTTCACTTTCAATATATTTGATATTTTCACTTTCAATATATATATTTTCACTTTCAATATATTCTATATTTTCACTTTCAATATATTCAATATTTTCACTTTCACTTTCAATATATTCGATATTTTCACTTTCAATATATTCAATATTTTCACTTTCACTATATATATTTTCACTTTCAATATATATATTTTCACTTTCAATATATTCTATATTTTCACTTTCACTATATATATTTCATACACTTCTAATATATATAATTCATTTTACATCAATTTTCACACAGAATACAATCAAACAAACAAGTCGTCCATGGTCTGTGGACGACGAGGAACAGTTCATGAATGCAGTTACAAAATAAATAACTGTACAGAAAATTTTAAAGTGAGAGAATTCTCACCTTGACCGGATAGAAAATCGTTTAAATAACGATTTGTTTTAATTAAATTAAACTGAGTGTTTAATCAAATTAAAAATTCCAGATAGCTCCATTTCTGTTCTAGTCTTTTCCATTGCGTAGAGTTTTCTGATACGAATCCAACGCATTTTATTTCGTCTGATTCCATCGCTGTATGAACATGTTATGGCATTATAAACATTTACACATTTTAATATATAATTAATTTATAATTAATTCATTTACATCTAGAAAAAAAAAACCTGGGTCGTCCTTGTATTTCTTCTTCCAAGCGCGTTTCTCAGCAGACATCGAACCAATTTACTCCTTCGAACCCATCGCTAGGGTTCCCCTTTGTCACCGACGTGCTCAGTCGGACTTCGATCGCCAGGCGCCACACAATGCGCCTCGTTGCTACCCACCTCCGCCGTGAGCACCTTTGAATTTGGCCTCTCCGTCGATCCCATATCAGTGCGCGAACGTGAGCTGTTTGAGTCTCGAATTCGCCTCGAACCCGAATCAAAATATGATCTTAACCATATCATCTTCTAGAGCTTACCAATCTCTTCAAATTTTGATTTACGATTGTTTGGAAATATTGAGGGGATTGGAAATGAATTTTGTTTTTATTTACGTGCATTTCTAGCTGCTGAGAGGTAGTTGACGGCGGTTCACAGTGAATTAGGGTTTGGATTGAAAATAGGGGATATTTATATATTTTATTATTATTTTTGTATTCTTTTAATTTGTAAATGACGTGTTTATCATTACGAACACCAAATCAAACCTAACAACCGTCGCCCCTAGCCAATTACCCCCATTTCGAACAAAATGGGATATGTATCGTAAGCTGATTCGATCGTTTGAATCAGTTTCCGTTGAATTTTAAGTATAATTCTTTATATATTCAATTTAAACGTACATTTCAAATTACCGGGGTCACATACTAACTAGAAAAATTCCAGAAAAATATTTTCTAGCTTCGTATTGACGATACGATCCTAACAAAACTAGTTTCGTCAAATTCTGAGACCGTTGGAAAAATGGCCAATTTCCAGTCGATTAAAATCAACTAAAACTGGTCAAACGCGTTTTCATTTGCCACGCTCACATATTGATTCGAAAAATTATGAAATTTGAAACCTAGCAATAACTTGACATCACGGACCCAACAAAAGTGGTTTCGTCGAAATCCGAGGTCGTTTGCAAAATTTCCATTTTTAAGGGCCTGAATTCCATAGCGACTATTCAGAATTTTCAACTGGACATATCTTTTGATTCTTGTCATGAAATTTCGATTTTTCGGATTCGTTGGAAAGATATCATCAATTAGGTTCTAATGTTTTTGGTTTCACTAAAATCCGTATTGTTTTGCACCCGGTACATTCAATTGAAGTTTGAAATCGAATTATCGAACTACCGCGCCATTTTCAATTCTATTTATAATTATATATAAATATTTATATTCTAACGACGGCGTATATAATATATACGTTCGAATAATATTCAAAATAAATTTTCTCGTCGATATTATTTAATATAATTCATTTTAAATCTTCAAAATTCGCTAAAATTGCCAAAATAAAAATTTTAAACTGGCCCAGATTTTCCGGGTTGTTACATTATCTTTATATAATCTGATTCGCACGCTACTGCCAATACGGAGTGGTTCTTCGGATAATAATCCAACCGGTCTCTCCATATTGACAACGATGGTCAAAACTTCGATAGTCTGTGATTTAACTATCGAATAAAAACAAGTGTTTCGATAGTCGATGATTTAACTATCGAATAAAACAAGTGTTCATCCAAACATCCAACAATCAGTGAGCCTTTAATTAATATTTCATTAATTAAATCACTTCTCTATTTCTTTATCAATATTTGTTAACCAAATATTTTCAATAACCATATTGGCCTTATCCGTTATTTGGAAAACATTCCATATATCGCCTTCTATTATTTTCTATACTAGGAAATATTCATTATTCTATTTCCAAGCTTTGCACATATTTGGGTTAAAACAGATATTGTGTAAAACATCATTACGACAACCCAAATACAGTATTTAACTAATTCTTATTCCACATTGATCTTCGAGCCTGAATCTTACTACTTATCGGTATATCATGAAATCAACCAAGTTGGGGTATAATTACCTCTCAGACCTTGACTGAATAACATTTAACGTCGAAACAGACAAGACTACTTACTCGAATAATCAATACCATACCACTACTTCTTCACTTTTAAACACATATATACTTTCTCTTTTATGCTTACGAGGTTTTATTCTTATACTTCCTTTTTGATTATACTATTCTATTTCTAAGTTCGTTTTCTTATCGAATTCTATGTATTTTGATATGTTAATTTCTAACTATCAAATTATCTTAAAAAAATATTCTATCTCCTTAAATTCCCGGAAAAATTCGCCATAACCTCTTTTGTACCGGGAGCATCGGGAAATTTCAAATAGCTTTCCCGGTCCTTCTCATCTCAAAAAGAAAAAGAAAAAGCCAAGCGGCTAGCCGATACGGCGCATAAAATCTCATATGGAAATTAAATACGTACCTTTTTGTCGGGCATTCTATTTATTTCACTTCTATACTTTATTCCATACCTGTCTCCTGTATGTCTATACCTGTCCAATCTATTTTAACTATACCAATCGTTTTAACTCAATTTGTTAATTAAATCTGTTAATTAACTTTTCAGTCTATTTCACCTTCATATTTGAACATGACATGTTCAAATATATTTTAACTGCATATTAACAAATTCTAATTATACTCATACTATCGTTTCCTTATCGACTTCTTATTCAAATTCCAAATCAATTCTGTTTGAATTCTTTTTATTTAAAACTTCATTTGAATTCTATTTTCAAATTCTATAGTTAAAGTCCATTTGAATTCTATATTCAAATTCTATTGTTAAAGTCCATTTGAATTCTATATTCAAATTCTATAGTTAAAGTCCATTTGAATTCTATATTCAAATTCTATTTGAATTCTCTGCATTATTTATAAACAACGTTTATAACTTCAATTCAAATCCCACCTTTCCATTTATAAACAACGTTTATAACTTCAATTCAAATCCCATATTTTCATTTATAAACAACGTTTATAACTTCAATTCAAAACCCATCCTTTCATTTATAAACAACTTTATAAATTCGATTCAAAACCTATCTTTTCATTTATAAACAACGTTTATAAATTCGATTCAAAACCTATCTTTTCATTTATAAACAACGTTTATAAATTCGATTCAAAACCTATCTTTTCATTTATAAACAACGTTTATAAATTCGATCACTTGTTTAATATACCTTCAAAACAAGTTAATATTTTCTATAGTTTTATTTAAAATTCAAATTCTATTTATAAAAATAGAATTCCCTTTTTAAAATCTCAAATACCCTTTTCGATATTTTTATGAATCAATATTCAAGCCCCATGGATATTTTAAACAATCAATCAACCAATTTTCAATCATTTGATTTTTAACACATCATATATGAATATATATTAAATCAAACAAAAAAAACAGATAATATATATTTTTGAGGAATCTAGTTGGATTCCTCCAACCTGTTTTCCTGCATCCACAGATGTTAGCACATAAATAATACCTATCCTGCTTCGAGGCAGGATATCGCGGTATGAAGGTCATCCACTAATCATAGCGTGGGGCGTATAGGGTAATCATCCGCTATGGTACCGCGGGCATCCGCTAATGAGACTGCGGGAATCCAACCAATCAATCAACCCAATATATATATAATAGTCCTAAATAACTAATATATATTTTAAATCAACCAAACAATATTCAAACAAGCATAGCAATTATTTTTAACAACTAGAAATAATTCTAATTAAATGGTGAGTGAGGTTTACTCACCGTGATATTTTATCTTCGAATATCCATCTTTTCGAATTGTCTTGGCTAGCCTCTACTTGAATCATCTCAAATGAATTTATCGTACGCCTATTTTATATTTATCGATCAATGATTTTTTCGATTATATTAACTACTATACCAAACAAATTAATTATGAACTAAATAATTTATTTAATTACCTTATTGATTATTACTGCAAACAGCTTTAAACTCTTGCACCATACACTTCGACATTACATCGAACACCATTTTGTCATCAACTACTTCCACCTCTCCGACTTGTTGCAGCAACAACTTCGCAGCATTCCACCTACTGCATCCTCTCCGCTCAACATCAGTAAAAACCCATACTCCACTTGCCTCAACTTCAACCCAAAATATTTAACATCGTCACAATTCACAAACTGGGTTACTTCCTACCAATTCTGGCTACAACGGCTTCCTGCACTAGCTCATCGTTCAACAGTGATGACACAATGAACATCATTTACATTGCTGCCTCCATCTCGAGACAACACTAACCGGGTCGGACTCCCAATGCCTTGCGAACCCTCCAACAAATCGAGCTTCATCAAACCCACTTCCCAATCGAACTCCTGCAACGCGACGCTCCAACTCAAAGCCACCAGATCCGGTTCGAAACCCTACCAGATTCGCGACTTCGATCCATACTCCTTCACGAACGACACTCGCTCCAGATCCTCACGCCCTCGAGCTTGGTCTCGCACTCTTTCTTGCTTGCGAAACATGGCTCGAGTTCGAACTCGAATTTGATTTTCTGTACTGGAAATATCGCGGCCCCCCCTTTTAATTTGATTTTGAAACACTGCTTTGTTCGGTTATTGATTTTCTGAGGAAGGAGTAAATGAATTGGGGTGGTTTGCGATTTTATAGTAGAAAAGGGGATTTCAGTTTGTGGAGAATAGAAGAACACGACTCTGTTTTTATTTTATGGGATTAAGGAAGCCACGGTTCTGTTGTAATCTGTGGTGAGGAAGAGCAAATGTTGTTTTGATTTGGTCCACCACAAAAGGATTTAATTTAATTTAATACTAATTCAAACTGGTGTCCTTAAATTTAGATACTCCTTGACTGTGAACTCCTTTCTGAACCCAACAAGTGACATTCCTAGGGTTATACCACTGCTCTGAACACACTGGGACCTGTTTCGAAGTCCAGTTTGATCATATGGGGAAGATATTAATTTAAATTGATTTAAATTAATTTTAAAACAATAAATTCTGTGACAATAAATTCTGTGACAATAAATTAATATTTTTATTTGAATTCAAACAGAATTTTCTATTGATCATTTGAACTGTAATTTAATTTAGAATTTTAATTCAATCAACTTCGTATTCTGATAACTTGATATATTCGATATTAAATCGAAACTGATTATTAAATTGATAACTTAAAAATAAATATTCATTTAATTTATCAAATAAATATTTAAAACCGTATTAAATATTCAAATCTAACCGACGGAATATCCGGGTCATTACAATCTTCCCCACTTAAAATAATTTCGTCCTCTAAATTGCTAAGGTAGAAAAGTGCTACAAACCCATTTATCTTTTCAAAACTTATTGATGTTGATACTCAACATTTCAAACTTCCTTACGTAACTCTCTTTCGAATAAATCCATATTCGATAACTCCTCCCTTCGAATAACTATATTCGATAATCTCTGTTTCGAATAACTAGATTCGAAAACCTTTCTTTGAGTAACTATATTCGATTTACTCTTATCAATTAACTCTATCGAATAACTAAATTCGATAACTCCTTCGAATAACCAATATTCTATAACTCACTTTGATTAAACTAATCGATAACTCCTTTCGATTAAACTATAATCGATAACTCCTTTTAACTTTATTCGAATAACTCCTATTCGATTAACTCCTTTAATTCTATTCGAATAAACTAATATTCGATTTAACTCCATTCACTTGACTCTAGATCGCAGCGATCACAATGGTTACGCCTGATTCCCCCAGGAAACATCTGACCGCCCTAGGCTATCTGCAGCCCTGCGAATTACGCTAGCAGCCGTATGAAATGGCAACATATCCTGAGTAACTATATTTGGCTAACTCTATCTCAATAACTATATTCGATCAACTTTAATTGAATAACTAACATTCAATTAAATCCTAATTCGATTAACTATGTTCAATTAACTCTATCTGGTTAACTCTTACTCTAATCGATTTATTCTAACTCTATTCGACTTCTCCTGTTCGAATAACTCCTACTGGATAACGTTTATTCATTTTTAAAGATTTACTTTTAGTAACGGTTCTTCACTTTATAAATGTTCTCTTTAATAACGTTACTTCACTTATACAAGTGTTGTGTACCCCTTCTATTTAAAACTATCGGTGTTAAAAACCAATATCTCTTCTCTATATAAGTTCAGACTTATATATTCCATTTATCCAATGATAAATATTTAATTTAATTTATAAACTGTTATTTATAAATCAATCTTTTCTATTTATCTGTTAAAACAGATTTCCATTTTATATTCATCTTCTGAATTTTCCTTTGATTAGATTCTATTTATTTAACAAATAAATATCTCATCTATAACATTCAATTTATTTTCTATAAATAAATATTTCCATTGAATCTATTTGTAAATGTTTTACAAATATTTCCCCTTCTATTTGTTTACACATAACATCCTTTGTATTTGTGTTACAAATATATTTCCTTTATTCACACCCAATTCATATTTCATTCACATTGATTTTACTCAATTTATTCAATTCGATCAATTTAACTTATTTAAGTTAAATTTAATTTCAATCATTCAAATTCCCATTAACTAGTTGCTAATTAATTGTTTTGCCTATTTCATCCTTTTTATTTGAATATAACTTGTTCAAATAGATGTCAACTCAATTATAGACTAATCTAATTATATTTTCAACTCGAGTTATATATTCGATTTCGAATATAAATTCTCAATCTCTTCACTTATCCAAAAACCAAGTTTCGATTCAACTTTCCTTTAGCTAATTATTCACCAATTTAGTTAATTCTATTTAACCCTTTAAAATATGATTTTTGTCTTAAAAATCATTTCACTTACTTCACTGGAGTTCATATTTATTTTATATCTCCAGTCTGGATTTTTCTAATGCCAATTCGGATTTTATTTCCTAACAATCCCTTTGTTTATTCAATTAAACCATTATGGTTTTATAATGGTTCTGGCGCTGCTTTTCTAAAAATTTGATTTTGACATAACTCAAAACCTATACGACGAAATCCAGATTTTTCTCTTTCATTAGAAAACTATCGTTCAACCGGTCCCGATGATTCTTGTTTCAAAGAATTCCGACTTCAATTGAGTTCTGTATACTAAATTGAAGTTCGAATCGCCAATTTTCGAACTGCAGAACTACGGCAAGCTCGTTTTAATTATATTTATAAATATAAACATTTTAACTTCGTTTATAATAAATTCAACTCCATTCTGATATATTTTTAATATATATCAAATCCATTTCACATAATATTCCATTTCACTTCTAATATTCAAATCTTATATATTTACAATATTCAAATTCCATTTGAATCTCTTTATTCAAACTCTATATTTGTATTTCCTTCTATTCAATTTCTATTTGAATTTCTACTATTCAAATTCTATTTAAATTTCTTATTTTCAATTCCTATTTGAAATCCTTTATTCAAAACCCATTTCAAATCCCTTATTCAAATTCCATTTGAAATTCTTTATTCAATTTCTATTTAAATTCCTTTGTTCAATTTCTATTTGAAATCCTTTGAATTTAAATTCCATTTCAACTCCTTTGAATTCAAATTCTATTTCAAACTTTATATTTTCTTTGAATTCTAATATTCAACCTCCACTTTATATTTTCTTTGAAATTCTATTTAACCAATTACCATTTGAATTCTAATATTCAAATCTCTATTTGACTTTTCTTTATTCAAATCCATTTGAATTCCTTTGAATTCAAATTCCATTTCAATTTTTCTTATACAATTCCTATTTGAAATCTATATTCCAATTCCCATTTCAAAATTCCTTTGAAGTAATATAAATATATACATATATTTATATCTATCCCAAATTCAAAACATTTGAATTTTTAAACATCTTGTTTCTTTTCAAACAAATTTCCATCAAAACTTTTTCTAAGGCAGCATTTTATCACTTAGAAACTTGAAAATGAACACTAGTGATGTTGCGACCATCATCAGAATTATTTCCCAGCTACTGAATGAGTTCAGCGCTTTATTTCTTTCAAACTCCATTTAGACAAATATTTTCCAAACTCCTAGGATTTTAAATTCTGAATTCTGGTTGGAATTCAATTTCAATTTATCACATTTGTATATTTGATTTCATATACAAATTCCATTGGTTATATATATAACTATTTCTGTTTTATAATCTAATTCGATCATAATCCTAACAATCACTTAACTATTTAAAACAATATTGTGTCCAATTTTCTGTTCAAGTGTTTATAAACTCCTATCGACATCGTGGCGTCCCACGATTCGACCAAAATTTATAATCCACTCAACAGACTAGTCAACACAATATAAAACAGTTTTTATATCAAATAACAAATACGCTCTCTCGTATATATATACACTCAACTCATTCTAGGATACTACTGATCCTATCTCTAATGAGCACATTCCAACAAGCCTAGGTATTCGCTCAACCTAAGCTCTGATACCAACTGTAATGACCCGAAAATCCGGTAGAATTTGAGCTGACCAAAAGCACAAGTCCAACCCCAAATATCACGGAAATTCGAACCATTAATAGAAAGAAGTTAGAGGGTGAGGATAGATAAGATAGAAACTTAGAATAGAAGAAGAAGAAGAACACAACATCAGAGTAACACGAATCTCACAGCGGAACGAATAACATATAATATATATAACATAACTTGAAATATACATCTGTACTTGAATATACATCAATATCAAAGTACATCACTTACAACACAGCAGAAATAACTATAGCTATATGATCCTGAAGCCTCTTGCTCCAAGCTCTTCCAGTATATCTGTAAATTCCCGACTACTTGACTGCCCGTACAAATTTAGGCACCCAAGAGTTTAGGGAAAACAACAAAGTAAACTCCGGGTCAGTCATGGGACTGGTATGAGTAAACAGTTTAAAAACAGTTTCAGAAAACTAAATGATATCTCATAAGACCACGCCGTATAACACGGAACGGGTTTTTCCCTTATGAGAATCCAAACACTTGACTTATCTTTATATCAAAACTCTTTTGATATTGTAATAATGTCTAAATCAAGTAGATAACAATCTAGTGGAACGTTTGCATCTCACGTTCCACATATGTAATATACAATCAAAACCGCAAGCGCGTATTGGGTAATGGATTTCCAACTATGACAAGGTATGGAATCACCTTCCGCTGGTATATCTCTAGAGGAGAATACACCGAGTTCAACAAGAACATCTTGCAACTCAGCCACACATGACCGACCACTCATTTCACTTGAGTGTATCGAATGTATATCACCAACGATTGGGATCAGCAACCATTTCCCGAATGGGTCAGCATCGACAATAGATTTTTAGAAGTAAATGAAACTCTAGATCAGGTGATTATACACCCTAATAGGTGCGACCTACATAGCCATGCTGCTTGCCCGATTTCTGTCATTTACCGGATGTTAAGGCTAGAAGCTGCACTTTTTCATCACACCAGATTCACTTTGAATGCTACATCGTCAAATTCATCAAATCACCGATTGACGTCTACAACAATACATTATGTGTTAGCTAAAAGAAGTTTCCTTCTCTGCTTCCACTCTTGGTACAGTTGAAGAAATTAATGTACGTGACCATTCTAGAAATACTCTGTCAGATATTCATCCATACACGTCACCCAAGAACAGGATGAACTGAAGGTACTATTTCTATTAATAGAAAAAGTCCTTGCACTCTACTCCATCTTCAATTATCTTTATATAATCTGATTTGCACGCTACTGCCAATACGGAGTGGTTTTTCGGATAATAATCCAACCGGTCTCTCCATATTGACAACGATGGTCAAAACTTCGATAGTCTGTGATTTAACTATCGAATAAAAACAAGTGTTTCGATAGTCGATGATTTAACTATCGAATAAAACAAGTGTTCATCCAAATATCCAACAATCAGTGAGCCTTTAATTAAAATTTCATTAATTAAATCACTTCTCTATTTCTTTATCAATATTTGTTAACCAAATATTTTCAATAACCATATTGGCCTTATCCGTTATTTGGAAAACATTTCCATTTATCGCCTTCTATTATTTTCTATACTAGGAAATATTCATTATTCTATTTCCAAGATTTGCACATATTTGGGTTAAAACAGATGTTGTGTAAAACATCGTTACGACAACCCAAATACAGTATTTAACTAATTCTTATTCCACATTGATCTTCGAGCCTGAATCTTACTACTTATCGGTATATCATGAAATCAACCAAGTTGGGGTATAATTACCTCTCAGACCTTGACTGAATAACATTTAACGTCAAAACAGACAAGACTACTTACTCGAATAATCAATACCATACCACTACTTCTTCACTTTTAAACACATATATACTTTCTCTTTTATCCTTACGAGGTTTCATTCTTATACTTCCTTTTTGATTATACTCTTCTACTCTAAGTTTCTATCTTATCTATCCTCACCCTCTAACTTCTTTCTATTAATGGTTTGAATTTCCGTGATATTTGGGGTTGGACTTGTGTTTTTGGTCAGCTCAAATTCTACCGGATTTTCGGGTCATTACATCTCCCATGAAACTATCGGTGCTCCTGTGAGTGGTTCGGGGTGGTTTTCAACAGATGTTGTTAGGTTTTGTCTTCTAGATGTGTGTTAGTTTGGGAGTTGGTTTAGTTTGTTGTGTATCTAGTGGCCAGTGGGTTTATTGCTTTGGGTGCCGAGGATTCTGCGTTTGGCGTGCTGCTTGTTCCATCTTCCATGGTTTTTGTACCCACTTGGATTTACGTCTTCTTCTCTTCATATTTCAGATTTCACCTCCAATCATCGCGTGGTAGCCACTTCAGATAATTTTGGGATTGTGGTCCTATTTACCTATCGGATTAGGTTTACTAGTCTAATTTTAAACTGGTGGTTCTGTCTTGCTTTGTCTGGATGGACTTATGATGAATGTGATGTATTCTGGGCGTGCAATAAAGCCATCCACCATGTCTAGTAAGCCGAGTTTCATTCGTTGAGTTTGGCATTCTTCGCTTAGCTTGGTGAGCTTTGTTCGAGTTCTTGGCTTCAATAGCCATTGGGCTACCTATGTTGGTTCAATATGTGGTTTTCAATGTAAACTAAGCTGTCATTGCGTTCTTTGCAAGTTGAGGTCTGTAATGTGTTTATGGAATTTGTGGTGCTCATTTAAGTCTTAGGGTACCTCTCTTTAAGATTGTTTTCTTTTTCTTGCCCTTGGTGTGATGCGTTTATTTGTGGTCTTTCTTAGTTGGGTTGTGGGTTTGGAGAATTCCTTCAGCAGCACAGATGTAGTGCATTTTCCTCATGATCTATGGTTAACCTTTGCTTATCGGTATTGGTGTGGCACTCATGATTGGTGTAAGGTTGTTGTGTTATTTGTGTAGCACCATGTTTGGTCTGTTCTTTTTCGTTTGCATGTTTTTGTGTTTCTTGTGTTAGAGTTTAGTTTTTTTCTTTTGTGTGCTACAGATCTTGTAGATCTGTCCTACAAATCTGTTTTTGTGAGCCGTTGGAGAATGACTTGATTCTCCCTTTTGTTTTTTATTTCTTTTCTGTTAATATATATAATATCGATCTAAATTATTGTAAGAACCCGAAAATTCTGAGCCAATTTAGAATTTTTATTTTGGTAGTTTTAATGGATTTTAATATTTAAAATTATTTATTTTAAATAATAACGACGAAATTTTTATTTTAAATCGAAGTTAGAATGAATATATTTATTTTAATCATAAATTGAGCCTGAAATGGCGTGATAGTTTGATAATTCGATTTTAAATTTCAGTTTAATGTAGAGAATTCAAAATAAATCGAATTTTGGTGAAACCAGAAATATTTAAATTTGTTTAATAATATCTTTCTAATGAATCTGAAAAATTGAAATTTCATAGCGGGAATAAAAAGTTATGGCCAGTTAAATATTCAGAATAGTTTTTATGGAATATTATTTTTTTAATATAATATATAACCATTTTACAAACGACCACCGTTTTTGACGAGACCACTTTTGTTGGATCTGGAATGTCAAATTATTGCTAGATTTCAATTTTCATAATTTCTGGAATCAATATGTGAGCGTGACAAAAGAAAACGTGTTTTGTCAAATTTCAGTCAATTGGATCAACCAAAAAATAGCCATTTTTCAAACAGTCTCCAAATTTGATGAAATTAGTTTTGTTAGGACTGTATCGCCAAAACATAGCTAGAAATACTTTTCTATAATTTTCGGAGTCATTATGTGGCCCCAATAATTTAAAGTGCACGTTTAAATTCAATATATATTGATTTATATTTTAATTTTGATAAAAATTGACTGAATCAACCGAATTAGGTTACGAAACATATCCCATTGTGTCCGGAATGGGAGTATTTAGCTAGGGCGACAGTCGTTGGGTTTAAATGGGAGTTCGGTTGTTAAATTCATTTTTTGAATTAAAATTGAACTAAAAATAAAATAATTATTTTATTATAAATACCCTAGGTCCCCTTTTATTTCCTTCTGCCGTCGCCAGAACATCTCAATGGCACAAATGCTCTAATAAATTTTACAACTAATCATTCAGTCCATTCAAAGATTGTAGAAAATTACAATTGCAAATTCGTTCATCTCCTCAAGACCTTCTAGATGAAAGGTTGTGATCGAAGATAATAAGAAGAATCGCTTGAATTTCGAGTTGGAACTCGTGGGTTTTGAATGGATTTTCTGGCTGTTGGGGGAACTCGAGTTCATCAGGCTGGTGGGGGGTAGTCGGTGACGCAAGGTGCTTCGAGATAGACTTATCTGATCGGTTCCAGGCTAAAGTATAGAGGCGCGGTGGTGTAATTTTGTTTGGCGATGGATGGGTTCTTTGTTACAGAAAGAAGAAGAGGACGGGTGGGAATTAAGAGTGGTTGGTAGGGAAAAAATTTTGATTAATAATTTATTAATTATGTTAGTTAATAATCCTATTTAAACTTAGTTAACCTTTAATCTCTCGTAACTTTAGATATGAATTCATAATTGAACGATTCAAATTCCGTTAGAATTGTAAAGGCGAACACTTCACAATGGAACGAACTAGATCTACAACATGGAACCAATCAAAACTGGGAAGAAGATGATATGATTAGTAACGTTGTAAGCATTGTTTTCAAAATGTGATAAAAAAGGATAAATAAATACCATTGTCTTTAATAATAAAATTAGCATTGTTTTTTATCATAAAATTAGCATTGTTTTAATCATAAAATTGACATTGATTTGTAAATAAAATTAACATTGATTTGTAAATAAAATTAGCATTGTCCTGAAAATATAAAGAACATTATTTTTAAGAAAAATAAAAAAAATATAAAGAACACTGGTTTTAAGGAAAATATAAAGAACACTGTTTATAAGAAAAATATAAAGAGCATTGTTTTGAATTGAAAAATAGCATTAGAATTTACACACACACACACACACACACACATATATATATATATATATACACACACACATACATATATCATTATTTTTAAATATAAAACTCGCATTATTGTGTAAATAGAAAATCACATTGTTTTTGTAAATAAAATCTACATTGTTATTGTAAATAAAATATACATTGTTTTTTTAAATAAAATATGCGTTCTTTTTTAAGATACAATTAGCATTATTTTTGAAAATAAAAATAGCATTGTGATGCTTAATAGAAAAGGCATTGTTTCAAATATAAATAACATCAAATAAAAATGTAATTTTTATTTAAATAGCTTTGAAATAAAAATATAATTTTCATATACATAGCTTTGAAATAAAAATATGATTTTTATATACATCGCATTGAAATAAGAATGTGATTTTTATATATATAGAGAAATTTAAAAATATGATTTTTTAATATATATATATATTCCATTATAAAACAATATGATTTTTAATATATATACCACGTGAAACAGATTGCGATGGAACTGACGGGAAGCAGAACGAAATCCAAATCGTCCGCTAAAGAATGAGAGAGTGGAAACAAAGGTAAGAACTCCTTACTAAAAATTCTACATAGTTATTTATTTATTTTCATAATTGGAAAATATATAGAATTGCCAGATTAGATTTTTATTAGTTTAATCATTATAAACTGTATACAGTGCCTGTTAGGTCACTTTCCTCGTCCACAAAACATGGACGATTTAAATTAACTATATTGTGTGTTGTTTGTGTTGTTGAAATGTTTAACACATTAAAATTGTGAATATTAATGTGATAGTGAAATTAAATTTATAAATATTCATTTATAATTGAACATTGAAAATTGGTTAAAGAGAAAATAAATCAAGCTGAACTAGAATTGGTTAAATTTATGAACCAATGTTTTATTTAAATAAACTGTTGTTGGTTGAAAACCCCACACGGGTATTGGGATGATACTTGACATACACTAATCCCAATATTTAATTATATGTCAATCGATCGATTTACAGGCTGTGATGAGCTTTATTTATTTATTTTAATGCTCGCACAGTTGTAAATTTCACTTTGGATGTGAATGGACTGTTTAATGATTATTTATCATTATTGTTGAATATATGCGGTGTGTGAAATCCATATAACTAAAATTATATGGTAATTGATTGAGTCGCAATCTGATTCAGAAATAATGTTTTATTATAAATAATGTTTTATAATAAATAATGTTTTATAAATAATGTTGAATAAAATATCATTTTTGAATGAAATATCAGTTTAGAATGAAATATCATTTTAGAATAAAATATCATTTTAGAATAAAAGATCATTTTAAAGAATAAAAGACAGTTTTAATGATAAAAAAGACATTTTTAATGATAAAAGACATTTTTAATGATAAAGACATTTTTAATGATAAAAAACATTTTTAACGATAAAGACATTTTTAATGATAAAAAACATTTTTAATGATGAAGACATTTTTCATGATAAATAACACTTTTAATGTAAAAGCACATTTTAATGTAAAGAATATTTTAATAAAGAACATTTTGAAATAAAGAATCTTTTAAAATAAAGAATATTTCAAAATAAAATGTATTAACAATAAAAATCACATTTTTATTGTATGTATAAAGAATGAAAGAAGCATATGTTAAAATACATTTTTGTTAGATAAAAATATTATTTTTAACATGTTAATGAAGTGAATAAAATATTCATGTATTGAATAGAATTTTTGAAACAATAAAAATTACATTTTTATTGTATATAGGAATCTATAAAAATGTACATGTAATGAAATATATATTTGTTTATTAAAAATATTCTTTTTTAATGTGAATAGGAAACTATAAAAATATACATGTAATGAAAATATATTTGTTCATCAAAATATATTTTTTAGTGTGAATATGAAGCGTATAAAATGCACGTATAATGAAATATATTTTTATTCACTAAAAATAGTCATTTTACATGTAACGAAATAAATGGTTTTGGAATCGCTGAATGAATTATATATATATATATATATATATATATATATATATATATATATATATATTAAAATAATGTTCAATAAAGAATAAGCTTATGATTTTGATGTTCAATTTTGAATGGATGCAAAAATATAAAAATATGAAGCCACGTTAAGTAGCAAACGCCATTTTTAACCCCGGGATTATCGATCGGTTTTATTTATT
Source organism: Allium sativum (assembly GCA_030737875.1). Taxonomy (NCBI): domain Eukaryota; kingdom Viridiplantae; phylum Streptophyta; class Magnoliopsida; order Asparagales; family Amaryllidaceae; genus Allium; species Allium sativum. The sequence continues at coordinate 452,521,080 of CM060924.1, forward strand.
TTATAATGAATATCGAAAGGAAGTGATTTCAAAATATAATATTTTGAAAATATTATAATTTCAATATGATAAAGATATAAAATATTCAATTGTTATTTAAAATTGAAAACGAAGTTGGAACCGTTTTGAAATGAAATTATAAATATTTTATAAATACGATTTAAATGGAAATCGACAATATATATAATATATATATATTATATATTTAAATGGCCTGAATAGAATGCGTCGCGCAGCGACCGTTTGTGAATTTCGACCATTAACTTCAAATTGGAGTAACGGGAGATCCAACTGTCGGATTCTCCTAAAACTAGAACCATTGGATTCGTATCGAAAAGAGCTTTCCATTAAATGTAAAAAGTTTGAAATCTAACGGTTAGATTTGGAATTATATCCAAATCAAAGTTGAAAAAGGTCGATATGGATGTTGTGCAGTGGCCATTATTAGAAACCGACTGTACGAACATAATAAAATTATTAAATATATGGAAAAATTAAGTAAAATCATAATTAATAATCTAGAAAGATTTTGGATGAAAAATTCCATATTTAAAAAGATAAAAATATTTTTTTATCGAAATGAACTAGTTATTAACTAGAATAAATCTTTAATTAAGATTTAATGGAGTTTTCCAATTAATTAATGTTTATTTGGAATTAAATAAAATAAATTAGATTTTGGGTTTGTCGTGAATGGTGCCTTAAATAACTCTTTTCTTAAACCCCATGTGAAAAGAATAGATCTTTTAATTAAGATTTAGAAAAGTTCACTAATTAATTAATGTTTAATTAGAATTGAAATGAAAGTTGATTGTGAGTTTATCATGAACTATGTTTTAAACGACATCTGTTCTTTAATCCCAATTAACAATGAAAATATAATTTGGAATTTATAAATCTTTTATTAAGATAAAAATGGAATTTATATATCATTTATTAAGATTTAAATAAGAATTTTCCAAAGTAAAGTTTTCCAACTTAATATATTAAATTGGAATTAAATGATTTAAATAAGAATTTTCCAAAGTAAAGTTTTCCAACTTAATATATTAAATTGGAATTAAATGGAATTCGATTTAGTAATAATCGAGATGAGCTTCTGTGAATGAAGACTGTTACTATATATAGAATTTAAAAGGCGTTGCCGTTATTCCATTTATGTTATTAGTCTAATACAGAAATTTATATCGATTATATATTGATCTGATTTCTGTGAAGATTCCATATTTAATGGAAGATGATGAGTTTGTCGTGAACTGTGTTTTTAATGACATTGGTTCTTTAACCCAGTTAAAGATAAGAATAATTTCTTAAATTTGAATAATCATTGAGTGATGATTTTTGGAGATTAAAACTAAATTGATGTTTAAATGTGTCTTGTTAATTTCAGGAAGACTAAAGAATGAATTTAAAAGAATTTATCTTCGATAAAATTAATGGAAACCTTTCCCAAATAATGTGAATCTTTTATCAAAAGAATATTCTAAATCGGAATGAGGCGTATGATGTGATTTTATAAAACTTGATTATAAAATACGTGAATTATTTGGAAAGACTGGGTTTAACCCATTTTGAGTAATTACTACGACGACCAAGAGTCGAAGATGAAGATGGTGGTGAAGACCGGAGTTCTTCACATCATTTGGATGATTACTGATGTCTTGATTGGTTGTACACCCAAGACAAGGTAATAAGTGGTGATCGTCCAAACGTACTTGGAGATCGACGGATATGCAAGGACCTCTCTCCTGTGTTGGACATATGGGAGAGGAATAAGATGCCTCCGGTTTCATTCAGACCCAAAACGGACTTATCAATGGATGGTATGTCTGACATTGTATTCCTTTATGTTGTATTCGTTGATCTTTGCTAAATATACATCTGTTTGGTGGCGGAGAATTTATTCTCTTTCTTAGCACCCTTCTCTGAGATGTACGTGCTCAGAGGTTATATATTGGCAAAAATCAATGGTACGACATGGACTGACAATGTGGCATGCTAAGATGCAAATGATCAAGGCTTTTTGGAAAAGCAGAGCCTTGTGGTTGATGACCAAATCACAACATATTTAAGAATAGCTTTGTCTAATGTTACTTCGCGTGCCTCACACCCCGGTACGAACCAAAAACGGGATAGTGACTGCATGGAAATGGACATATGTTAGTTCTAGCTACAAGTGACGTCATGGTACGGATCCCAAACTGTTTACTTATGTGGAAGTCCCTTATTATTTATTGGAAAGCGAGGTACCTCGGATATGATTTGCTCTATAGTGGTCGACATTACTGACCCAATTTTAGAGGTTCGATAGAACTTGCTAACATATAGTTTATGGTATAACTAATCATCGATGGATGGCCAACCATGTAGATCCAATGGCTCGCCAGCATCCGAGTCCTGAGGCACTTTCTAGTGTGTCTTAAAATCGGTGAGGATAATCTCTTGCCTTGGTTCATAGATGGAAACCCAATTTCCAATGTGTGATATTCGGTTTTAGTTGTAAATGTGTGTATATATATATATATATATATATATATATATATATATATATATATATGGCGACGTAATATAATGGTACCTACGGGGCCAATGATTGATACATTTATATTTGAAGTTGATTTCTTCACTTATAGTAATAATAAAAGATGAAATTTCGCATATCAAGCATGCTTGGCTATTATAAGAGAAAACTCTATCCACCGACTGCGTTTACTGTGTGATGGGACCTGAGTCATATAATAGCTTCATTTTTCCAAAAAGCATTGCGTTATTTTATTTTAAACTAAGGTTCATATGGAGTAAACCCTCCTGTGATTTACCTAACTTTAAAATTAGGTTTAATAACTGTTTTGAGTTCGCACACCAGCCTCATGGCTGACCTGGAGTTTATAGTTTTAACCTAAATCTAGGTGCCCCTATTTTCCAGACGAGCAGCTAGTAGTTTCGGTTTTGTAAATATTATATTCACAGGATCCTGGTTTATAGCTGAAGCGATATTCGAAAAGCTCTGTATCCGTGTATTCCTTCCAGTTGTGTTATGTATTATTTTCCGCTGCTATGTAAATTATTTTAAATCTCTGATATTGTATTTCCAATGTATATTATTCATTCATACTCTGTTATATTCTTGTACTCTGATGTAATTGTTGTAATAGCGATGAAATGTTCTTCTGTTTGTGTTCTGATGAGTGTTGTTCTCAAAAGCAATCCGGGCTTTCTTTTACAGGGAAATTTGGGTCATTTCAATTATTGCTTTAAAGCGGAATAAACTTCTTATTTTATTTTTTATTAATAAAGTGTCTCGAAGCAATAGCATAATTTTATTTTATAAATTATAGATCTTTTAAGGAAATAAATGGATTTCAAGATTTTTTTTTTTAAAAAATTCATAGATAAAATATATTTTCTATATATATGAATACACATTTATGCACCCTTCAAGACGACGTATCTGTGATTAAATGATATAGTAAACCTCATGGTATGGGACACATTGTATGGTTAATTACAATCTCGTTTAATTAAAGTTGATGATTCGCTATTTTTGAGGATTTGATGTTTCTATCAATCGTTGTTCTAGTGATTTAATGTTCTGATGTTTTCTAGTGTGGAACAGATGAGCGGATTATAAACTAGTTGTAACACTCCCTTAGTTTGGAGTGGACCTACATAGTGGAATTTGGGTATGAAGTGAGAATTTAAATAGTAAAGCTCTATATCCTAATAGCGCTAAGGCCATTTGAAGAACAAAACCCCACTCCTATATAGGGGCTAATTTGGGGACAGTATCTAGCATGAACGGAGATGCGGGTTATTAAACTAGTAGTGAGAACGTGTGGGATGGGATGCATAATTACCACGCTTAGTTACTGACCATAAGTCTGTGAAACATCCCGTGTTATTTCCAGCACCAGACCCTCAGGTCAATTAAAATATGACTCTAGGTAGATCTAATATTCTGTGTAATATGGGTAGATCAAATAGTTTTTCTTGTGAGTATATCCAATACTGTGTTATATTGCTATGTAGATCCAACATAATGTCGTAATTTAGGGTGGATACAATATTGTGTGGTAATTCTATATTCTTGGGTAGATCCAAATATGGTCATTCCTGGATAGATCCAAGCATTGTAGTTTCTGTGTAGATCCAAAAATTTGGTACTTGGCTAAGTTGTTTGTTGAGCTATGTACGATGATTGTTTCTTTGATGCATTAGACCGTGGGGTCATATATATATATATATATATATATGTATGTATGTATGTATGTATGTATATGTATATATATATATATATATATATATATATATACTGAAGAACTTCTGGGTAGTCCTAAATATAGATGGTTTGATGATAATGATCATATGATCACATTTTACTTGGTGATATTAGGTCCTCATCTATATGCCACGGGGATGGATCCACTTTGCTTTAGATTACATGATTGTAAGATCATACATTTATGTTTTGATGATTTTGGATCTTGAATCCAATCTTTTGGTAATTTGGTGCTTGTTGTTATTGGATATGCTTAGCTCTTTAACTTGTTTAGGTTTATGTTTGTCGACTTAAATAGAGTCAATACCGTGAGCTTATTGGATATTTGATTTTGATGTTGAGTATCTTGACCATCATTAGGATACACTTAGGTGTAACGCCCTCCTTAGTGCTTCGTTAATCGTGTACATCTGTGCCTCTCAGGTCCATCTCCGATAAAAAGGAACCTATACCTGTGTTACTTAATTTCACTCTTGTAAGGGCCCCAAAAATTTCCTCAAATATTATATTATAAATTACAATACTCTTGGGTCCTCTTTTCAAGGGTTATCTTCTTATAACCCTTCGAATCCAGGATAACTCATTCCCAATATAAAAATATTAGAATACAAAATCAAAGCTCAACTTATGCATATGAAGATACATATATCTCTTTTACTTAGTTAGTCAGAGTACTAGTTATATGTAAAAGAAAATTGATTAGTTTAAAATTTACTAATCGCTACACAGCTCAATAAAGAGATTTAAACATATATTTCTCTCATATAAATGTCTCTTGAAATTTATATACTTAACAAGTACATTTTATACCACTTCAAACATCAGATTTTAAGGTTACATACATTGTCTAGGGTTATATCTTTTATAAAACTTGCCTATGTTTACATTAAGAATACTTGTAAATTGTCTAGGCTGTTACTTTGTATAAGTTCCTATTATAAATCCAATCTATTTAGCTATTAAGTTTAAGTGGAATTATCACTTAAAATAGTCATGCATGATAGATTATGTATAAACAATACTAAAACAATGTTCAAATCCATCCCATACTACATATAAACCTCTTTCCAGGGGATTAATCTACAACACAGCGATTGTCACACGATGTCTATATATATATATATATATATATATATATATATATATATATATATATATATATATACACACTTCATTATAAAACTCTTTATGTACTAAAAAGACGTGTGCATACATTTATTTGTATGTTATGCATACTTCAATAACACAGGAGTGTCTAAAACACTTTAAAATAGCAATTTATATTAAACATCTAACAAATGTATTCCGGAACCATTACTTCAATTTTAGTTATTCATCAGCTAACATAGTTTTGGCTATTTCAGGGAGAAGCCACATTCATGTATTGATTATATGAAGGGACTCTCTTTAGCATAAAATATAAACAACACCATATCTTGCATTAAATACACATAACATATATATACAGTAACAATCTCAGAAGACTATCAGGTCGAATGCATGCATAACTCTCTCAAGTATTTACATTGTATATACATTTTGATTTCTAACTTAATTACTACATTATTAACCGAATAACATGCAGGATCATGATCTTAACTAATACAGCTCTCGAATGAAATCAACATTGCCACTAAATTTAATTACTGCTAAACATAATACACAACACTATTAGATCAATACTCATCTCAAATACAAATTACACTGTAATCAGTTAAAAATTATAAGCATCTAACAATCCAATCTTTGATCCATTTGCAGCCGAAATAAAGCTTTTATACATGTAACACAACACCCCGGACTGCCTCGTTTGAATGAGACATGTAACACCCTTAATTTTAAAAGGGATTATAATGATAAATTAAAGAATACTTTATTAAATATTAAGAATTAAGTAAAAAGAAATATGCCATTGCGTTCGTCTCGGAATTATGCTTAAGATAGACCTGACTTTACGTAAAACGGACATCGTACGAAGAAGATATTAAGGTTTGAAGTTTATGTACATATAAGCTATTTATATATAAATAAAACTATTTCATAAAATCAAATTTGAGGCAGGGAAAATAGGGGGAAATCGACCCATTAGGGGTCGAACCCAGCCCTAAGGGTGTCGACCCTTGGGTCGACCCCAACATAGGGGTGTCGGCACCCATGTCAACCCCCCCGGATGAATCTGGACCTGCTATGTGTCCTGGTTCGTTGGATGAGGGATATAAAGGACCTTAATCCCATTGTTTTATTTATCTAAATCAATGGGGACAATGAGGTGCTGCCCCAACTCAGAGTAAACTAGCCTATTCTTATTCAACAACAAAGTTATACAAATTTAGAGATTTGTGCTACGTCATCTACAATTAATTATTTGTTCTTTAGATCCAATCACAGTGAGTTTATGTGATTTTTAGATATAAACATTTAAAAATTATATTGACATGTTTATGAATTGGATCTAAGCCTTTGCCTATTAATAATTTGAATCATATCAAATCTACCATTACTTGTACATCAGATCTATAATTCTCATATGCCGAATTCTATAATTTTATGCCTATCTTGATAAATTTTATAAATGTATGCATGTTTAATGATTATGTCTATTCTTGTTCTCTTCCCTTTCTCCTTCCCTTTTTATTTCTATAGCCAGGATACCTTCAAGCCTAGGCATACTGTTGAAATATGCAAATGCACGAAATTGGGAACGATGAGGAACATAAAAATTGGTGCATAACATGTATTGGGAATATTGGGGCATAAAGTATATTGTAACTTGTATTGGGAATACTGGGGCATAAAGTATATTATAACTTGTATGGGGAATTTTGGGCATAACTTGTATTGGGAATTTTGGGCACAACTTGTATTGGTATTTTGGGGGCATAAATTGAAACAAACATGAATAATTGGCTAAGAATGAATATGCCTGAAAACTACAATAATGAGAAACTGTAACCGCACTTAGACATGAGGTTAGATTACAATTATGGTAGAAATCTACCCGGAACCACCCGGCAAAATCCAATGACCACAAGTGGTTAATCTAATGTGAGGGGTCGAGTGCATAAACGTACAAGTAACAGTGCTAAGACACGAGGTTAAGTCCAACTTGTGGTAGAAGTATGCCCGGAACCGCCCGACATAACCAGCATCCACAAGTAGTAGACTTAATGTGAGAAGTCTAGTCCATTAATAACCATAAATGGATAACTTGTTAATCTGTAATGCTAAACCTATTTAAATATATGAGGGGGTTATCTGAACCTGTAAATTGATTACGGGTTAAGTAAACTTGATTGAATTAAGGGGTTTTAGTTAATCTTGTTAAATCTATGAGGGCGGGTGTGTGTGCGTGTGTGTATATATATATATATATATATATATGTATGTATGTATGTATATGTATATACTCGACAAACTTAACCTGTTTTACATGTGGGAGTTATGCAACCTTGTTAAACTGTTAGGCATAATGTAACATCCCGTATTTTTACGGCATAATAATTAATTTATTTAACAATTTAAATAATGGTTTACAAATTTTAAAGGTTGTTTAATTAAATAATATTGAATATTTAATTAAATTAAATAATAGTTTAATATATTTAATTTGTGAAATAGACGAAAATAGTAGAATTGGCAATATTGTGTGAATTGGATCATTTATTATATATAATCCAGTTTAGAGTTGAACTATATTCGCGAATATATTATATAAACGAAGTTTGAATGTATAATTATATTATAATTATAATCGAGCTCGAAATGGCGTGGCAGTTCGCTATTTGGCGATTTGAGGGATCCATTTTAAGTCGGATTTCTATGAAACAAGAAACGTTCGGAGTTGGTGAAGTATATTTTTCTAATGGAAGAGAAAAATCGGGATTTCATTGTGTAGATTTTGATTTATGTCCAAATCAAAATTTTGAAAAGTCGCTATGGAATTCCTTTATAATTTATAACGATTTATAAAAGGAATTTCATTATAAATCGAATATCGATTTAATCGGGATTTGAAATATCGAGTTAGAAATTCATATAGGATTATTCTGGAGTTGTATGGTATTCTATTGTGAATATATACGATAATATTTATTTATAAATATTTAATTACTTTTAAATATATTTAATATTTAAAAGGGTCTATTTAGAGCTTTAAAAATATCCACTTTTGCTAACGACCTCCATTTTCAACGAAACAAGTTTTGTTGGATCCGGAATATTAAATTATTGTTAGATTTCAATTTCCGTGATTTTTGGAGTCAGTGTGTGGCTGTACGGATTTTTAATGTGAAAAACAGTCAGTATTTTGATGGTTAAAAATACACTGTGTGAGCAAATGGAGTGGGAATTCAATGAAACCAGTTTCATTGGGTCCGTAATGTCGAACTGTTGCTGCATGCCCATTTTCATGATTTTTGGATATCGTGCGTGATCACACGGATTTTTAGAAGGCAAAAACGGATATAAAATGATAAAAATAAATATTAAAAAAATAGGTGAAGCTTCCATAACAAGCCACATACATCCTATAAGTACACCACTTTCACTATAAACCAAATTTCATTCTCTTGAGGTCAAACCAAGGCGCCGCTGTTTTTTTTTCAGCAAAAAGTTTCAGTCCTCATAAATCTTATAAAATCAAAAGAAAATCCTAAAATTAATATACATATATATTCGAAATCCTTAGCAGCTGCTCTTCAATTCCATGCTAGTTTTAATGCGTGCGATTCAGTTTAGTCGACCTTGAAAATAGGCAATGAAGCCTAGGATTTAGGTTTTTGCCAAAATAAGGAATTAGTGATCTTATTCGTTGTTATTTTTGGATTCGAAAGGTGTTTTACACCATGGAAGCAGATTTTGGGTGAGTTAGAAGCAGGTTGGTGTCGCAACCTGTAGCTGCGATTTTGAGAATCGCGATATTTTCCAGTGGTGCGCAATGCGAGTAAATTATTCTCGAAATCTGAGCTTGAATTCATGAAACGAGTTCTGTATTGATGATCAGGGTATGGAATAGCAACTATTGGCAAAGTCTATGGATTTTCGGTGATTAAAATGGTCGATCACCGTACTGTTATAGCTCGCGTAGACAATGGAACACGATCTTCATGAATGAACCAGATGGGGTGTTATTAGTATAGGGTGGAAGGGTTTCTGAAGAGACGAGTTTTAGTTATTTTTGTTTGAATTTAAAGGAAGGGAGGAAGGAGATTTGGCCTCTAAATGTTTGTTAATGGTGGGTTTCACTGTGCATGTTCATTGCCTGGTAATTGAAGAAGATGAGGAATGGGTTTTGGGAGCTCAAACGTGGTATTAAGGAATATCATTAAGGTTAATTAATATTTAAATAATTGTTAATGGCCATTAAATATAAATTAAACTTGCAAAATATATAACTCTCCCATATGTGATCAGAATTTCGAACGATCAGATCCGTTGGGATCGTATGGATGGGAGCTTCACAATGGAACTGACTTAGGGTCATTTGGAGTCCGTTGCAATTTATAGAAAAATAAATTGTCTAATCTGAATCGACGATCGATTATCGTTATTTAACGATAACCGACCAATGTGAGTAAAACTCACAAACTCTACTACTTCATATTTTTATGACGTATTTTTAGAACTGATAAATATTGGTTGATTGCTGTGTGTTGATTGGTTAGTTGAAATGCTAATTGGTTGGTTGAAAATATCGATATAGTTATATATATATCGTTAATCAAATATTGATTCTGTTTATCAGAATATTTCATATTGAAATGAAGTTGATGTTAATTATATTGTTTAACATCTGTGGATGCAGGGAAACAGGTTGGAGGGATCCAACTAGATTCCTCAATTTTTAAAATATTGTTTTGTTTCATATATTGTGATATATGATGTGATATGTAACATGTTATTGATTATGGGTGTGGGTATGATATTGATGCTTGTTATATGAGGTTTTAAATACCATAAGAAATATTGGGATGTAAAATGGAAATTTTCAAAGTGTATATTTAAAATGAAATATTTCTTAAATCAAAGGATTTTATAAAAGGAATATTTATCATTTGATAAATAAAATATATAAAAGGAAATATTTATTTTGAAAATAAATAGAATAAATATAAAAGTAAAATATTTGTGAAAAAAATTATAAAAGGAAAATATTTGTGAAACAAATATAAAAGGAAAATATTTGTGAAACAAATATAAAAGGAATAATTGTAAAACATTTACAAATGGAATAGAAAAGGAGATATTTGTAAAACATTTACAAATAGAATTGAAAAGGGAATAATTGTAAAACATTTACAAATAGAATATAAAAGGAAATATTTTATAAAATGAAAAGAATTTTATAAAAAGGAAAACTTTACATTTGGAAGGTTTAGACCCGTGCTTTGCACATGGGTGTAACACGATATTGATTTAAAGTAAATATTTAAATAGAAATCTGTTTTAAACAGATAAATTGAGAAGATAATTTTTAAATAATATTTTATAAATTAGAGTAAAATATTTATCCTTGGACGAATGGAATATATAAGCCAGGACTAATATAGAGAAGTAAGAATTGATTTCAACATCGACATTTGAAACTGAATATGGACGAGGAGTTATCGAATATTAGTTAATCGAAAGGAGTTATCAAATATTAGTTAATCAAAAAGAGTTATCGAATATAGTTTATTCGGATAGAGTTAAAAGATTTATCGAATATAGTTTATTCGAATAGAGTTAAAAGAGTTATCGAATATAGTTTATTCGAATAGAGTTAAAGGAGTTAATCGAATATCGTTTATTCGAAAGGAGTTAATCGAATATAGTTTATTCGAAAGAAGTAAATCGAATATTAGTTATTCGAAAGGAGTTAATCGAATATAGTTTATTCGAAAGGAGTTAATCAAAAGGAGTTAATTGATAGGAGTTAAATGATAAGAGTTAATTGATTAGAGTTAATCCAATAAGAATTAATCGATTAGGGTTAATCAAATAGAGTTAATCCGATAGAGTTAATCAAATAGAGTTAATCAAATAGAGTTAATATAATAGAGTTATTCAAATAGAGCTAATTGATAAGAGTTAATCATTAGAGTTAATCGAATAGAGTTAGTCGAATATGGCTATTCGAAGAGAGATTATTGAATATAGTTTATTCGAAGGAAAGAGTTATCGAATAGGGATTATTCGAGAGAGAGTTACGTAAGGAAGTTTGTTGAAGAATTAGAAGATGAACTTTGTCTATTTCGAAGTTAGAAATGTTGTTCAGCTAAGGTCTGAGAGGTATTTATACCCCAACTTGATTGACTTTGTTTTTAACAAAGGAATGGTTAAGGTTCGAAATTAAAGGTGGTTATGTGAATTTAGTTGATAACGGAAATGGTTTGAGTTGGCATAGCAATGTTTTATTTAAACATCTGTTTAAATCCAATGAATGAGTTTTGGAAACATTTTCCAAATATAATCAAAGATATTTTCTAATCATAGAAAATGAAATGTTTGATGATAAAGAATACTGGAACGATAGTGATACGTGGAAAAGAGATGGAAATGTTTTCCAATGATTAATAACGTATATTTTCTAAATTTATAAAATAAGGAAATGTTGAATATATGGAAACAGGAAATAAATAAATAAATGAGCTAAAGAGATAAACGTTAAATGATGATTGATTGGTAAGATTTCCACTTGGAAATAATATCATTGTTTTCATACGTGTTTTTCTTTGATAGTTAACTCACCGACTATTGAAGTTTTGACCATTTTTCCGTTGTCAATACGGATAGATGTAATAACCCGGAAATCTGGGCCAATTTAAAAAATTTATTTTGACAATTTTTAGCGAATTTTGATTATTTAAAAAAAATTATTTTAAATAATATCGACGAGGAATTTATTTTGAATATAATTTGAACGTATAAATTCGTTTGAACCGACGATAGAATATAAATATTTATTTATATTTATAAAAGGAATTGAAAATGGCGCGGTAGTTCGATAATTCGATTTCAAAATTCAAATGAACATACCGGGTGCAAAATAAACCGGATTTTAGTGAAACCAAAATTAATGGAATCTAATTGTGACTATCTTTCCAACAAACCCGAAAAATTGAAATTTCAGAGCGGGAATCAAAAGATATGTCCAGTTGAAAATTCTGAACAGTCGCTATGGAATTCAAGCCCTTAAAAATGGAAATTTTGCAAACGACGTCGGATTTCGACGAAACCACTTTTGTTGGATCCGTGATGTCAAATTATTTCTAGATTCCAAATTTCATAATTTTTCAAATCAATATGTGAGCGTTGCAAAGGAAACGTGTTTTGACCATTTCAGTTGAATTTAATCGACTTGAAAATGGCCATTTTTCAAACGGTCCAAGAATTCGATGAAATTGGTTTTGTTAGGACCGTATCGTCAGTACGAATCTAGAAAATATTTTTCGGGAATTTTTAGAGTCTGTATGTGGCCCCAGTAAATTGAAATGCGTGTTCAAATTCAATATATAGAGTTATATGTTGATTTTGACGAAAACTGATCGAAACGATCGAATCAGCTTACGATACATATCCCATTGTGTTCGGAATGGGGGTAATTAGCTATGGACGACAGGCGGTGGGCCTCGTTTAGAGGTCGTATGAAAAAGTCAACTTTCAGAAATTAAATAATTAAAGTAATTAAAAATAAAATCCCCTTTCCTTCTCCTATACCTTGCCCCCCCCCCCCCCCACGTTCATTTCATCTCAGATAAGAAAAGAAAAAAAACCTTAATCGATCGCGACCCCCCCTCAGGCGGCGCCGCCGCGATTCCGCACCCCCTCCCCCTCCTCCTGCTGAGCGACGCGACCCCCCATCCCCCCAGACGGCGTCGCCGCGATTCCGCACCCCCCTCCTCCTGCTGAGCTACACGACCCCCCCCTCCTGCTGAGCGACGCGACCCCCCTCCTCCTGCTGAGCGACTCGCACCACCCCCCTCTTCAGCTCCAACCTCCCACTTGAGAAACCAGCGCGCCGCCCGCCTCCACAGCCCGCTACCGATCGTCAGCAACTCCACCGACCGCTTCATCCATATGTAAGTTTTATTATTTACCTAGTTATAGAATAAAAATTCAATTTTTTATGTATGTACTAGTGAGATAAAGGAACGATTTTTAATTATACGAATAGCAAATAAAAATATGGTTTTTTATTTGTTTGAATAGAAAAGAAAGTTCATATTTTTATTCGTATAAAAGTGTGATTTTTAGATAGATAAAATCTGATCTTTATAAAGGAAAGGCTAGTTATTTAGCGAAGTAAAAATTCGATTTTTATATATTGAATGGCGAGGTAAAAATTCGATTTTTATATATTGAATAGCGAAGTAAAAATTCGATTTTTATATATTGAATAGCGAGGTAAAAATTCAATTTTTACATATTGAATAGCAAAGTAAAAATTTGATTTTTATATATTGAATTGCGACGTAAAAATTCGATTTTTATATATTAAATAGCGAAGTAAAAATTTGATTTTTATATATTGAATAGCGAAGTAAAAATTCGATTTTTATATATTGAATAGCAAAGTAAAAATTCTATTTTCATATATTGAATAGCGAAGTAAAAATTCGATTTTTATATATTGAATAGAAAAGTAAAAATTCGATTTTTACATATGTAGAGAATATGGGCAAAGAAAGTGACAAGAGGCAAGAACGGCAAAGATTCCTACATAAGAAGAGTCGTGGGATTGGATTAGCTAATCTGTGAGAACTCCCCACCTTTAATTCTATTTTTCTAGTTATAAATATATAATAGGATGCAGACGGTGTTTTGTAGCACCCGACACCCGTCGTCCACAGACCATGGACGGCTTGTATGCTTGTTTGTTTGATTTTGCTGTGTAATTGATTGTGTGATGTGAAATGAAATAAAATATTTTATAGTGGAAAATATTTTATAGTTAAAAATAGAATTTTTAACGTGTATATGAAATTAAATAAAAATAAACAAATCGGACGATTTGTTTATATACACACATTTGACTGATATTGATTGGGACGAAAAAATTTACACATCGCCCAACTGCACAAATAAAATCTGTGTTTGATTGTTTGAAACCTCACACGGGTATTGGGATGATATTTGACGTACACTAATCCCGATTGTTTAGTTGTATGTCGATTGATTGATTGACAGACTGTTATAAGCGTTAAATATTTATATTTGATGCTTATGCAGTGTAGAACGCACTTTGTATGATGGTTGATGATTTATCGTTGCTGTTGTATACGTGTGGTAGAAAATCCATATAATTAACATTATATGGTAATTGATTGGGCCTCATTCCAGTTTAAAATAGAAATATTTGAAAAAGAAATATTTGTAATAGAATATTTGAAAATAGGAATATATGAAGCCGTATTGATTAGATTGACACCATTTTGACAAAAATGATATTTATATCGATTTTATTCATTTTATAATGAATATCGTAAGTGATTTCAAAATCTGATATTTTGAAATGAAATGAATTCGAATTGAATAGAATTGAATTCGAATTGAAATTGAATAGAAATAAATTCGAATTGAAATTGAATAGAATTGAATTCGAATTGAAATTGAATAGAAATGAATTCGAATTGAAATGGAATAGAATTGAATTCGAATTGAAATTGAATAGGAATGAATTAGAATTGAAATTGAATAGGAATTAATTCGACTTGAAATTGAATTAATTTGAAATTCAAATTGAATTGAAAATGAACTGAAATTGAATTAAAAATCGATTTGAATTGAAATCAATTTGAAATCAATTTGAAATGAATTTAAAACGAATTTGCAAGGAAAAAATCCATTTTGATTTGAATTTGAAATAGAAGTTGAAATCGTTTTGAAAATGTAACGACCCGGATTTTCGGGGACTTTGGTTATCGACATAAGCACGATGTCGATAACCAAAACATCGAAAAATCCTGGTAATTATTGAAAGAAATTAGAGGGTGAGAATAGGTAAGATAGAAACCTAGAATAGAAGAAGAAGAAGAACACAACATCAGAGTAACACGAACCTCACAGCGGAACGAATAACATATAATATATAACATAACTTTGAAATATAATAGTTATGTATACAATAGCACTTATCATAGTACAACACTTACAACACAGCGGAAATAAACTATAGCTATATGATTCTGAAGCCTCCTGCTCCAGCTCTTCAATGTATCTGCAATCCCGACTACTTGACTGCCCGTACAAATTTAGGCACCCAAGAGTTTAGGGAAAACAACAAAGTAAACTCCAGGTCAGTCATGGGACTGGTGTGAGTAAAACAGTTTAAACAGGTATATGAACAAGTAAACGATATCTCATAAGACCACGCCGCAGAACGGAACGGGTTTTTCCCTTATGAGAATGCAAAATATCTTTTTATCAAAAACCTCTTGATATTATAATAATGTCTATGTACAAATAGATATCAACTAGCAGAAACGCTTTCATCTCACGTTCTACATATATAGTATACAATCAAAATCGCAAGCACGTATTGGATAATGGATTTCCAACTATGACAAGGTATGGAACCACTTTCCGATCAGTGTACTCTAGGAACGATACACTGGAGTTCAACAAGAACAGCTTGTAACTCAGCCACACATGACCGACCACTCATTTCGCTTGAGTGTATCGAATGTACGTCATCAACGATTGGGATCAGCAACCGTTCCCGTATATATATGGGACAGCATTGATAGATTTAAGAAGCAAATGAATATTCTCTAGATAAGTGATTATATACCCTACTTCGGTGCGACCGACTTAGCCATGCTGCCTGCCCTATTTCTGTCATTTACTGGTTGATGAGGCTAGAAGATACGCTTTATCATTACATCAGATTCAGTTCGAATGCCACATTGTCAGATCCATCGAAAATCACTAATTGACTCTACAACAGTACATTACGTGTCAGCTAAAAGAAGTTTCCCTCTCCTCTTCCACTCTTGGTATGGTCGAAGAAATCAAGGTACGTGACCTTTCTGGAAATATTCTATCGGACATTCATCTTCATTCACTTAGAATGTCACATTGTCATACCCGCCAAATCACAAATTGATTTATCCAAAAATAACACGGGTATACAGCTTAGAGAAACGAATTCCTCCGCCACCAAACGTGAATATATTTGAACAGATCAACTTACGCGATCCATTGGATATACTCTGTCAGACCTTCGTCCATACAAGTTGTCCTGGGACTGGACAAACCGAAGGCACTATTCCGTATATCCATCTTAGTCACTGTTATCTAAGACTTATAAAATAGACCTTGCATTTTACTCCGTCTTCAATTATCTTTGGCATATATGATTCGCGACGCTTATGCCAATACAGAGTGGTTCTATGGATAATAATCCAACCGGTCTCTTCATATTAACAACGTTAAAATAGTCAAAACTTCGATAGTCGGTGAGTTAACTATCAAAGAAAAACAAGTGTGCAAACAACGATATTATTTCCAAAAAGAAATAATATCGAACAAACATCATTTAACATAAATCTCTTTAGTTCATTTATTTACTTATCTCCTGTTTCCCTATATTCTAAATTCTTATTTTTCTTTTATCAGAAAACATTTCTAATTCTCGTTTGGAAAACATTTCCAAAACTCCTTTACGATCAAACCTTACCATTTCTTAGTCGAGAAGGAAGTCACTCAAGTTGGGATATAATTACCTCTTAGACCTTAACTGAACAACGTTATAACTTCGAAATGGTCAAAGTTTATCTTTTAATCTTTAACAACTTCTTTACGCCTTTCTCGGATTCAATTTTACTAATCCACTTCTATATTTAAAACATTGGTTATAACGATAACGTTAAAATCCCTACTTTTGCAATACCTAACTTTAATTATAACTTCTATTCTTATTAGTGAATAATTAACCTAACACTTATTTATTTATAAATAAATAAATCTCTATTTAAACACTGGAAAGTATAAGTACTTTCCCGAATTCGATATAATCGAATTTGCCGATTAACTCTCTTCGAGAAATCTCTATTTGATTAACTCTTCTTCGAATAACCTATATTCGATTAACTCCTTCTCGAATAAACGATATTCGATAATCTCTCATCGAATAACTATTATTCGATAACTCTTCCTTTTCAAATATCTCATATTTGAAAATCTCACTTCGATTAAACTATAATCGATAACTCCTTTCGATGAAACTAACATCGATAACTCCTTTCGATGAAACTATCATCGATAACTCCTTTCGATGAAACTAACATCGATTAATTTAACTCGGCGAACTTAACTCGACTAACTCGACTATCTTAACTTACTTGGTTTGACCGATTCGATTAACTATGCTCGACTAACTTGGTTTAATTAACTCAACTTGATTAACTCCTATCGAATAACTAATATTCGATTTAACTCCATTCGTTTGACTCTAGATCGCAGCGATCACAAATGGTTACACCTGATTCCCTCAGGAAACATCTGACCGCCGTAGGCTATTTACAGCCCTGCGAATTACGCTAGCAGTCATACGAGATGGCAACTTATCCTGAATAACTATGTTTGATTAACTCTATCTCAAATAACTACACTTGATTTACTCTAGTTCGTTTTAACACTAATTGATTAACTCTAACTAATTAACTCCAACTGGTTAACTCTAACTGGTTAACTCTATTTGACTAACTCGACTTGACTAACCCCTTTCGAATAACATATTCGATTAACTAACTTTCGAATACCATATTCGATTAACTAACTTCGAATACCATATTCGATTAACTAACTTCGAATACCATATTCAATTTCTCCTTTCGAATACCATATTCGATTAACTAACTTCGAATACCATATTCAATTTCTCCTTTTTATAACGTTTATCCATTTTTAAAAGATCCCCTTTTAACATGTTTATTCATTTTTAAAAGATCCCCTTTTTAACACGTTTATTCATTTATAAAGATTTACTATTAGTAACGGTTCTTCACTTTATAAATGTCCTTTTAATAACGTTTTCCTTTTTATAACGGTTTCCTTTATAAACCAATTTCCTTTTTATTAACTCTATTTATTTTCTAAATATTCCCCTTTCAATTCTATTTGTAAATGGTTTACAAATATTTCTTTTCTCTATTTTATTCTATTTGCAAATGGTTTGCAAATAATCCCGTTCAAATTTGTTCTTAAAAATATTCTAACTCCTTAAATTCCTGGGAAAATTCGCCATAACCTCCTTTGTATCGGGAGCATCGGGAAAATCCCCAAACCCGCCACACAGGCCTTTCCATTCAAAAAGAAAATGGTTTGTAATTATTTCCTTTTTGAATATCTCCTCTTTATAAATATTCCAATTTATAAACATTTCTTATTTATAAATATTCCACTTTATATATATCTCTTATTTATAAATATCCCATTTTATAAATATTCTATTTTCAATATCACTTTGAAAATTCCCCTATCAACATTCCGGCATGTTATGGTATTTTAAAATATCAAATTACGATGTCTAATCTCGTCCATACACGCACAATCAACAAAAGGTTATAATTCACTTCATATATTAAAATATATGAAAAACAATAAAATAACTGTTAAGGAATCCAGTCGGATTCCTCCAACCTGTCTCCCTGCATCCACAGATGTTACACAATATGATTATCATCACTTTCAGTTCTATATGATATATTCTGTTAAACAGAATCGATATAGAAAATTCAACTAACTGACTAGCAGTTAAATCAAACAGTCAACATACAGTCAACGTACAGTCAATCGACCAATATCTAACAGTTCTAAAAATACAACATGAAATTATAAGCTGTTCAGAGTTAGTGAGATTTACTCACATCAGCGCGTTTACCGTTAAATAACGGTTTGCGTTATTTGATTTCGACGGATAATTTATTTCGCCATAAATTGTAATGTGCTCTGATGGACTCCCAGTCAGTGTCGTCGTGTAGTGTCCGTCCATATGATCCCAACGCAACTTACGGTTCGTTAATCGGGCTTTGTACGAGCTAGATACAGTGTTCACAAGTTAATACACTATTTCGAAATTTAAAACTTAAATTAAATATGGCAATGGGCCTCACCATCAATTCAAATAACACGGCCCAACTTCCCCTTGTCCCACCCATACTCGTTTAAAACCCATACCGCAATTCTCTTCCTCCCCAAACAAGAAAACAAATCCGCTCCTCCAGAGAAATCAATTCCCCCTTTGTTGACCGCTACTTTGACCGGCGACCAGCCTCTCTCCGGTCACCGCCTCTACCTGCGACCACCACCATTCGGTCCACCATCTGAAACCGCACCTTCCAGTCCCCAAAGATCCACCCTCGACGTCCCCCGATTGGAAACCCCCTGCTGCCTGAATGATGAAACCCCGCCTTCGCTGCTCATTAACCATCGCCGGAGTGCCCCTAAGCACCACTACCCGCTGCGCCTTGCTCCTCCGATTCCACCTATACCCTCAAAATCCCCTATCGATGCCTAAATCGATGGCAACCCTTAACCCTAGGCTGACTGTTGCATTTCGAAACCCCCCTGAACGAGCGTCGAACACCTCACAAATGGTATAGGGTTGAAGCTCTCATCATAGTGATTCAGAAATATATATTTCAGTATTTAAGGAATTTTCCATGAATCCCTTTTTAATTTTCTTTGATCGAACATTAGCTGTAGAAAAAAAATGAACTGGCGGCTTGATTTGATTTTATAGAGGGACGGGTTCTGTTGTGTGGTGGAAAGGATGAGCATGTAGCCATTGTTTTTACCTCAAATGAATTTTAGATATTTTCTTTTTATTATATAATATTCGATTCAGTCTTCTAAAAATCACTGCAAACACATACGATGCATAAAAATCATGAAAACTGACAAGCTGATAGAATTTGACATTACGGTCCCAACGAAACTGGTTTTGTCGAATTCCGACTCCGTATGCTCACACAGCGTACTTTTAACTGTCAAAATACTGATTGTTTTACACTCTAAAAATCCGTACGGCCACACAGTGACTCTAAAAATCACGAAACTGGAAATCTAACAACTATTTGATATTGCGGATCCAACAAAACTGGTTTTGTCGAATTCCGACTTCGTTTGCAAAACCGGCTATTTTTAAAGCTTTGGATGACCCATTTAAATATATAAATATATTTACATATTATTAAATTAAATATAAATAAATTTATATTATCATATATCTCCATATATGATATCGTACATCTCCAGAATATCATAACATAATTTATAGTTTGATATTTCAGATTTTAGATTTATCGATATTCAGTTTATATCGAAAAATCTCTTTTATAACGTATATAAAGCGTTGCAAATTATTAAGGAATTCTACAGCTACTTTTCTGAAATTTGATTTGGATGTAAATAAAAATCTACACGACGAAATCCCGATCTTTCTCTTCCACTAGGAAGATATACTCCACCAGCTCCACACGTTTCTTGTTTCATAGAAATCCGGCTTTAAACGAATCCTGTACATTCAGTTGAAGTTCAAATCGCCATATAGCGAACTGTCGCGCCATTTCAAGCTCGATTTTAATTATAATATAATTATACGTTCAAACTGTCGTCGATTGAATATATTCGTCAATATAATTCAACTCTAAGCTGAATTAAATCTTAGGGACGACCCCGTTCACAGAATATTGTGATTCCCAATATTTTCGATTATTTCTGAATTAAATATATTATTTAATTATTTAATTTAATTAAATATTCCATATTATTTAATTAACGACCATTTGAATTCTCTAAACCACCATTCATATAATTAAATTAATTAATTATATACCGTAGAAAATGCGGGTCATTACATTCTTCCCCACTTAAAATAATTTCGTCCTCGAAATTGCTAAGTTAGAGGACGACCCTATCTATTTGGAATTCCTAAGATTTGTTTACCCCTTACCTCTTGTTTCTCTGAACCAATTAATATCGACTAAAATATTAATTCCTTCCGACTAACTAAAATTTTCAAAAATTCTAAATAAATTTTAACACTTTAAATTTTCGGAAAATTTCGCCAGCACCTCCTTTGTAATGGTCAATAGCCCAAACTCCAACTCGCCTCTCTGGGCCTTCTTCAACCCAAAAGAAAAATCAAAATGCCAAACGGCTTGCCAATTCGGCTCATAAATTCCAAACTCATATAAAATATAAACTTGTACCTTTTGGTTGGGCATATCATTATATCCCTACCATCTGTTATCAACTCGGCATATACAAATGCCATCCCCATCAACTCCAACCACGTTATTCTTAACACAACCATTCGCTTATTCAAGCCGAATTAAATTTCAAATTCGAGTTTCAAATTCGAAACTCTCAACTTATCATTTCAAATCCAAATCCAGATTATTCTCTAATCACTTCCAGTTTTTCTTAACCTAACATCTCAAGTTAAATTTTGGTTTATTATTTACTTTTACTATCCCATTTGAATTAACTTCACAAGTTAAATTATAATTTCTAGAACTTAAATTCCCGGTTTTATTTCAAATCAAATTTGAAATCATAATACCAATTCAAAACCTTTGAATTTCTAAACAACTTGTTTTCTCAAAACAATTCAAATCAAAATCTCTGGTAGTAATCCACCACTTAGAACTCGAAAATCACACTGATGATACTGCGCAGTCATCATCGGAATTATTTTCCAGCAACCCAAGTGATTTCAATACTATATCATTTTCAATACCATTACTAAATACATCCATTTTGAAAACATCTAAAAATCTCCTAGGAACTTAAAATTTCCTTATTTTAATTCCAAATCTGATTTAAATTCATATTTAATTCATCTTATTTCATATACTTTACTTATATGATTCTGATTGGTTATATATAACCATTTCACTTTATAATCTCATTCGATTATAATTACAACCAATATATCTAATATATGATAATATATTACATATCCACACTGTGTCGGTCCATCGTATTCAAGTATTTATTTACTCCTACCAATACAGTGGATCAAACTAATCGACCAGAACTCATAAACAACTCAGCCAATGAATCTCCATAATATAAAATCATTTTTATATCAAATACAAATACGCACTCGTATATATACACTCAAACTCAATCTAG
This sequence comes from Allium sativum, assembly GCA_030737875.1. Taxonomy (NCBI): domain Eukaryota; kingdom Viridiplantae; phylum Streptophyta; class Magnoliopsida; order Asparagales; family Amaryllidaceae; genus Allium; species Allium sativum. The sequence goes on from CM060924.1 coordinate 452,543,482, forward strand.
GGTATTACTAACCCTATCTCTACCGAGTCACGCCACAGAGCCAAGTAATTCTTAGCTTAAGCTCTGATACCAACTGTAACGACCCGCATTTTCGGGGACTTTGGTTATCGACATAAGCACGATGTCGATAACCAAAACATCAAAAAATCCTGGTAATTATTGAAAGAAATTAGAGGGTGAGAATAGATAAGATAGAAACTTAGAACAAAAGAAGAAGAAGAACACAACATCAGAGTAACACGAATCTCACAGCGGAACGAATAACATATAATATATAACATAACTTTGAAATATAACAGTTATGTATACAATAGCACTTATCAGAGTACAACACTTACAAAACAGTGGAAATAAACTATAGCTATATGATTCTGAAGCCTCCTGCTCCAGCTCTTCAATGTATCTGCAAATCCCGACTACTTGACTGCCCGTACAAATTTAGGCACCCAAGAGTTTAGGGAAAACAACAAAGTAAACTCTGGGTCGGTCATGGGACTGGTGTGAGTAAAACAGTTTAAACAGGTATATGAACAAGTAAACGATATCTCATAAGACCACGCCGCAGAACGGAACGGGTTTTTCCCTTATGAGAATGCAAAATATCTTTTTATCAAAAACCTCTTGATATTATAATAATGTCTATGTACAAATAGATATCAACTAGCAGAAACGCTTTCATCTCACGTACTACATATATAGTATACAATCAAAATCGCAAGAACGTATTGGATAATGGATTTCCAACTATGACAAGGTATGGAACCACCTTCCGATCAGTGTACTCTAGGAACGATACACTGGAGTTCAACAAGAACATTTGTAACTCAGCCACACATGACCGACGACTCATTTCGCTTGAGTGTATCGAATGTACATCACCAACGGTTGGGATCAGCAACCGTTCCCGTATATATATGGGACAGCATTGATAGATTTAAGAAGCAAATGAATATTCTCTAGATAGGTGATTATACACCCTACTTTGGTGCGACCAACTTAGCCATGCTGCCTGCCCGATTTCTGTCGTTTACTGGTTGATGAGGCTAGAAGCTACGCTTTATCATTACATCAGATTCACTTCGAATGTCACATTGTCAGGTCCATCGAAAATCACTAATTGACCTCTACAACAGTACATTACGTGTCAGCTAAAAGAAGTTTCCTTCTCCGCTTCCACTCTTGGTACGGTAGAAGAAATCAAGGTAAGTGACCTTTCTGGAAATATTCTATCGGACATTCATCTTCATTCACTTAGAATGTCACATTGTCATACCCGCCAAATCACAAATTGATTTATCCAAAAATAACACGGCTATACAGCTTAGAGAAACGAATCCTCCGCCACCAAACATGAATACGTTTGAACATATCAACTTACGCGATTCATTGGATATACTCTGTCAGACCTTCGTCCATACAAGTTGTCCTGGGACTGGACAAACCGAAGGCACTATTCTGTATATCCATCTTAGTCACTGTTATTTAAGACTTATACAACAGCCCTTGCTTTTTACTCCGTCTTCAATTATCTTTGGCATTTATGATTCGCGACGCTTATGCCAATACAGAGTGGTTCTATGGATAATAATCCAACCAGTCTCTCCATATTAACAACGTTAAAATGGTCAAAACTTCGATAGTCGGTGAGTTAACTATCAAAGAAAAACAAGTGTGCAAACAATGATATTATTTCCAAATGGAAATTATATCGAACAAACATCATTTAACATAAATCTCTTTAGTTCATTTATTTACTTATCTCTTGTTTCCCTATATTCTAAATTCTTATTTTTCTTTTATCAGAAAACATTTCTGATTCTCGTTTGGAAAACATTTCCAAAACTCCTTTACGATCAAACCTTACCATTTCTTAGTCAAGAAGGAAGTCACTCAAGTTGGGGTATAATTACCTCTCAGACCTTAACTGAACAACGTTATAACTTCGAAATGGTCAAAGTTTATCTTTTAATCTTTAACAACTTCTTTACGCCTTTCTCGGATTCAATTTTACTAATCCACTTCTATATTTAAAACATTGGTTATAACCGTAACGTTAAAATCTCTACTTTCGCAATACCGAACTTTAATTATAACTTCTATTCTTATTAGTGAATAATTAACCTAACACTTATTTATTTATAAATAAATAAATCTCTATTTAAACACTGGAAAGTATAAGTACTTTCCCGAATTCGATATAATCGAATTTGCCTATTAACTCTCTTCGAGAAATCTCTATTTGATTAACTCTTCTTCGAATAACCTATATTCGATTAACTCCTTCTCGAATAAACGATATTCGATAATCTCTCTTCGAATAACTAATATTCGATAACTCTTCCTTTTCAAATATCTCATATTTGAAAATCTCACTTCGATTAAACTATAATCGATAACTCCTTTCGATGAAACTAACATCGATAACTCCTTTCGATGAAACTAACATCGATAACTCCTTTCGATGAAACTAACATCGATATCTCCTTTCGATGAAACTACATCGATAACTCCTTTCGATGAAACTAACATCGATAACTCCTTTCGATGAAACTAACATCGATAACTCCTTTCGATGAAACTAACATTGATAACTCCTTTCAATGAAACTAACATCGATTAATTTAACTCGACGAACTTAACTCGACTAACTCGACTATCTTAACTTACTTGGTTCGACCGATTCGATTCGATTAACTAGGCTCGACTAACTTGGTTTAATTAACTCAACTTGATTAACTCATATCGAATAACTAATATTCGATTTAACTCCATTCGTTTGACTCTAGATCGCAGCGATCACAAATGGTTACACCTGATTCCCTTAGGAAACATCCGACCGCCGTAGGCTATTTACAGCCCTGCGAATTACGCTAGCAGTCGTACGAGATGGCAACTTATCCTGAATAACTATGCTTGATTAACTCTATCTCAAATAACTACATTTGATTTACTCTAGTTCGTTTTAACTCTAATCGATTAACTCTAACTAATTTACTCCAACTGGTTAACTCTAACTTATTAACTCTAACCGGTTAGCTCTATTTGACTAACTCGACTTGACTAACCCCTTTCGAATAACATATTCGATTAACTAACTTTCGAACACCATATTCGATTAACTAACTTCGAATACCATATTCGATTAACTAACTTCGAATACCATATTCGATTAACTAACTTCGAATACCATATTCAATTTCTCCTTCCGAATACCATATTCGATTAACTAACTTCGAATACCATATTCAATTTCTCCTTTTTATAACGTTTATCCATTTTTAAAAGATCCCCTTTTTAACACGTTTATTCATTTTTAAAAGATCCCCTTTTTAACACGTTTATTCATTTATAAAGATTTACTATTAGTAATGGTTCTTCACTTTATAAATGTCCTTTTTAATAACGTTTTCCTTTTTATAACGGTTTCCTTTATAAACCAATTTCCTTTTTATTAACTCTATTTATTTTCTAAATATTCCCCTTTCAATTCTATTTGTAAATGGTTTACAAATATTTCTTTTCTCTATTTTATTCTATTTGCAAATGGTTTGCAAATATTCCCTTTTTCAAATTTATTCTTAAAAATATTCTAACTCCTTAAATTCCCGGGAAAATTCGCCATAACCTCCTTTGTATCGGGAGCATCGGGAAAATCCCCAAACCCGCCACACAGGCCTTTCCATTCAAAAAATAAAATGGTTTGTAATTATTTCCTTTTTGAATATCTCCTCTTTATAAATATTCCAATTTATAAAAATTTCTTATTTATAAATATTCCACTTTATAAATATCTCTTATTTATAAATATCCCATTTTATAAATATTCTATTTTAAATATCACTTTGAAAATTCCCCTATCAACATTCCGGCATGTTATGGTATTTTAACATATCGAATTACGATGTCTAATCCCATCCATAAACACACAATCAACAACAGGTTATAATTCACATCATATATTAAAATATATGAAAAACAATAAAATAACTGTTGAGGAATCCAGTCGGATTCCTCCAACCTGTCTCCCTGCATCCACAGATGTTACACAATATGATTATCATCACTTTCAGTTCTATATGATATATTCTGTTAAACATAATCGATATAGAAAATTCAACTAACTGACTAGCAGTTCAATCAAACATTCAACATACAGTCAATCAACCAATATCTAACGGTTCTAAAAATACAACATGAAATAAAAACTGTTCAGAGTTAGTGAGATTTACTCACATCAGCGCGTTAACCGTTAAATAACGGTTTGCGTTATTTGATTTCGATGGATAATTTATTTCGCCATAAATTGTAACAAGCTCCGATGGACTCCCAGTCAGTGTCATCGTGTAGTGTCCATCCATATGATCCAAACGCAACTTACGGTTTGTTAATCGGGCTTCGTACGAGCTAGATACATTGTTCACAAGTTAATACACTATTTCGAAATTTAAAACTTAAACTAAATATGGTAATGGGCCTCACCATCAATTCAAATAACACGGCCCAACTTCCCCTTAGCCCACCCATACTCGTTTAAAACCCATACCGCAATTCTCTTCCTCCCCAAACAAGAAAACAAATCCGCTCCTCCACAGAAATCAATTCCCCCTTTGTTGACCGCTACCTTGATCGGCGACCAGCCTCTCTCCGATCACCGCCTCTACCTGCGACCACCACCATTCGGTCCACCATCTGAAACCGCGCCTTCCAGTCCCCAAATATCCACCCCCGACGTCCCCCGATTGGAAACCCCCTGCTGCCTGAACAATGAAACCCCACCTTCGCTGCTCATTAACCATCGCCGAAGTGCCCCCAAGCACCACCACCCGCTGCGCCTTGCTCCTCCGATTCCACCTATACCCTCAAAATCCCCTATCGATGCCTAAATCGATGGCAACCCTTAACCCTAGGCTGAATGTTGCATTTCGAAACCCCCCTGAACGAGCGTCGAACACCTCACAAATGGTATAGGGTTGAAGCTCTCATCATAGTGGATTCAGAAATATATATTTCAGTATTTAAGGAATTTTCCATGAATCCCTTTTTAATTTTCTTTGATCGAACATTAGCTGTAGAATAAAAATGAACTGGCGGCTTGATTTGATTTTATAGAGGGACGGGTTCTGTTGTGTGGTGGAAAGAATGAGCATGTGGACATTGTTTTTACCCCAAATGAATTTTAGATATTTTCTTTTTATTATATAATATTCGATTCAGTCTTCTAAAAATCACTGCAAACACATACGACGCCTAAAAATCATGAAAACTGACAAGCTGATAGAATTTGACATTACGGTCCCAACGAAACTGGTTTCGTCGAATTCCGACGCCGTATGCTCACACAGCGTATTTTTAACTTTCAAAATACTGATTGTTTTACACTCTAAAAATTCGTACGGCCACACAGTGACTCTAAAAATTACGAAACTGGAAATCTAACAACTATTTGATATTGCGGATCCAACAAAACTGGTTTCGTCGAATTCCGACTTCGTTTGCAAAACCGGCTATTTTTAAAGCTCTAGATGACCCATTTAAATATATAAATATATTTAAATATTATTAAATTAAATATAAATAAATTTATATTATCGTATATCTCCACATATGATATCGTACATCTCCAGAATTTCATAACAGAATTTATAGTTTGATATTTTAGATTTTAGATTTATCGATATTCAGTTTATATCGAAAAATCTCTTTTATAACGTATATAAAGCGTTGCAAATTATAAAGGAATTCTACAGCGACTTTTCTGAAATTTGATTTGGACGTAAATAAAAATCTACACGAAGAAATCCCGATCTTTCTTTTCCACTAGAAAGATATACTCCACCAGCTCCACACATTTCTTGTTTCACAGAAATCCGGCTTTAAACGAATCCTGTACATTCATTTGAAGTTCAAATCGCCAAATAGCAAACTGTCGCGCCATTTCAAGCTCGATTTTAATTATAATATAATTTTACGTTCAAACTGTCGTCGATTGAATATATTCGTCAATATAATTCAACTCTAAGCTGAATTAAATCTTAGGGACGACCCCGTTCACAGAATATTGTGATTCCCAATATTTTCGATTATTTCTGAATTAAATATATTATTTAATTATTTAATTTAATTAAATATTCCATATTATTTAATTAACGACCATTTGAATTCTCTAAACCACCATTTATATAATTAAATTAATTAATTATATACCGCAGAAAATGCGGGTCATTACAGAAAACGAATTTAAAACGATTTATAAAATATGTTTTGAATTGAAATCGATGAAGTTTATATTATATATATGTTATACATAAAATATATTGGCCTGAATAGAACGCGCCACGCCGCGGCAGTTCGCGAATTTCGACAGTTGACTTCGAACGGATATTGCGGGAGATCTGACCATCGGATTCTCCTAAAACCAGAACCGTTGGGTTCGTATTGAAAAGGGCTTTCTAACGAATATTAGAAATTAGAAATCTAACGATTGGATTTGGAATTATGTCCAAATCGAATTTGAAAAAGGTCGCTGTAAGTGCAGTTCGATTGCCGTTGATGGAAATCGACTGTGCGGGCCTTGATAAAATTATTAAAAATAGTAATAATTTGTGTAAAATCATAAGAAATGATTTGTGAAAATTCGGGATGAAAAACTCCATATTAGAAAAGATAAAAATTGATTTTTATCGAAATGAACTAGTTTTGACCTAGAATAATAATTTATTTATTTTTGAAATAAATAAATTGGATTTGAAAATGGTTTTGAAAATAACCAGAATTTCTAATAATTACATTGGAATGGATTTGAATCGAAATTGTCTTTGGAATATTTCGATGTTGGATTTCGTGATTATACAGATGTTGTTATGGAAATTTGAAAGATATATATATACATATCGTTATTTCCAATACGATATTTGTTGGTCGTAGAATTTGATATTGAATATAAGCCGATATATTTTCTATTTAGAGCCTTGTATTTAATATCAAATGTGATTTGGGTTTGTCGTGAATGGTGTCTTCATTAACACTGTTCTTGAACCCAGTTGAGAAAAGATTAAATCTTTTTAGTTAGATTTAATGAAGTGTACCAATTAAATAATATTTAATTGAAATTGATCTGGTATTGATTTTTGGGTTTATCATGAACAGTGTTTTAAATAACACTTGTTCTTTAACCCGATAATTAATGAATGTGATTTTGGGTTTATCGTGAATCATGTTTTAAAGGACACTGATTCTTTAGCCCAGTTAAAGATTAAAACTAAGTGGAGTTTTAGTGAACCTTTAATTAGATTGAAATGATCGAGAATGGAGTATCACCAGTTTTGCTCCAAGCGATAGTTAAATCTTTAATTAGATTTAAAAGTGAGATGGTAATTGAATTTACCGATATCACCATGGTGTTAGATATGAAGTATAACCAGTTTTACTTCATGGGATGAATAGGTTGGGATTGGGAAATTAAAATAAATGATTACTTCGATGTGGTTAGCTGATCCCGACTAGTTTGAATTGATATTCAAAAGTATATTAAAGAATAAATTTAAAGAATTTATCTTTGATAAAATTAATGGGAACTTTTCCCAAAGTATAGAAATATTTGAATAAAAGAATATTCTGAATTGGAATGAGGCGTATGTTGTGTTTGTGTAACACTTGTCTATTATATACGCGAGTTATTCAGAAAGACCGGGTTTATCCCATTCTGAATAACTGATTCGACGTGGTGTCGAAGATGAAGACGGTGGTTGAAGACCGGAGGTCTTCACGTCGTTTGGATAATTACTGATGATCTTGATTGGGCCGTACACCCAAGAAGATGGAAACAGTTGGCAATCGTCCAGACGTACTTGGAGATCGATGGATAAGCGAGGTACAAGGTGCCTCCGGTTTCGTTCAGACCCCAAACGAACTTGTAAATGGACTGTGTGTCTGACATTGGATTTTAGTCTGTGTGGTTGATTTCTATTAATTATATATCTATTTGGCGGCGGAGAATTTATTCACTTGCTTAGCGCCCTTCTCTGAGACGTACGAGCTCAAGGATTATATATTGATGGATATCAAACGCATGGACTGAATTGCCTATGTGGCATGCCTAAGTGGCAATTGATCAAGGCTTCTGTTGAAAAGCAAAGTCTTGTGGTGGATGATCAAAGCACGGTCTTTGTGGCGTAGCTTTGTGTAACGTTGATTCACGAGCCTCACACCTCGGTGTGAACCAAAAACGGGAGACGGACCTCAGGGAGGGCATGCGTTTCCTTCTAGCTAAATGTGGCATCAGTGGTTTTACACACCCTGACGAGTTTGGCTTATGTGGTTGTTGTTGTTGCGAGGTGCCTCGGATATATCGGTCGATCCGGGACCGATAGAGTCATTTGTTAGCTCATTTACGCCCCAAAGGGCGGGGAGACGTAGTGTTCAGGCATAATAATCCACATCGGTGGACTAGCCCTGACGATCCATGGGGCAGTTGCGGCTATTCCTGAGACATGGGCTGGATTGTCTCGAATCGGTTGAGGACTATCTTTTGTCTCGGTTCATAGATGGAAATCCAACTTCCAAATACGTGACATTTGCGGTTTTATTTGAAGAGCCTAGTATGGCGACATAGTGGGATGGGGCGCTTATGCCGTCTATGATTGATATTTATGATTTGAAGTTGTTTTATACACTATACACTTATAGTAATAATAAATGATTTGTTTTAAACGTATCAAGCATTCTTGGCTATTATAAGGTAAAAACCCTATCCTCCGGCTTGCGTTGCATTGTGTGATGGGACCTTGGTCTTATAATAGCTTCATTTTTCTTTATTTAGCATTGCGTTGTTTGTTTTATGCACTGGTATTCTTGGGAGGAAACCCGTTCCGTGTTATACGGCGTGGTCCCTTGATTTACCGAACTTTAAAATAAAGAATAATTACTGTTTTAGTTCTCACACCAGTCTCATGACTGACCTGGAGTTTATTGTTTTAACCTAAACTCTGGGTGCCCTTATTTTGACATGGGCAGCTAGTAGTTTTGGTTTTGCAAATTTATATTCACAGGATCCTGGTTTACAGCTGGAATGATATCCGGAAAGCTTTGTATCCATATATCTTCTTCAGTAGTGTATTGTATTATTTTCCGCTGCGATGTATTTAAATGTAATTTAAATCTCTGATATTTCTGTGTAATATTCATTTATACTCTGTATATTCTTGTAATCTGATGAATTGTTGTAATATACAAGGAAATGTTCTCTCATGTGCGTTCTATTTTGTGTTGTTCTCAAAACAAACAGGAGTTTCAAACGGTCTAGATCGGTGTAGCGACTGATTTGGATCGAGCGAAACTCCCTGTTTTCACGGTTGGTATCAGAGCTTTGGTTTACCAAGCTCAGAGGACAAGACACATTAGAACCATACGAAAGAATTCATCAGATATTGGATTAGTAATATCCAATTAGAATGACTCATTAGAGATGGGATCAGTAGTATCCTAGAACGAGTGTGAAGGGTATATTTTTGAAAATGAAAACAAGTTTGGTTTTAAAATTTAAATCAATTATTTGTATTTGATTATTTATTTGTATTGATTTGGACAGTCCAGTATATAAAGATTTTGCATATACGCCTTGCAAACGTGTATTTATAGTTTTAATATACTGGATAGATATAGAATTACACTCTAATCGCCCGGAGATGATTTTGATGATGGAACTCCATCATTAGAATTTATGTTCATGTGACGAAAGTGGGCTTTCTATATATTTCCTATTTACTGGTGTGAGAACCAAAATTAGATAGGGCCTATGGTTATGATTTGGCATCAAAAATCTGATTTTTTGACTATGTATTAAAGTTGTGAATTTCAAAAGCTAATCAACTAATAGATTGATGGTTGTGTTGTTGATTATTGGTTAATTTATTAAAATTTGTACCATATAGCCCAATTGAACCAAATAGTGAATTGTATTGAAATATGGTCGCATTTGCTTGCATATACATGTACTTACATTGAACAGGTCATTGCAAGGAGGCTTGAGCAGAGAATAAAATTGTTTGCCCGACAAATAGGTACATGTTTACTATAATTTACTGTTTTGTTTGGGTGATGATGATTTTATGAGCCGACTGGCTAGCCGCTTGCCTTTTTATTTTTATTTTTGAGATCAGAAGGCCTGTATGGCAATTTCAGGATTTTCCCGTGCTCCCGGTGCAGGGGAGGTTATGGCGAAATTTTTCGAAAATTTAGGGTGTTAGCCAAATTTTTGAAAAATTTGAGAAATTCTTAGAAACTGAAAAGTTGAAGAATTTAAGCCGTAGTGAAAACACTGGAAGTTGAGTTGATTTGTGAAACAACTTTCGGCTTTGTTCCTTTTCGGGGACGAAAAGTTTTAAGTGGGGGAGATTGTAATAACCCGGAAATCTGGGCCAATTTAAAATTTTTATTTTGGCAATTTTTAGCGAATTTTGATTATTTAAAAAAAAAATTAAATAATATCGACGAGGAATTTATTTTGAATATAATTCGAGCATATATATTCGTTTGAACCGACGATAGAATATAAATATTTATATTTATAAAAGGAATTGAAAATGGCGCGGCAGTTCGATATTTCGATTTCAAAATTCAAATGAACATACCGGGTGCAAAATAAACCGGATTTTAGTGAAACCAAAAATAGTGGAATCTAAATGTGACATCATTCCAACAAACCCCAAAAATTGAAATTTCATAGCGGGAATCAAAAGATATGTCCAGTTGAAAATTCTGAATAGTCGCTATGGAATTCAGGCCCTTAAAAATGGAAATTGTGCAAACGACCTCGGATTTTGACGAAACCGCTTTTGTTGGATCTGTGATGTCAAATTATTGCTAGATTCCAAATTTCATAATTTTTCGAATCAATATGTGAGCGTGGCACAGGAAAACGTGTTTTGACCATTTTAGTTGAATTTAATCGACTGGAAAATGGCTATTTTTCAAACGGTCTCAGAATTCGATGAAATTGGTTTTGTTAGGACCGTATCGTCAATACGAATCTAAAAAATATTTTTCGGGAATTTTTAGATTCTGTATGTGGCCCCAGTAAATTGAAATGCGCGTTCAAATTCAATATATAGAGTTATATGTTGATTTTGATGAAAACTGATCGAATCAGCTTACGATACATATCCCATTGTGTTCGGAATGGGGGTAATTAGCTATGGACGACAGGCGGTGGGCCTCATTTAGAGGTCGTATGAAAAAGTCAACTTTCAGAAATTAAATAATTAAAAATAAAATCCCGTTTCCCTCTCCTATACCTTGCCCCCCCCCCCACGTTCATTTCATCTCAGATAAGAAAAGAAAAAAAACCTAATCGATCGCGACCCCCCCTCCCCAGGCGGCGCCGCTGCGATTCCGCACCCCCCTCCTCCTGCTTAGCGACGCGACCCCCCCCCTGCGGCGTCGCCGTGATTCCGCACCCCCCCTCCTCCTACTGAGCGACGCGAACCTCCTCCTCCTGCTGAGCGACGCGACCCCCCCTCCTGCTGAGCGACGCGACCCCCTCCTCCTACTGAGCGACGCGACCCCCCTCCTCCTGCTGAGCGACGCGACCCCCCCTCCTGTTGAGCGACGCGACCCTACCTCCTCCTGCTGAGCGACGCGCACACCCCCGTCTTCAGCTCCAACCTCCCACTCGAGAAACCAGCGCGCCACCCGCCTCCACAGCCCGCTACCGATCGTCAACAACTACACCGACCCCTTCTTCCGTACGTAACTTTTATTATTTACCTAGTTATAGAATAAAAATTCAATTTTTATGTATGTACTAGTGAGATAAAGGAACGATGTTTAATTATGTGAATAGCAAATAAAAATATGGTTTTTTATTTGTTAGAATAGCGAAGAAAGTTCATATTTTTATTCGTATAAAAAGTGTGATTTTTAGATAGATAAAAATCTGATCTTTATAAAGGAAAGGCAAGTTGTTTAGTGAAGTGAAAAATCGATTTTTATATATTGAATAGCGAGGTAAAAATTCGATTTTTATATATTGAATAGCGACGTAAAAATTCGATTTTTATATATTGAATAGCAAAGTAAAAATTCGATTTTTATATATTGAATAGCAAGGTAAAAATTTGATTTTTATATATTGAATAGCGAAGTAAAAATTCGATTTTTATATATTGAATAACGAAGTAAAAATTCGATTTTTATATATTGAATAGCGAAGTAAAAATTCGATTTTCATATACTGAATAGCGAAGTAAAAATTCGATTTTTATATATTGAATAGCAAAGTAAAAATTCGATTTTTACATATGTAGAGAATACGGGCAAAGAAAGTGACAAAAGGCAAGAACGGCGAAGATTCCTACATAAGAAGAGTCATGGGATTGGATTAGCTAATTTGTGAGAACTCCTCACCTTTAATTCTATTTTTCTAGTTATAAATATATACTAGGATGCAGACGGTGTTTAGTAGCACCCGACACCCGTCGTCCACAGACCATGGACGGCTTGTATGCTTGTTTGTTTGATTTTGCTGTGTAATTGATTATGTGATGTGATGTGAAATGAAATAAAATATTTTGTAGTGGAAAATATTTTATTGTTAAAAATAGAATTTTTAACGTGTATATGAAATGAAATAAAAATAAACAAATTGGACGATTTGTTTATATACACACATTTGACTGATATTGATTGGGACGATAAATTTTACACATCGCCCAACTGCACAAATAAAATATGTGTTTGATTGTTTGAAACCTCACATGGGTATTGGGATGATATTTGACGTACACTAATCCCGACTGTTTAGTTTTATGTCGATCAATTGATTGACAGACTGTTATAAGTGTTAAATATTTATATTTGATGCTTGTGCAGTGTAGAACGCACTTTGGATGATGGTTGATGATTTATCGTTGCTGTTGTATACGTGTGGTAGAAAATCCATATAATTAACATTATATGTTAATTGATTGGGCCTCATTCCAGTTTTAAAATAGAAATATTTGTAAAAGAAATATTTGAAATAGAATATTTGAAAATAGGAATATATGAAGCCGTATTGTTTAGATTGACGCCATTTTGATAAAAACGATATTTATATCGATTTTATTCATTTTATAATGAATATCGAAAGTGATTTCAAAATCTGATATTTTGAAATGAAATGAATTTGAATTGAAATTGAATAGAATTGAATTCAAATTGAAATTGAATAGAAATGAATTTGAATTGAAATTGAATAGAATTGAATTCGAATTGAAATTGAATAGAATTGAATTCGAATTGAAATTGAATAGAAATGAATTCGAATTGAAATGGAATAGAATTGAATTCGAATTGAAATTGAATAGGAATGAATTCAAATTGAAATTGAATTAATTTGAAATTCAAATTGAATTGAAAATGAACTGAAATTGAACTAAAAATCGATTTGAATTGAAATCAATTTGAAATGAATTTTAAAACGAATTTGCAAGGAAACATTCAATTTTGATTTGAATTTGAAATAGAAGTTGAAATCGTTTTGAAAACGAATTTAAAATAATTTATAAAACACGTTTTGAATTGAAATCGACGAAGTATATATATTATATATATATTATGTATAAAATATAATGGCCTGAAAAGAACGCGCCGCGGCAGTTCGCGAATTTCGACCGTTGACTTCGAACGGATATTGCGGGAGATCCGACCATCGGATTCTCCTAAAACCGGAACCCTTGGGTTCGTCTCGAAAAGAGATTTCTAACGAATATTAGAAATTAGAAATCAAACAGTTGGATTTGGAATTATGTCCAAATCAAATTTGAAAAATGTTGCTGTAAGTGCAGTTCGATTGCCATTGATGGAAATCGACTGTACGGGCCTTGATAAAATTATTAAAAATAGTAGTAATTTGTGTAAAATCATAAGAAATGATTTGTGAAGATTTGGGATGAAAAACTACATATTTGAAAAGATAAAAATGGATTTTTATCGAAATGAACTAGTTTTGACCTAGAATAATAATTTATTTATTTTTGAAATAAATAAATTGGATTTGAAAATGGTTTTGAAAATAACCAGAATTTCCAATAATTACATTGGAATAGATTTGAATCGAAATTGTCTTCGGAATGTTTCGATGTTGGATTTCGTGATTATACAGATGTTGTTATGGAAATTTGAAAGATATATATATAAATATCATTATTTCCAAAAACGATATTTGTTGGTCATAGAATTTGATATTGAATATAAGCCGATATATTTTCTATTCAGAGCCTTGTATTTAAATCAAATGTGATTTGGGTTTGTCGTGAATGGTGTCTTCATTAGCACTGTTCTTGAACCCAGTTGAGAAAAGATTAAATCTTTTTAGTTAGATTTAATGAAGTGTACCAATTAAATAATATTTAATTGAAATTGAACTGGTATTGATTTTTGGGTTTATCGTGAACAGTGTTTTAAATAACACTTGTTCTTTAACCCGATAATTAATGAATGTGATTTTGGGTTTATCGTGGACCTTGTTTTAAAGGACACTGATTCTTTAGCCCAGTTAAAGATTAAAACTAAGTGGAGTTTTAATGAACCTTTAATTAGATTGAAATGATCGAGAATGGAGTATCACCAGTTTTGCTCCAAGCGATAGTTAAATCTTTAATTAGGTTTAAAAGTGAGATGGTAATTGAATTTACCGATAACACCGTGGTGTTAGATATGAAG